>JAAGEH010000049.1:2705740-2888351 GCA_011751065.1 Lasiurus cinereus
AGAGAGAGAGAGAGAGAGAGAGAGAGAGAGAGAGAGAGAGAGAGAGATATGTGAAACATCTATTGGTTGCCTCCCCTATTTGCCTTGACTGGGAATTAATCCCCATCCTAAGTATATGCCCTTCCCAGGAATTGAACCATAAACCTTTTGGTGTATGGGATGATGTTCCAACCAACTGAACCACTGGGCTAGGGCCATATTTTGTATTTTATTTTTTACTTAAAGGAGCCAAGAAGGACTGATGAGAAAAAAGTAGAATAGGGGATTGAAACAGAGAAAATTAAGAATGAAAAAGTATCTTATTCTATTGCATGGCTCAATACGAGGGGCAGTGTACCCCTCTCAGGAAGCATTGGCCACTCCCTCCTTTGCCTTACTCAATCCCTAACAGACTCTATCTTAGCACTTACATCATAGTGTAATCCTCAGTATATGTTATGTCTCTGTTCCCAGAATAGATAATTAAAGGCTATCTATCTCAGTCTCTCTGGTACATGAAAACAGTGCCTGCCACATGGTAGAACCTGGTGAATATTTGTTAAACGTAATTATTTAGGGAGAGAGCCATTGTACTATGGAGAGGCAGAGCCATCAATCAATAAAATTCTGCAAAGGTTTAATGTATCTTCCTCTAGACCCTTTTCCTCCAATGCCCCTTCTCTTCCAATGGCTGGCTTTCTGAGAAGTTTCCTGTGACCCAAAGCCATGGCTATGAAATCGCAATGGCCTTCTTTTTCCCAGAAATGTCTCCTCTTCCCTCTGTTCTTTCATCTCAGGAATTAAAATGGTTTTCCTTCTTTAAGAAGAACCTGTTTTCATTTGAAAAGATAAGAGGACAGCTTAACCTGAGTAAGTCTCTAGTGGGAGAAATTTCAAGAAAAAAGATAAAGGTCATAGAATCCAAACCTGCCAAATCCAGTCTTTGCCAGGGAGAGGCCTGCAAACATAACTTTAAGTCTCATTGCTCTGCTTTCCCTGGCCTGGGCATCTTATTAAATGAATATGCAAGTGAAGAATTCCTTTCAGTATTTACACAGGTCATCCACTGTGTTCACCCCTGACTTCTTAACCCAGAGTGCTGCTGAGGGCATTTTCTTCCTTCCAGGAGAACAAAGAGAACTCCTTTTAAAAGTGGCACTTTAATCATCATTTCCACCAGATTCCCAAAGGCACCTTACATCAAAGAAAGGTTAAGAAACCGGTACTAACAGAAGACTCTTAATCCATCTCAGAAAGGTGAGAATCAATCTTACAAACCTTTAGAGAATGGCTTTTCCAATTAACCCTTTTCCACATTTGATCTCCTAATCTTTTGTTTCTATCTGTAAATATTCTTAACTTCCATTAGTATTTTCAGAGGTATATTTTTTCACCAAAATGTATTCAAGTCACATTGAAATATCCCTGCTTCTTCATAATACAGTGTCACCAATATTGTTCACTGGCAATTATATCAGTGGCCTAATACCACCAACATCCTGGAAACAAACTGTAAGGATACTAGTTCTTAATTCCTTATTGAAGCATTTCAAAGTCTGCAAGTGAAACTCCAGCAGAAAAAAATACAAATGTATAACTACACCAGAAACTAATACAAAATCACAAGATCTCAGACTTGGAAACACACTCAGAGTTTATTATTCTGTATCATTCACTGCTGGAATTCTTATAATAGTATCCTTAATAAATTGTCATTTATTCATTATTTGATGACTTCCAAAGCAAGGAATCAACTATCACTTAAGGTATTTTACATTTTTATTACAATCTCGAGTTCCTAGGATATTCATCCTTAAAGTTAGGCAAATTCCAACTTCTAGTTTGGCTACTTGGGACATATGCGCAACTTGGATTTTTCATGTATCTAGGTTGTTTTACAGGAAATTTAAGAGAGTTTCTCTCTCTCTCTCTCTCTCTCTCTCTCTCTCTCTCTCTCTCCCTAATTATGTTTAGGAAGAACCCTTGATCTTCATAATTCTTGATACTGTGCATTGACTCTAGAGAGTCAATGAAAGGATGAGTGAATGAGCATATATCTTAGTTGTGCCTCTGTAGTGAAGAGAGTTGGCAGGAAATACTCAGTATCCTAAATCTCTGAGCCACCCATCACTGTCTACTGCGATAGGAGTTCCCTAGAGCTATGGTGGGGAGTGGATTTGGGACATTTGGTGGTGAAGCTGAGTGAAGAGAGGGGGCACTTCATTACTAACCATGACTTGGACACTTATTTCCCATAAGTTAGATGGAGTTGCCAGGCCTGCACTTTTACCTTTGCACTGAGATCTAAGCTTAAAACAAACAAACAAACAAGCAAGACACATGTTTCTCTTTGCTTCCTTAATTTAGCCAGCGTTTTAAAAATGTGGGTGTCCAGACCTAGCCAGGTAGCTCAGTTGGTAAGAGCATCATCCTTATATGCCAACGTTGTGGGTTTGATTTCCTATCAGGAAACATACAAGAATCAACCAATGAATGAATAAGTAAGTAGAACAACAAATTAAGACAGTTTCTCTCTCTCTCTCTCTCTCTCTCTCTCTCTCTCTCTCTCTCTTTTCCTTCCTCTACCTCTAAAATTAATAAATAAATTAAAAAATAAATTAAATGCAGGTGTCCATTAAAACAAGCACATTTTTTAATTACATGGGATTTTAGAGTATAAGAAAACAGGGAATAAGGTAAAATTCAATAATGCTGTATCAATTAAATAAGTTCAAATTATTTAAAACATGATATGTTTCAAAAAATATAACACTCTTAGTTTAGCTGTTGTGGTGGAGTATACAGAATAAGCTCCCAGTATTAGGAAGGAGGATTGAATCCCAGCTCTTCTCTTTATTTGCTGTAGAATTTTAATCAAGATATTAAACATGTATGTCTTAGTTTCTACAACTATACAATATTGGGTATATTAACACCACCAATCACACAGAGTTATTGTAAGAATTAATGTGTACATTAATTAGAATAGTACCCAGAATAGAGTATTCTATAATAATAAAAGCATAGTATGCTAATTACACTGGACTGCTGGAATGACCTTCCGGACATCATTCCAGACATCCTTCCAGATGAAGTGACAGTTGAGAGCAATCACAGGCAGGCTGAGTAGTTAGGGGCAATCAGACAGGTAGGCTAGTGGTTAGGGTGGTCAGGCAGGCAGAACAGTGGTTAGAAGCCAGTGGTCCCAGATTTCAAGAGGGTGCAGGCCAGGCTGAGGGACTCCCACCCTCATGCATGAATTTCATGCACTGGGCCTCTAGTATATTATAACTGAGTAATGGAGTAAGACATATTTAGTCTGACATAGTGATTTCTGTTATGCATTGTCTATATCCGTAGGAATGGCCTGGCAGATACAAATATTCCTGTGAGACCACACAATAGATTCATTGGGGGAATCTTGTATCTCAGTGCTCTGGAACTATCTTACTTAGAATTCAACCACACCATAGTAAGGTCATCCAGTTTAGAGGAAAGATTGTTGGGCTTATTATCAGGAGATCTGGCTTCTAGTCTCAGCTATACCATGAATTAGCTGGCTAACCCATGTTAACCAGTTAATCCAGGCCCCAGTCTCCTTAGCCGGCCTTATCAACCTCACAGAGATACTAGGAAAGAAAGATTGAGAACTAAGGGTTCTAATCATACAAATGCCTGTTGATAATTAAGAGATCTAAAATCCATATATTCTCTTTTCTCTCACAAATAGTTCTGGAACTACCAGTTAACCTTCTAGTCTTTCCATCTCTTTTTTGCTTCCATCATGTTGTTCTGAGAATGAGTGATCTTTTTAATTCTAGTTGGACATTGTTGAACTAGAAGTAAGATAGTTCCAGAGCACTGAGATGCAAGATTCTCCCCCAAAGCATATTTTGTGTGATTCCACAGGCACATCTGTACCTGTCAAGCCATTCCTATGGACACAGACAACAGATAACAGAAATCACTATGTCAGACTGAAAATGTATTATTGCATTACAACATTCAGACCTGATTCAACTCAGAGGCCCACCAGTTTTGATCCTTGTTTAGTCCTATATACCACTCTTTATGTTCAATGCTATAAATAGTTAAAGCAAGATAAAACAAAAAAGGAAAACACACACACACACAAACATACATATACACACATGAAAAAGTAGTGCAGGAGAAATATCAAGAGTCTGTATCTGAGATCTAGAGAGGGCATGGTGTGAGCTGCATATCTTAGTCTCCTTTCTCCCATCCCCCACCACAGTTGATCTCTGTGGAGATGGTTCTAAAGCCCAGACACATCTCATTATAACATAAAATTGTAAGAAGAGAAAATTCATATTCATGACCACAGAAAAGTGTCTTTGAGACCCTGCTACAGGGATGTTGACACCCTTGCCCACTTTGCCTAATTCTATTAATTGTTTGTTCCTCTAGGACAGTTGTCATTAGTCAACAGAGCCAAATATCAATGGTACAATGATTGAAATATTTTTTGAGAGCCAAAAACTGACTTCTGTGCAGTGGCCATGAAGTTTCAATCGCACTGTACATGTGTACCCACATGTGGTATTTTGTGGAAAAGCCATACTCAATGAAAGAGCTTCATGTATTTCGCAAGCTGCAGTTTGCTGACCACTGCCCTAGGATTTTGATAACATAGTATCCTTGCCATGACCATATCAATAGTCCTTACTCTGGCAATGTGGAATTAAGTCGTGAAGGCAGAAAACTGGACTTTTCCTAACAGCTCTCAAGACTGATATCCTTCACTATCCCTCATATAAAGTAAAACCCTCTAAGTTTTACATATTCTATTTTGTTCACATTCTTTTCAAAATCTAATTCTCAGAACTTAGATCTGTATCCCACAAGGTTATGATTTACATACACCACTTCTATGAATATAGCCTGCATTTATGCTAGTTGCTTTAAAAGCCCTTAGTAAAGGAGATTGCAGTAAAGATGGCAAGATATATGTGATAAGTGTCCTTCTGAAATTCAGATATGTTTATGATCTCCCTTTTTTACACTTAATAGACTACAGCACAGAATAAATAATAAAGAAATACCACTGCACAGTCAAGGCAAATTAAAATAGATGCATTTGGCTTCAGTGATAAACTGACACTGGCCTGGCATATCAATTGCAACTCATAAAGATCAAATTCGATCAAGGGTTTGCCTGCAGGTCTGGAAATAAGCTGCTCAGGTGACACCAAATTTAGGTTGAAATTTTGCAGAGTTTTGGAGGACATATTCTTTTCCTGAGCCTAATATGACACTCCATCAGGCTCCCTGCCATCAGTACTCACCATTCTTGCAGAGCAAGACAGCCAGGAAGTCGTGAGAGGAAGAATTGATATAAAGCAAGAGGCTGGGTGCCTGGGCTGTCACAAAGCTAAGTGCAATGTTTTCCTTAGATGGAGCTGACTCTGCATAAATTGCTGAGGAAGACTGGCTTAGATTCTTGGTCACTGGGTAGGGTTCTTGAAACGTGTAAGTAACTGAAGTGCCAGTCTCAAAAACTGCAGATACCTCTGCAAAATACAAGAGGGGAAAACACACATTAAGGTATGAATTGAGTATTCAGGATATAATCATAGCTTGTTTATTGTTCCTATGCATTATGTACTGTGTGAGGATTTGTACATTAATTATATTCTATGCTTTCCACAATAATTCTCAAGTGGCAGAAATAATCAACCTCATTTCCAAATGAGAAACATGAAGCTTATAGAGGCTAAGAACCCTGAACAGGTTGCACAGCTAAAAGAGAGAGCTGGGGTTTGCATTGTGAAATTCAGGTCCAATTTAATATATATTTGCAGAATAACTACCATGTGCCAGGCTCATTTTTCAAGAAGCAAAGATAAAATGTCCTTGCCTTCAACAAAATATAGAGAAATTTCTCTGGGGTCATCTTACTTTTAAAAATGAGAGGCTAAGAATTCTGGTTCGTCTTTTTCTCATGTATCAGGAGAGTTTTAAGTGGGTTCTAAATTGTTGAGAGCAGGACATGGGGGAGACAGCAGCATGTTGGGTGAAGTGTGGGGATCCATGGAAAGAGAAGAAAGGGATCCATGGAAACAGTAAAAAAGGCATAGATGTCCTATTCTTGGACTTAACTCATCCAGTGTCTAGGAATTGGCATCCAATCCAAATAAAGAGAAAAGACTAGGGCAAATAGGCCTCATGTGATGCCCTACATAGAGGTCTGTCACCACTAAGATGAAAGGAGGCATCCCCATGCTGATGACATTCAATCAGCAGGAACACGCCAGCCTCAGATCTTACTGTGCAGTGTCCTTGTTCCACTGCAGTGTTAGTGGAGCCAGCACGGGTTTGGGCTTCAGCACTGGGTGGGAAACCTTGCTCAGTTCCAAACTAGCTGTCTAGTCCTAGGGAAGCAGGTAAACACTGTGAAGACTGTTTTCTCCTTGGGCAAATGAGAAGTATGAATCTTACCTCAACAATCTAGAAGAGAAATAACAAGAGATTGATTTTGTTGTGGACAAGTAAATGATGTGTGCAAAGCACTTAAGACAGTTGCCCACCACAGTTTGAACTCATAGGCTCCCAAACCAGAAGACAATTTAACCAGAACCCATTCCAATTTTCTTCATTTAAATATCTGTTTATTTGACTGCACATTATGCTCTTCTCTTATTCAAGGCCACTCTGAAATTTCCTTTCAACTTTGTCTCTGTCCAGCAAATGTTCCCTCTTAGAGCAACATAGCTTAGGTCTGGCAGCAAGACTTTGTCATAAAGATAGTAAGCAGGAAGCTGTATTGACATAATTTCTCTTTCCAACTGACATATACAATGTTCCTAGCTCCCCATGAAATGATCTCATTGAATTAATGGTACCTAAAACATAATTAAACCTGGCTTTTGCTTTCTAATTTGATTGCAAATTTGTTCTACTTTTGTGAAAACTCCATAACAGCCTGCGACTGTGCCAACAACAACAACAACAATGAAGGTTGCATATTTATGTATATTTTAGCAGATTGGGAATATTATTTTATTTTTTGCTAAAGGTTCAGAGGAAGTGTTCACATTAACAAGAAAGTCTTCCTGATTACAAAGATATGCAGTGAAGACTTGTGACCATGATGATGTGGGTTAATTATTAGTTTGATTCAAGCACTTTCCTTGAGTGAACTAACTTCCTTGGGGACATTTTGCCTACCTTTTGAGCTACTATCTCCTAGTTAACAGAAAAATGGTTTTCATTTGATGTTTGGTTTGCGTGTATGTGCAAGTGTAAGTATAATTTAGAGCATTCTGTTATGTAGCAATAGAGGCCCAGTGCATGAACTCATGCACCAGTGTGGTCTCTTGGCCTGGCCTGTGGGATAGTGCTGAAACCAGCTCTCCAATATCTCTCAGGGGTCCCAGATTGCAAAAGGGTGCAGGCCAGACTGAGGAACACCACAGTGTGCAGGATTGGGGCCAGGGAGGGACACAGGAGGTTGGTCAGTCAGGGATGGACCATGGAAGGGCTTCAGGGCATATCTGGCAATCTCACTCAGTACCAATCGACTGGACCCCAGCAGCAAGCTAACCAGTTGGACTATATGATCCCTGGTGGTCAATGTGTGTCATAGCAATCAGTTGAGTGGCCTTAGCATATCAATAGCATATTATGCTTTGATTGGTTGAATGGCTGATGGGCCGACTGGACTCTTAGCATAGTAGGCTTTTATTATATAGTATATTAAATATGGAAATACATAGTACATTTTTTTTCTTGATAATAAGACATGAAATTAAAATGAAAAGTATTCTTTTTAACTAGAAATGTCCTACCAACTATTTTCCTCCCTCTTCCCCTCTCCCTACTATTTTTATTGTTTAGGTATTGTCAATTTCAACATAAAGAAAATTCAGCAAAACACCTGGATTCTTTTACTCTCTCAGTTGATTATATTTTATAATCTAAGAGTTTAAACTCTCTGGTTAATTGGCCTGAACATATAAAACCATCAAGATAAATAGAAGAAACATCTTAACTGTGAATATGTTTATCAGTGATCATGGTGCTACTGCAGGACTGCAAAACCAATATTAACACACCACTAGAACACCTACCAGGTGGAAGGAACTATGCAGATTATACTCTGAGTAGACAGGATACACATTAAAAAATAATAAGACTGATGGAGGATAGCCTATTTATATGATGTGTGAGTAACAAAAAAATAATTTCCAGAGTTGGATGTCTTCATGGGTGAGAGTAGCCTAGGAAAATTTGAAAGTGGAGCTCACTATTGATTAGGCCTTGACATGTGGAATGAACTAAGAGAAGGAGACAGAGTGGGGCTGCATTTGAGTCAGCCATGAGGTCTGATTCATTTGGAAACTGGCTGTGTCATTCTTCAGTACTCAGAGGAACCCACTTAACCTCAGTTAACTCACATAAAAACAAGGATGAAATCAGTCTTGTGGGGGTAGAAAGAGTAGAAATAATCATGTAAAGTCATGGCATATGGTAGTAACTCAATAAATAATAGCTGGTCTTTATAACTGTGATAGAATAAATTACAACAAGCATAAAGACCAATCCTTGATAATTAGTTAGCTAGTGCTTACCTAAAAGTCAGTTAAGTTGTAATTATTTCAGGAAAACATCAAACACACTGAAAATAAATTAAAAAATTGGCATATTAAAAATTTGTTCTTAAATTTTTATATTAATGATCCTGTTGATATATACTTTTATAAGTACTTATTATTTAGAAATACATATTGCAATATTTTAGATAAAGTGATAAGTTATCTGGCATTTGTTTCAAAATAGTAAAGAAAGATAAGTGGGTATGAGCATTTAGGTTAATTAAAAATGGCCATGATTTGATAATTACTAAAGATAAATAATATTGTGCATGGCATTGTAAAATTCTTCTCTCTACCAGAGTGTACAAATGATTTTCTTATGTAGTAAAATAAATAAATAAATAAGTCCTCAGAAATGTAAATATTAGACAATTTTATCAAGTTTTTTTTTTACAACTAGTAAAGTGTAAGTTAAATATACATATTACTTTTCACTGAAATTCTATTACTGAGGAAATAATTTACTAATGTGTTTATCATAGAACTAGAGGCCAGTGCATGAAATTTGTGCATGGGGGTTAGGAGGGTGCTCCTCAGCCCAGCCTGTACTCTCTCCAATCTGAGACCCCTTGAGGGCTGTCCTATTGCTCGGTTAAGCCCAATCCACTGCCTGTTTGGGTCTGATACCAGGGATCAGGCCTAAACTAGCAGTCAGACATTCCTCTCACAATCCAGGACTGCTGGTCCCAACTGCTTTCCTGCCTGCCTTCCTGATTGCCCCTAGCTGCTTCTGCCTGCCAGCCTAATTAATGCCTAACTGCTCCCCTGTCAGCCCAATTGCCTCTAACTGCCCTCCCCTGCCAGCCTGGTCATCCCTAACTGCCCTCCCCTGAAGGCCCGGTCACCCCCAACTACCCTCCCTTGCAGGTCTGGTCCTTCCCAACTGCCCTCCCCTGCTGGCCTGATTGCCCACAACTTTCTTCCCCTGCTGGCCATCTTGTGATGGCCATTTTGTGTCCACATAGGGGCAGCCATCTTTGACCACCTGGGGGGTGGACATCTTGTGTGTTGGAGTGCTGGTCAATTTGCATATTACAATTTTATTATATAGGATTATCTATGTGCAAACACTGGGATAATCTAAAATTCCAAAATATAAGTGCAACTATTTAGTGATATTCTGTAGGTCAGGCATCATCCTAAGTGCTTTGTGAAGCGTTTACTGCATATGCACCACAAACATTTCTGAAGAATTCCCAAATTTTCCACATGTTTTACATCTATAGGTGTGAAAACCAGGAATCATAAAGTTGAGCTACACAACCATTGTCCTACCTATAGATTGTGGATGAGCCAGAATCTGAACACCAGCAGATTTGGAGGTACAGTCCCACTATTCTGGTGGTAGGATTGCTTAAACAAGCAGGAGCCATTCCACCAGATGGAATATTCTGCAACATTAAGACTTACAAATTATATAAGAATGTCTATTAAATGAATAACAAAATTCAGGATATAAAATGTAACGGACAGACATCTTAGCTACATTGCATACAAAGAAAAGAGCTAAAAGAAAATTGGATTTTCTTTTTAATTGTTGTCTTTGAGTAGATTGTTTTTTTTTATTTTTCTAGATATCCAAATGTTACCAATTAGAATTCAAAATATCTTATCTAATATTTTTAATTTAAAATAGCTTGAATGGCTGAGACTGGTTTGGCTCAGTGGATGGAGCGTCGGCTTGCGAACTGAAAGGTTCCGGGTTCTATTCCAGTTGGGGGCATGTACCTTGCTTGCGGGCACGTCTCCACTGTGGGGCATGCAGGAGGCGGCTGATCGATGTCTCTCATCGATGTTTCTGACTTTCTATCTCTCTCCCTTCCTCTCTGTAAAAAATCAATAAAATATATTAAAAAATAATAAAATAATATAAAATAAAATAGCTTGAATGAAAATATGACAGTCATACCCAGATAGTTCAAACAATGGTGGGAATAGAGGCAGGTTAAAGACAAGCACACATCAAAAATGGTGTTGGAACATCTGGACATACACATGCGAAACAATGAAATTGGACCCCTGCCTCACACCATATAAAAATTAATTTAAAAGGATCCAAGGCTGAATGTAATATCTTAAATTATAAAATACTTTTAAGAAACTAGAGGCATAACTCTTTATGGCCTTAGGTTGACAATGATTTCTTATATATAACTCCCAAAGCACAAGCCACCCACACACACACGCAAAGATAAATTATTAATCAAAATGAAAGACAACCAAACTTTTGTACTTAAAATATACTACCAAGAAACTGAAAAAATGGAGAAAACATTTGCAAATAGGAAAATTATATTCAGAATACACAAAGAATTCTTACAACTTCACAATAAAAAAAGCAAAAATAAAAATTGGCAAGATATTTGAATAGATGTTTCACCAAAGAAGATATACACATGGGTAATAAGTACATAAAAAGATGTTAAATATTAGTAGTCATTAAGAAAACGCAAATCAAAACCACAGTGAAATCTCATTTCACTTCTTTAGAACAGTATTTTTATAAAGGCAAACAATGGGTTGGTTAGGATGTGGAGAAGTCAAAATCTTCATATTTTGCTGATGAGAATGTAAAATAGAGCATCCACTTTGAAAAAACAGTTTGCAAGTTCCTCAAAAGTTAAACATATGGTTACAATATGATCCATCAATCCTACCTCTAGGTTTATATGCAAGGGACTAAACATAAGTTCATAGAAAGTCATGTGTAGGAACGTTATTAGCACTATTATTCATAATAATACACACACACACAAACACAAAGAGGAACATCTCAAACTATCAATTGATAAACAGATAAATGAAATGTGATGCTTCCAGAGTCTAAAATATTCATTGGGAAATAAAAAAGAATAAAGTACTGAAAAATTCTACAACATAGCTGAACTTTGAAAACATGCTAAATGAGAGGAAACAGACTTTAAAAAGCTATATACTGCATGATTCTATTTATATGAAATATTCAGAATAGGCAAATCTATAGTGACAGAAAGTAGATTAGTAATTTCTAAGAACTGGGCAGAGAGATTGGTGGGGAGTTTCTACTAATGGGTATGAGATTCTTTACAATTAATGATGAAAGTAATCTGAAATTAGATAGTCGTGAAGGTTGCACAATTTCGTGAATATGCTAAAATCCCATGAATTGTACAAATTTTAAAAAAGTGCATTATCATGGTATGTAAATTACATATTATTTTTTTCAAAAAGAAGCACAGAAAATGACATATTTGAATTCTATTTCCATATTATTGTATAGAATTAAATTAAGATAATCTCCATCTCTGACATTTATTAGCAAGTCACTAAACCTCTGTGACCACCAGTGTTTTCATAAGTTAAATTTAGATATTACCATCATTACTAGGTTGGGGAATAAGAAAAAATGTTTTGGTCAATAATTAAAAACTATGAATAAATCTCCCTAATTCTACCCCAGATATTTCCAACATTTGTGCATCCTGAAATACACATGTCATAGTAAATTTGAACAGAAGACTGTTCCAATAGAAAGCCATTTTGTCCAGGACCACTGGTAGCTAATGGCACCATTTCAGTTCTATGCTATGTTTCCCAAAAGCAATTAGCATGGCTGATAGACTTGGGGACTTCTGAATATAAAGATAATTATTTCCTTATATTTAAGAGATGGGCAGGGTGAGTTTGGAAACAGTGAAATATGAAACAAGCTGAAAGGCTAAACACATGTTTGTGTATTTTGCTTGTAGATCAAAATAAGAAGTAGGGAGTGAGCACAGAGGATAATCCAACAAATTTAGTCAAATGATACAGTGAGTGGACAGTAGATAATTCATAAGAGCTTCTTCAGGGAAAGAAGCCAATGAAAAATTAGGCCACATTCAGAACAATATGATTTATGAGATATTTGAACAATGTTCCTGGAAAAATGCAGAGGTCTATAATTTTTTTTTTCCAAATAGAAGCTTGGCTACAGATTCTATAAAATAAAGCCAAGATAATTAGTGATGTCACCTGGTAGTGTTCATTCTGTATTTGCTTCTTTTAGCATGTGGAACCAGTTTAAGGTTGGCATTGAAATTTTTTAGGGAAGGAGTTCAGAGACCTCTCCTATCAGCACTTTGCTTCTTTTGCTACAATAGTAACTCTCTACAATTTGTACAATTACTTTTCTCCCAAAGAGCACAATGCTCTCTAGCACTGATAAGCAAGTAATTCACACTAACTGGGTGGTGCAGTTGAATGAAGAGTATGAATTATAGATTCTTTGAAGACAATCACAGATGCTTCTGTCCATAATGTTTTTAAATTCCCACAGGAAGTTGGATTAAATAAAGCATTGTTTGGCATAGGGGCTTGGGAAATGTGTTTTAATTAATTAACAATACTTTTTATAACTGCCATCATTGTTGGAATATAAGTGGTATTTAAAATGGTGACTAAAACACTTTATATTGATAATTTAAATGCTGCTATTTTCCAAAATTATTATTTTTTAAAAGTAAATGACTATTTGCATTCAACATTATTTTTATTAGTTTCATATGTACAGCATAATGTTTAGCCAGTATACACTTTAAAAAGTATTCCCTCTAATGTTTCTGTACCTAATGAGCACCATACATCATTATTAAAATATTATTGACTACACTAGAGGCCCTTTGCATGAAATCTGTGCAAGGGAGACCTTCTTGCTAGCACCAGATTCCTTCTGGCTGCTGGAACCTGGGACACGGGCTTCCCCCAGCTGTTGGAAGCCAGCCCCGCTTCCTGCCCACACCTGCCTTTGCCTGGAGCTGCCCACATCTGTGGCCATCCCCCTTCCTTCCTTACAGATTGATCACCCAGTTAGCCAGTAGCCTGGGTCTTCCTCGGCAGGGTAATCTTGGGGTAATGGTGAAAGCCCCCCTGACCAATTGCATCACTCCCTCCTTGGCTGGTCTGGTGCGAATGCCTGTCATAATGTGGTTGTGCTAAGGTCATTCTGCTGTTCCACTGTTTTGCTGTTTGGCCATTTGGTTGATTTGCATATTATGCCTTTATTATTGTAGATTATACAGAGTGGCCAGATTATTATGATCTCTGAATGAATAGTAATATGGCCACTCAGTGCATGAGTGGAGTCTGGCCAGTCTGGCCAGGGGCAGGGGACATGGCAGTTGGCTGGCCTGCTTGCTGATTGAACTCCTGATTGAGGAGACAATTTGCATATTAGCCTTTTATTATATAGGATATACACTGAGAGTTCAGATTATTATGATCCCTCAATGCATAATAATCTGGACACTCAGTGTATATATGTATATGCTACTTTACATTCCTATAAATATTTTGTAATTTTCAATCTCTATTTATCAATCCATTCACATTTTTCACCCAGTCCACAACTCCCCTCCCATTTGGCAAACATCAGTCTATTCTCTATCTACAAGTCTATTTCTGTTTTGTTTTTTTATTTATATTATTCTTTAGATTCCATATATAAGTGAAATCATGTGATATTTTTCTTTCTCTGACTGAATTCTTTAACTTATATAATTTCCGCTAGTCCCATTTATGCTGTCACAAATGGTAGTATTGTGTTTCTTTTAAAATATATATATTTTTATTGATTTGAGAGAGGAAGGGAAACGGAAAAGGGAGAGATAGAAGCGTCAATGATGAAGGAGAATAATTGATCAGCTGCTTCCTGCATACCCCCCACTGGGGATCAAACTGTGACCTCCTGGTTCATTGGTCTATGCTCAACCATTGAGCCACATGAGCAGGGCAGGATTGTGTTCTTTTTAATAGTCAAGTGATATTTCATTTTATATATGTACAACAGCTTAATTATTCACTTGTCTATTCTCTTGGGCTGCTTCCATTGCTTGGCTATTTTGTAAATAACTCTGTAATGAAAATAGGGGTGTATATATTCTTTCAAATGAGTGTTTTTGGTTCCTTTGGAATTCTAAGTCATAATATATTTCCAAATTTAATTTTTTGAGGAAACTCCATGCTGTTTTCCACAGTGACTGCACCAATTTGCATTCCCATCAACATGAGGTTGACTTTTTCTCTACATCCTTGCCAATACTTATTGTTTGTTGATTTCTTGATAATCATTCTGATAGATGTGATGCGCTATCAGTTTGTGACAAAATGTGACTCTTTGGTGCATAGGGTGATGCTCTAACCAACTGAGCCACACCAGCCAGGCCTAGTTGTATGAGTACTTTATAAATTTTGGGTATTAACCCTTATCAGTTGTATCATGGGAAAATATGTTCTTTCTTTTGGTGGATTATCTTTTAATTTTATTGACGGTTTCCTTTGTTGTGCAAAAACCTTTTGGTTTTATGTAGTCCTATTTGTTTATTTTTTTCTTTCCCTTGCCCAAAATTTACATTAGAAAAAAAAATGTTACTGAGAGAAACATCTGAGATTTTTACTGCCTATGTTTTCTTCTAATATTTTATGGTATCAAATCTTACATTTAACGTCTTTAATCCATTTGAGTTTATTCTTGTTTATGGTGTAAGAAGGTGGTCTAATTTCTTTAGTTGTTTTTTTTTGCATGTATCTGTCCAATTTTTCCAATACTATTTATTGAATAGAATGTCTTTATCCTTTTATATGATTGCTTCCTTTGTCAAATAGCAATTGACCATAGAAACATAGGTTTATTCTGGGTTCCATTGGTCTATAGGCCTATTTTTGCACCATTGCAATGCTGTTTTGATTACTATGGCCTTGTGGTATGATTCCTCCAATTATGTATTTCTTTCTTAAGATGCCTATGGCTATTCAGTGTCTTTTGCAGTTCCACATATATATTTGAATTATTTGTTGTAGTTATGTGAAATACACCATTGATATTTTGTTGGGAATTGCATCAAATTTGTAGATTGCTTTGGGTAGTATGGATATTTTAACAATGCTAACTCTTTTTATTCATGAGCATTACATATGCTTCCATTTATTTGTATCTTCTTCAACTTTTTCCTTCAATGTCTTACAATTTTCTGAGTAGAGATTCTTTATATTCTTGATTAAATTTATTCCTAGGTATTATTTTTGATAGTTCATAATTGATGTATAAAAATGATTTCTAGAGATTTATTTTGTTTTCTGCTAATATACTAAATTTATTTATCAGTTCCATATATTTTTGTTGTTGTTAATCTTCACATGAGGATATTTCTTCCATTGCTTTTCAGAGAGAGAGTGGAAGGGAGTCAGGGGGAGAGAGAAAAACATTAATGTGAGAGGAACACATCAATCAGTTGTCTTCTGCATTCTCCCCTCCAGAAGGCAGGGAGTGAAACCAAAACTCATGTCCCTGACCTGAAAATGTACCCAGGACCCATCCATGTTCATGCTGATGCTACAACCACTGAAGAACACTAGCCAGTGATCCACATTTTTAAAGTGAAAAATTTAGTGTTCTCTTGTTATAGTATTCTAACATCTGCAAATAATTAGAGTTTTTCTTCTTCCTTTCCAATTTGCATGCCCTTTATTTCTTCTTATTGTTTTATTGCTGTGACTAGGAGTTCTAGTACTATGTTGACTAAGAGTAGTGAGAGTGACAACCCTATCTTCCCAATTTTAAGGGAAATATTTCTCTTTTTTTTTGCCATTGAGTAAGATGTTGACTGTGTGTTTGTCATATATGATTTTTATTATGTTGAGGTATGGCCCCTCCATTCCCAATTTGCTGAGAGTTTTTTTTTTTTATTTTATTTTTTATTTTTTTTTATTAATTTTTTATACATATCTTCCCATTGCCCCCCTCCCTCCCAGGCATACCCCAACCCCCCAGTGTCTATGTTCATTGGTTATGATTATATGCATAGATACAAGTCCTTTGATTGATCTCTTATTTACCTCACCTAACTTTAATCATCCTGCTGTAATTTCACAGTCTGTTTGAAGCTTTACTGTCTCTGTATCTATCCTTTTGTTCATCAGTTTGTAATGTTCTTTATTATCCTCCAATGAGTGCGATCATGTGATGCTTCTCCTTCATTGACTGGCTTATTTCACTAAGCATAAGGCTCTCCAGTTCCAACCAGGTTGCTGCAAATGGTAAGAATTCCTTCTTTTTAATGGCAGCATAGAATTCCATTGTGTAGATGTACCACAGTTTTCTGATCCACTCATCTGCTGACGGGCACCTAGGCTGTTTCCAAATTATGGCTATTGTAAATTGTGCTGCTATGAACATAGGGATGCATAAATCCTTTCTGATTGGTGTTTGTAATTTCTTAGGATAAATTCCTAAGAGTGGGATTACAGGTCAAATGGGAGATCCATTTTTAGTTTTTTGAGGAAACTCCATACTGTTCTCCACAGTGGCTGCACCAGTCTGCATTCCCACCAACAGTGCACAAGGGTTCCTTTTTCTCCGCATCCTCGCCAACACTTGTCGTTTGTTGATTTGTTGATGATTGCCATTCTGACAGGTGTAAGATGGTATCGCATTGTCGTTTTGATTTGCATCTCTCGGATGATTAATGACTTTGAACATGTTTTCATGTGTCTCTTGGCTTTCCTTCTGTCGTCTTTTGAAAAGGTTCTATTTAGGTCCATTGCCCATTTTTTTATTGGATCCTTCATCTTCCTTTTATTAAGTTGTATAATTTGGTTGTAGATTTTGGAGATTAAACCTTTATCAGTGATAGCATTTGCAAATATGTTCTCCCATGCATTGATCTTTCTTGTTGTTTTGTTGATGGTTTCTTTTGCTGTGCAAAAGCTTTTTATTTTGATGTAGTCCCATTTGTTTATTTTTTCTTTAGCTTCCATTGCCTTTGGAGCAGTATCAGTGAAGAAGTTCTTTCGGCATATATCTGAGATTGTGCTGTCTGTGGATTCCTCTAGTATTTTTATGGTTTCCCTTCTAATGTTTAAGTCCTGTATCCATTTTGAGTTTACTTTTGTATTTGGTGTAAGTTGGTGGTCCAGTTTCAATTTTTTGCATGTATCTGTCCAATTTTCCCAACACCATTTATTGAAGAGGCTATCTTGGTTCCATTGAATGTTCATGCCTCCTTTGTCAAATATTAATTGAGCATTAGTGGTTTGGGTGGATATCTGGGTTCTCTATTCTATTCCATTGATCTATATGTCTGTTCCTGTGCCAGTACCAGGCTGTTTTGAGAACAGTTGCTTTGTAGTATAGCTTGAAGTCTGGTATTGAGATCCCACCTACTTATTTCTTTTTTCTCAGAATTGCTGTAGCTATCCGTGGTCTTTTTTTGTTCCAGATTAATCTATGAAGAATTCTTTGTAGGTCTGTGAAATATGTCGTTGGTATTTTAATGGGTAGTGCGTTGAATCTGTAGATTGCTTTGGGTAGTATGGACATTTTAATGATGTTGATTCTCCCAATCCATGAGCATGGTATGCTCTTCCATCTGTTAACATCTTCCTCTATCTCTTTTTTCAGTGTCCTGTAGTTTTCTGCATAAAGGTCTTTTACCTCTTTAGTTAGGTTTATTCCTAGGTATCTTAATTTTTTGGGTGCGATGGTAAATGGGATTGCTTTTTTAGTTTCTCTTTCTATAATTTCATTGTTAGTGTATAAAAATGCCACAGCCTTCTTAGCATTAATTTTGTATCCTGCTACATTGCCGAATTTATTAATTAAGTCAATTAGTTTTGGAATGGAATCCTTTGGGTTTTCTATGTACAATATCATGTCATCTGCAAATAAGGACAGCTTTACTTCTTCTTTTCCAATTTGGATGCCTTTTATTTCTTCTTCTTGCTAATTGCAATGGCTAATACTTCCAGTACTATGTCGAACAGGAGAGGTGAGAGTGGGCATCCCTGTCTTGTTCCTGTTCTTAGGGGAAATGGTTTTAGTTTTTGCCCATTGAGTATGATGTTAGCTGTGGGTTTATCATATATGGCTTTTATGATGTTGAGGTATGATCCTTCTATTCCCACTTTGCTTAGAGTTTTTATCAAGAAAGGATGTTGGATTTTGTCAAATGCTTTTTCTGCATCAATTGATATGACTATGTGATTTTTATCTCTCAATTTGTTTATGTGATGTATCACATTTATTGATTTGCGGATATTGAACCATCCCTGCATTCCTGGGACGAATCCTGCTTGGTCATGGTGTATGATCTTTCTGATGTACTGCTTGTTCCGGTTTCCTAGAATTTTGTTGAGGATTTTGGCATCTATGTTCATGAGAGATATTGGCCTATAATTCTCTTTCATTGTGTTGTCTTTATCTGGTTTTGGTATTAGGGTGATGCTGGCTTCATAGAAGGTGTTTGGTAGTATTCCTTCTTCTTGAATGTTTTTGAATAGTCTGAGGAGGAAAGGTTTTAATTCTTCCTTGAATGTTTGGTAAAACTCTCCTGTGTAGCCATCTGGACCCGGGCTTTTATTTGCTGGAAGCTTTTTGATTACTGCTTCAATTTCTTCCATAGTTATTGGACTATTGAGATGTTTGGCTTCCTCCTCATTGAGTTTTGGGAGGTTATATTTTTCTAGGAAAATGTCCATTTCTTGCAGGTTGTCCAATTTGTTTGAATAGAGTTGTTCATAGTATTTTTTAACAATCCTTTGTATTTCCACAGGGTCTGTTGTTATTTCTCCTCTTTCATTTCTGATTTTGTTTATTTGGGTCTTCTCTCTTTGTTTCTTGGTGAGCCTGGCTAGAGGTCCATCAATCTTGTTTATCCTTTCAAAGAACCAGCTCTTTGTTTTGTTGATCTTTTGAATTGTTTCTTTGGTCTCCAAGTTGTTTATCTCCACTCTTATCTTCACTATTTCCTTCCTTGTGAGTACACTGGGCTTTTCTTGTTGCTCACATTGGAGCTCTTTGAGTTGTAGGTTTAGGTGATTTATTACCATTATTTCCTGTTTTTTGCAGTAGGCTTGTAGGGCTATGAACTTCCCTCTCAAGACTGCTTTCACTGTGTCCCATAAATTTTGTATTGTTGTGTTGTCATTGTCATTTGTTGCCATGATGTTTTTTATTTCTTCCTTGATCTCTCTGGCTACCCAGTCATTGTTTAATAGCATGCTGTTTAGTCTCCATGTGTTTGATTTCTTTCTATTGTTTTTATTATAGTTGATTTCCAGTTTTATGCCACTGTGGTCTGAGAAAATGCTTGATATGATTTCTATCTTCTTGAATTTGAAGAGACTTTTCTTATGACCCAACATATGATCTATCATGAAAAATGACCCATGTGCACTGGAGAAGAATGTATATTCTGTGGCTTTGGGGTGAAATGTTCTGAAGATGTCAATTAATTCCATCTGGTCTAGTGAGTTATTTAGGATTGATGTTTCTTTGCTGATTTTTTGTTTAGAGGATTTGTCCAATGGTGACAGTGGGGTATTAAAGTCTCCTACTATGATTGTATTGCTATCAATCTCTCCCTTCATATCCTCCAAGAGTTTTTTTTATGTATTTAGGTGCTCCTATATTGGGTGCATATATGTTTACCATAGTTATTTCTTCTTTTTGGATTGTTCCCTTTAGTATTATGAAGTGGCCTTCTTTATCTCTTGTTATGTCCTTCACTTTGAGATCTAATTTGTCAGATATAAGTATTGCAACCCCAGCTTTTTTTTCATTTCCATTTGCCTAAAGTACCATGTTCCATCCCTTCACCCTCAATCTGTGTGCGTCTCTTTTCCTAAGGTGGGTTTCTTGCAGACAGCAGATATATGGATCATGTTTTCTTATCCAATCTGTTACCCAATGTCTTTTGATTGGGGCATTTAATCCGTTTACATTTAATGTTATTATTGATAAGTACTTATCTGTTGCCATTTTTAGTCCTTACCCCCGAGTTCCTTCTTCGCTTCCTCTTTCTTTTTATTACAGCAGACCCTTTAACATTTCTTGCATTGCTGGTTTGATGGTAATATATTCCCTTAGTCCTTTTTTGTCTGTGAAGCTTTTGATTTCACCTTCAATTTTGATTGAGAGTCTTGCAGGGTACAGTATTCTTGGATTCAGACCCTTCCTTTGCATGACTTTGTATATTTCATTCCATTCTCTTCTGGCCTGACGAGTTTCTGTTGAGAAGTCAGTAGCTAGTCTTATGGGGGTTCCTTTGTAGGTAACTTTCTGTTTCTCTCTGGCTGCTTTTAAGATTCTTACTTTGTTGTCGGTGTTTGCCAATTTAATTATAATGTTCCTTGGTGTCGGTTTGTTGGGGTTCATTTTGCTTGGGACTCTGTGAGCTTCTTGGATTTGTGTGGGTTTTTTCTTTTCTATATTGGGGAAATTTTCTGTCATTATTTCTTCAAACACATTCTCTAATCCTTGTTCAGTTTCCACTCTTTCTGGAACCCCAATTATGCGGATGATATTTTGTTTCATGTTATCCCAAAGTTCCCTTAGACTCTCCTCTTGCTTTTTAATTTTTTTTTCTAGAAGCTGCTGTACTTGAGTATTTTTTCCTACCGTGTCTTCTAGCTCACTGATGTGGTCCTCTGCTTCTTCTAGTCTACTTTTGATGCTTTCTATTGAGTTCTTTATAGCAGTGATGTCATTATTCATTTCTTCTTGTTTATTCTGCACCTCCTCTAGTTTCTTCTGCATTTCTTCTTGTTTATTCTGCACCTCCTCTAGTTTCTTCTACATTTCTTCTTCATGCTTCTTCACCTCCTATAGGTTCTTATTCCTTACCTCTTGGCTCTTACTCATATTGTCTAATTTGTCTTCCATTCTTTTCAACCACATTATGATAATTTCTCTGAACTCTTTCTCTGGTAGGCTTATTTGTGGTTCTATTTCGTTTACTTCCTTTTCTGGTGAAACCTGCCTTTCTGTCTTTTGTGGGCTGTTTCTTTTTCTGACCATGGTCTTTCTTCTCTGGGTGTCTGGTTATGTAGTGCTCTCTCCTAGGTTGACTGAAAGGCACAAACTACAACACGACCAGGTACAGCACACAAGGCACTGAGTAGAAATGTATTCAAGATGTTAATAAGCACAAATAAGGTGACCACCAATGAAGGACAAATTAGGGGTAAATAGAGAAAGAAGAAGAGGAAAATGAGGAAGAAAGAGAAGAAAGAAGTGCCAAAATCAAATTGGGAGAGTGAGAAAAAAAAAGATAAATAAATGAACAATAAAATGAAATAAAATAAAAAAATAAAAAGGAGAATGAAAGAGGAAGAGAAAAAAGTCAGAGAGAAAAGAAAGTGTATAAGAGAGAAAAGAGGAACAAAACATAGATGTCAGGAGAGAAGTTCAATAGAACAGTCACTAATCCCAATAAAGGCCAGCAACCAGTACCTAGAGATTGATGCAAATTGCAAATAGCAACTGGTATCGAGGGAGATGAGGGAAAAGAGAGGTAGAAAACAAAGCAAGCAAAAAACAAAATAAAACAAGTAGAATAAACTAAAACAATCTCTCAAAAAAATGTTAGCATAAAGGTGGAGTTGATTTGGAGTAAAATTATGCTAAAGGGAAGATGAAAATAGAATGTAGAACTCTAATCCCGAAATAAAATAAAGATAAAACAAAATGACACTTTTTTTTCCAAAAACGGTAAAGTACTAGTAGTAATTAATAATACTAGTTTAAAACAAAAATGTAATAATTATAAAGGTAAAATCAATTGAGGTAGAAAGAAAAAATATCCTTTTAATTAAAATATGTGAAAATGAAAAATAAAGAATTAAAAATTAAAAAAAGAAAAAAGGAAAAAGGAAAAAAAAATAGAATGGTCCTTCACTTCAACTATTATTCTGCTTGGCACTCCTGTTTCCCAGTAGGGGAGGTATGCAGTTCCCTGTGTTCCCCTCTTGGTGTTTTAATCTCTTTATTCTGTTGTGGTTATGCGAGAGTCAATTTGTGTGTCATCCATTGGGTGGCAGTGTTTCGGAATTGATCTCTGAGACAAAGCACAGGACCTCTCTAGGCTGTGCTCAGATCCTGCTACTCTGTGGTTCCCAAAACCAGTTTGTGGGGTTTTTGCAGCCTGGACACTGCAATAACTCCCAGGTTGTCCCTCTGCCCCAGAGAAAAAGGAAAAAAAAAAAGAGTCGTTTTCTGGAGCTCTCCTCTGTCAACAGCTCAGAGGGTCTGCCTTCACACTCAGGGATCACGCCCTGACCACCTCCTCGGACCTCTCCAGAGGCAGCTTTCCCACAGCCCGGCTCCCACAGTGTCTGCGTCTCTGCCCTGTGGGGGTAGGAGACCGCACCCTGGCCCAGGCAAAATCTGATCCTTCCGCGTGCGCACGCAGTGTGGATCTCTGAATCCTCAGTCTGCGTGTCTGTGCCTCCTGGGAAGCCGCGCTCTGGGTCCTGGCTGCTCTGTGGGTGCCTCCGTCAGCCGCAGCTTTCAGACCTCTGCAGACATCCACCTCCCCCTTAAGTCAGGCGCAATCTGACCTTTCCCTGTGCTCTGTGGATCTCTGATTCCGCCGCGTGTCTGCGCCGATTGGAGAGCGGAGTTCTGGGTCCCCGGGTTCCTGGCTGCTCGATGGGTGCCCAGCCGAAGGCTTCAGAGCGCCGAAGACATCCACCTCCCACTGCAAGATGGCTCGGGCTCCGCGTTCGCGCTGGTGGCTCTGGCCGACAAAAACCCCATGGCAGTGGGGCAGCCTGGCCGGGAGAGCCCCCTCCATCAGTTCTCCGCCTTCCCCTGGAGGAGAACTGACTCCTAGCTTGCCAACAAACACTCCCAATGCAACTCTCAGCCGCTCTCTCTCCCTCTGCCCAGCGACAAAGCTCTAGACGCGTCCGTCTACTCCGCCGCCATTTTCTCCTTCTCCATTTTATTCTTTATAACTTCATTCCTCTTTTTTTATTTTTTCTTAAAGAAGATTCTTTAACATTTCTTACAATATTGGTTTGGTAGTAATAAACTCTTTAGCTTCTTCTTGTCTGGGAAGCTTTTTAATTCTCCTTCCATCTTAGTGATAGCCTTGTTGTATAAAGTAATCTTGGTTGTAGGTTCTTGCTTTTCATCACTTTTAATATTTCATACCTCTCCTTATAGGCTTGTTGAAAAATATATCTGTTGAGAAATCCACTGAAAGTCTTATGGGAGCTCCTTTGTAGTTAACTAACTGTCTTTCTCTTACTACTTTTAAGATTCACCCTATATCTTTAAACTTGGCATTTTAATTACAATGTGTCTTGGTGTGATGTTCTTTGGTTTCATCTTATTGGAACTCTGCACTTCATGGACTTGTGTGTCTTTTTCTTTCCCTAGGTTAGGGAAGTTTTTAGCCATTGTTTTTCAAGTAGCTTTTCAATTCTCTGCTCTCTCTCTCTTCTCTTTCTGGCACCTCTATGATGATGTTATTGCGCTCCATGTTCTTTGAAAGGTCATTTCAACTATCTTCAGTTTTTGTATTCTTTTTTCTTTTTCTGCTCTGATCAGTATTTTATGTAACCTTGTCTTCCAACTCATGGATTTGATACTCTGACTTATGTAATCTAATGTTTATTTCTTCTAGTGTATTGTTCATTTTAGGTATGGTGTACCTAACTTCTGACTAGTTCTTTGATGGTTTCTATGTTGTTTTGCACACTGTTAACATTCTTACTAAGTTTCTTGAGCATTTGTATAACAAATTTTTGAACTTTATATCTTGTAAATTGCTTGCCTCCATTCATTTATCTCTTTTTATCTGGAAATGTATTCTTTTCTTTCATTTGGGGCATGTTTCTTTGTCTCTCCATTTGGCTGCCTCTTTGTGTTCATTTCTGTTAGTAGGTAAATTTACTGTATCCCAGTCTTATTATAGTGGCTTATGTAGTAGGTGTGTTTTGGGATCCAGTAGTGTAATCTTTTGAATCACCTGTGCTGGATCCTCTAAGAATGTCCCTTGTGTGGGTTATATGAATCCTCCAGTTGTAACTGAATCTTCATCGCTAATAGATCATTCATGTGTGAGGCAACCATCATGCTGGATGACTTTGAGGATTAACTATGAGCATAATGTACAACCTGTTGTGCAGGTGCTGACCACACAAAGCAAAATTCACCTCAGTAGGGTCTGGTGCCTTCTTAGATATCCCTTTGGATGTGCCTTTTGTGTAGCCAATTGGATCTTGCTTATATGTTGTCTGACTTGCCACAAAGTATTTAGATCTGAGGGCTTCTTGGTAGGGACAGTGTTGCAGGTCAATGTCAGATGCTCTTATGACTGGCTCTGTCTTACCTGTTTGGAACTACCAAGCAATCTGCAGTTTATGGTTGTCTCTGTTGGGCGTGAGTGTGTGTGAAAAGGGCCAAATTGTGCACCAAGGCCAGCTTTTCCCAGCACCAGCCCAGGATCGGGTCATCAAAAGGCCAAGTCACCCCAAGATTCTCCTCTACCTGCCTATGCCTGGTGGCTGGCTATTAGGCTGAGTCACTGAAAGAGCCTCTGATGGTACTCAAGTTGCAAGAAGTTGATTCTCAGTGAGTTGCCAGATAGTGTGAGTTGTTCACCAGATTGATACAGTTTCAAACTGAGTACCAATGCTGAGTCTAAGGCTCCTTAGCAAATGTTCAAGGGTAGATGCCACCTGTCAGGTATCCAAAGACTTTTGTGGTGTGGCAGGGTCTCAGAGAGTCATCAGGGTGAGACCAGTAGTGTTTATCAGGTCCAATTAGACTAAGATTTGGACATATGAAGTAAGAAGTCTGCAGTCATATATGTGAGGGAAATATAGCCCCCATTATAGAGCCACAGAACTCAGTCACTGACACTGAATTTTCCCAGTCTTCTACACCCAGATTCCAGGCGGCTGATTCCTCCATAGGGCATGAGCTTTGAAGGCTGGAATGAAAGGCAGTCTTGAGATTGGGACTATTGCATTTTCCTAGGCTAATTCCATATATAATGGAGTGCTTCACTAAAAAAAAAAATGCCATTGGCCTTTTTGATGAAGGACTCAGCATAGGGATCCTTATAGTTGTCCATTCAGCACTTTCCCCAGAGCCACAAATGGCAATCTCTTCTCACATGACTACATTCTGTTCTTTTCTCCTTCCACTGGAGCCCAGGGTGAGTGTCTGCCCATTATATTTTGTATATTGTCCCTTTAAAAGGGCCCTTGAGTCTCTAGAAGACTCCTAACTCTCTCTGTGTGTGTATGTGTGTGTGTGTGTGTGTGTGTGTGTGTGTGTGTGTGTGTGTGTGTATGGAACCTCAATGATTTTGCAACCAGTTGTTATGTAAGGGCTTTTTCTTGGCTTTGGTACTCTCAGGAGCCTGGTGTGGAGTTGGACACCATACTTCTCAGGGAGCACCTTTGCAGCTGAGACATCCCTCCCAATTTTTAGCTGCATCCTTTGGTAGCAGGGCCAGTCATTTTCATGCCAACTTTGATTTTTTCTATCAATCCTTTATTATAATACTTCTTTTCAGCTAATCTTTAGTTGGTTATTTAGGTTGATTTTTCTATATTTTATTTGTTTTTCCATTTTAGCCCTGGAGGAGGTGAGTGTAGCTTTCACCTATTCTACCACCATCTTGGATCTCTCTCTAAATGGTGCACTTGAGCAATTGTTTTTTTTTATTTTATCAATAAAATAAGCTTAAACATTCTGCAAAGATAGATAGTTGACCAAATCTTTCATCATTCTATTTAAAAAAAATTATGTATTTAAATGAATATCTTGATTTTACATTTTGCAGCGTTACCTTGAATTCATCTAGATAATTTACATCATAACTGTCATCCCTTTTCTAAGGTGTGTATCCATCATGCTTAGCTTTTGTCAATGCAACTAATTAATAAGATTCAGAGGGTATGTTGTAAAGCATCAGGACTGGAATGTTGACTCCTCTGTTCCATCTTCAGTCCCCTGGTGAACTAAATATGAGTATCTGTGGAGGACTTTTAAAGATTCAAATCCTAATTATGTCACCTGTAGAATAGGGAGATTTTATTAAATACAAGATACTGATTTTACTAACTTATCTCCATTAATCCTATTGTAAAAATTACTTAGAATTGTTTAAGGGTTGGTAAGATTCCTCCAGGACTAGATTCTATGAGTCTTTATGTTTTTTTAAATATGTTTTTTTATTGATTTCAGAGAAGAAGAGAGAGGAAGAAAAAGAAAGAAACATCAACGATGAGAGGGAGTCATTGACCAGCACACCTCACACTGGAGGTTGAGCCCACAACCCAAGTAGGTACCCTGACTGGGAATCAAACTGTGACCTTCTGGTTCATAGGTTGATGCTCAACCACTGAGCCATGCTGGCTAGGCTATGAGTCTTTAGTTATATTTTGGACTGGATAATTAGAACTGGTAATGATTCATGAGTCAGGTGGTCTAACATAAGTGAGTTAACCTTTCCCACTGTTCAGCTGACTTTTGGCCATGAAGAATCTATTTGCCTTATTATTATCCATTTTGTACAATTTCACTGTCAGGGTCTATACACAATGATAATGATTCAATGTAATTATGTTGAGGAGATATGCAGAGTCTCTTAAAAGAGAAAAAATGAGGAAGACTAAATGATGGATTGAGGATTCTGTAGGGTGAAGGAATACTATGACTTGGCCATAAGTTATAGTTACTACTACGTGGTACATTGAAAAACAAAAATAACTTGTGTACCTTTTTTGCAATAGGGCCCTTCAT
This sequence comes from Lasiurus cinereus, assembly GCA_011751065.1. NCBI lineage: Eukaryota > Metazoa > Chordata > Mammalia > Chiroptera > Vespertilionidae > Lasiurus > Lasiurus cinereus. Next base: position 2,732,897 of record JAAGEH010000049.1, read on the forward strand.
ATGGTGAATTGGTGCAATCGCAGAAGTATCCACTGCGCTTCTCCACACACTTGCCCCCATTATGGCAGATGCTGCCATAACTACTGCAATGGCCTGGGCATCCTGGTCGGACTCCAGATGTGACCTTGGCCCGCTCCTCCAGGTCCAGTTTCTGCCCATTTAAGTGTAAGGAGCGTATGCATCCTAAAAAGCCTTTCTGTTTTGATGATGTTCCTCCTAAATGATGAAAAACAAAAGAAAAAAAAAGCTATCATAGGATTCAGATTTTTTAAGTTTAATTTTGTCATTCATAATAGTCAATTATTGTTCTGTGATGTTGTGGTGAAATTTTTCATTAAAGTTTCCATAGAGAATTAGAAATTTAAAGAGTCTAGGGGAAATGCATGCCTCCTTTTCAGGCTGGGAGAAACCCCTTTTCCACCCTTCTACTCCCATGACACACACACACCCAATATTTGTTTTTAAAATGTTATATTTTATGTGGAATCCTGTACTATACATATTTAAGATAAAAACTTGTCATGCTCTTTGCAAATGAAATAAAATGTGTTTGTAGTCTACCACAGACATTTCTCTGAAGTAGAACACACAGAGAGAAATTGTGCCTCTGGCAGTTAGAAACGAGCTGCTAGGATCCTGGAGTTAGAACCTGGAAAAGCATTGCAGTGCTTCTGGGTGCAGCTTATGGACTAGAGAGAGCGTGGATTTTAAGACAAGACAGACATGGAGTCCAACTCCATGTTACTAGGTGATCCACCACTGACTCACATGAAACCCCCACTGGTCTGTAAAATAAGAATAAGTCTGTTTCTGTATATATAGTAAAGTTTAGTTAAGATATAGTATATTCTCAATCACTGCTTTTTGTTACCCCTTCTCTTAAACCTTCACAATGGTATATGCATATTGATTTCAGAGATTACACTCAATTTGTTACTTGGATGAAACATTTCTTCTACTGGAATACAGAAAAGGATTGCAAGCCAACTTTCAGAAGAGGGCATATCGTGAAGGTTTCAGAGACAACCACAATGCTCGTTGCAAATTATCTATCAATAGAGTGAATCAAAGATACAGAATGTTGTATTACTATTTGAAACCCAGGATTCTATTAGCCTAAACCTCTAATATCAGAAATATGTCATTTAATAAACAAAAAAATTTAAGCTAAATCACATCAGCAGATATTTATTTTGTGTTAAGAATTCTGGAAGATCCCAGAGAAAATCTATGTCTGGCATTAAAAAATCTAAATTCCATTCTAAATGCAATGCTTTCAGCTCAAATCCATATATAGAGGTAGTTAGAGGACATTCAGGTCTTCTAGGTGTACATGGAGTACTACTGGAGAGGAGAAGGTATGTTGGAGAACAAAGCCTGGCTGCCATTTATTTCTGTGTAAGTCATCTCTGCTTTCTGAGCCTCATTTATTTCCAGTCTTCATATTGCAACCTTATTAAATCTTGGTCTAGCACAGTGGTGGGCAAACTGCGGCTCACGAGCCATATATGGATCTTTGGCCCCTTGAGTGTGGCTCTTCCACAAAATACCATGGTCTGGGCAAGTCTATTTTGAAGAAGTGGCATTAGAAAAAGTTTAAGTTTAAAAAAATTTGGCTCTCAAAAGGAATTTCAATCGTTGTACTGTTGATATTTGTCTCTGTTGACTAATGAGTAATGACCAGATAAAAATATATTCCCAATAAGGTAGGTACAGATATGATTTCCAAATGTGGGAATATACATGTTCAACGAGAAATAAAGCTGGGTATGTTAAAGAAATTAATATGTAATGTAAAATTTTCTGGCATCAGTTTGCTTGGAACAGTGGACAAGCAAATAATTGGAAATGGGATGGTGACAATATAAGATAGAAGCAGGGAGAATTAATCCTTCCTTGAACCACACCAGGTCATCAGACATACAAATATATGTAGGTCAGTAACTATCTGCACCTAAAGACAGAATGCTCCTAAAGGATTAATCTAGTTTCTTTTCCTGAAGGAATAATAAAACTTCACAGTATTTTCAGTTTTGCTAAGTGAAACCCAGGTTGGCCAGGAGGTCAAACTCAAATTGCATTCTCCTGTCTGTCTCAATTTTAGTGAGTAAATCTCCTTTAACCACAAGATAAATAAATTATAATATAGCAGATCATAGAGGAAGGTTCATTCTTTCTTTACCAGAGATTGTGTAGAATAAAGAGGACAGGACTTAGGCAGTCTAATGTTTTGTTCTCATTTTGTAGTCACTCCCTGTGCTAGATTTAAATAACTCTTCATATGTCTTGTTAGTGCTATTTTTCTTTAGCAGAGGTGGAGAATGCAAGATCTATTGCCCATTTTTTTGAGTGTGACTCAGCCTACAAGTTTATAAATGGAAAAGATGGCTGTGGTGGTTTCTCTGGCAGACATGCACCCCTTGAAGTTGAGACAGAGAGAGCATGGTGAGAATGACTCAAGACAAGAGGATCAGTTCCATCCCACATGCTGACAAAACATAATGATACAAAGGACTATGAACTAAATGGCAAATGAACTAAATTTAAGTTTTTAGCTGACTGCTTTTTATTCTTTATGAGGGAAGAAAAACTAGAGGTTGTACTCCTTTATTCTTTATGGAGAAGTAATACAGAGGTTGGCAAATGTAGGCTTATGGGTTTTCATATGGAAAATAATGCAAAATTAATAAATAATAATAGAAGAAGAAACTCTGTTTCACATCCTCACAACTGTAAACCTATTTTTGCCCTTCCTAAAATGTATTCAGTATAGAATAATTCTGTAAAGATGTTCTCCACCCACACACCCAGGCCCTGTCAGGTTGTCAGCACACTGCACTTTTGACATTACCTACTATGTGTACAGTTGTGTGGGAGGTGTGACTCTGTAAAATTTGAATACTGTGCAGAAATGCAGCCAGTCTTTCTTCCCAGCCCTTCTATCCCATCCAGCCCTGTGGATCTGCTCTCCCAGATTCCTCTGGGCCCTTCTGCTTCTTTCCACACCCAGAGCACACTCCAATTGAATCCCAGCAACAACTGTCTGACTGTTCTTCTCAGCGTCAACCCTGACTCTTTGGATCCACTCGCCATTTTACAATAGGAGAGATCAACCACGTGTAAAAATTTCATTCTGCCAGTCCTGTTCAATACCCTTCAGAGAGTAGTTATTGCAGAAAATCAAACTCAAATCCTTAGCACAGCTGATATACCATGAAAGACCTAGTCTGCACTTATTGCTCCATCTTCCTGTTGTGACTTCAAGGCAGCAGGCATCTGAGGTGCTTGCTAATAGTTCCCCAGTGCTTCACGGGCCATCTTGATTTTGAAACTCCTCGTGTACTTTGAATTTATGTTGTGTGGCAACTTCCCTTATACACTCCATGGCTCCAGTCCTTCATCTCAACCATCACAAACATACACACATCTAAACTCATATACAAGCATTCCTTAATTCACATACTTCTTGTCCACTCTATTTTAATTTTTCCCATTTTAAAAAAACAAAACTATTTAAAAATTTTTAGGATATCTGTTGACAATGAACTTGCTTTCCTGCATACCAAGACTCGGCTACACTAAGAGAGGGCAAATGTGCACTTACCACTTGGCCACATCACACTAGGGTCACTTGAGTCATTCACAAGGCCTTCCTGGTCCCTGAACTCATTTTATTTTTCACATGTTCCTGTATACTTTTATCTTTACTTGGCTGCATTTTGTCTAGAGTTTACACAAGGTTGAAAGTAAAACAACAACAAAAATGTAGCATTATTCTTAAAGCCACTGAAAAATCATTAAATTGAGGGTCATATTTAATCTGCATGATGTTTGATAATCAGAACAATGCCTATGATTCTAAAAACAATCAAAGACATTTGCTGTATGCCAGAAACTTTATAATGAACTCATCAAATACTCAATTTGGAGGAAAAGGTATTATCTTTATTATTCACATTTATATAATTGAGAAAACTTAATGTCTAAGACATTGCTTTGGCCAGAGTTAATATGAACAAAAATTTAACATAGCATAGCCAGGAGTCAGACTGAGACCTCTTAATCTTCAAAGCCTATATACCTTCACATCCTTGAAATCCTAAATTGAACTATTTGATTAGACAATTTGGGTCAGCACTGAAACTAAGTGATTTTTCCTTCCTTCCCCTGGTGTCTTCCATGGTTTCTTCTACCAAGTAATGTACACATTTGTATTTATCCTCTTGCTTTCATATCACTGCTCCTGACAACTTACTCTGTTGCTGGCCTGACTAGAATCACTTTTGTATGAAACTCCTCAGTTGGCTCTTGGTATTAAGAGTGTTCATTGTGATGCTGATTCCTTGGACTAAGTATGAATAAACTTTTCAAAATGTGACTCTCATCATTTCAGTCTCTTAGAAAACCTCCATGTGACATCTGGGCAAATGCTCACTGCTACCAGAGACACAGCTCGATCCCTTGCCCTCCTGAGTGCAAGTACAGGACCCTCCATTATTTCTCTTGTGTACTCTCACCACATTCGACACAGTTCACCTGAAAACAAGAATTTTAATTCCCTACTAGTCGGGAAGCAAAGTAGCATTTTGGGATCTCTGCAACTTTATGATTTATCAAGTCAGTATAGAATTTTTCCCAGGAGTTATATGTTGGAGAAACTTTAGTTTGTTTTGGTACAGATAAAAAGGCAAGTCAAAAAAGGGAGAGAGGGGGAGTTCCATGAAAGACCAAAAAATAAGAAGGAAGTAAAGCCACACAAAAATGAGATTCACAGGCCAACACCTTTATGAAATGCCAACTCTCTAATTCCAGCAGATCTGGAACAATGGGATGTTAGATTTGTGCAGAATGAGACTTTTCCTTGCTGCTGCATACACATAGCACAAGGATAAAGATGCCATTCCCCATAATTGGGTGGTAATAGTAGATTCTCAAATTGCAAAAATAATCAATTCCCAGCCTATTCCTTCTCATTCTGAGGGTAAGGACAATGAGCATACTTATGCTATTGTTTTCCTACCAAGACCCCATGGCCTGTCAGCAGTTCATCCGGATACATACCCAGATCTCTTAGATTCCCTGTTTGCTGTCATGCCAGTTCTTGCTTGGGCTTCTTCTGTCTCATTCTCATAGTGACTGGCATATTAGCAGAAAACAGACAAGCTGATGGATGAGACCTGTGATAGTGCTAAAGATGGAAGTCCAGGCACGCAGCAGACATTTCAGAGGTCAACTGTTATAAAGTTTCTCCTACTCTGTTAAAGTGAGGTAGCCAGCAAAATCGCATGGCTGTAAATATAACTATCATGGTGATAAAAGCATGAACTGAAAACATTACTTATGGGAATCCAGCATGTCTGACTAATGTAGCAGCACTCCAGCTTGTCACATTCCGAGAGTAGGGGTGTCCAATATTTTATAAAATTCAACTAGTCTCTCCTGCTCAGGAAGCACTCAGGAGCAAGCAGTGAGACCAGGGATGCAATGCTGAACCATGCTCTGTTTTGACTGAAAAATAATTCAGTCAAAGGTATCTGGTCAGACACAACCAAATTAATATTTAAGTAGTACCACACTCAATCTATCCTAGGAAAGGAAGGCACTCTAAATGCTATCTTTTTCTGTCTGTATTTCTAAATGATAGGGCATGCAATTCTCATTTTGGGTGCTATAACTAAGTAGAGCATACTTTTTGTTTGTTTTATTTTAGTTTTTGCTCTTTTTATGCACCACTCAATTATAAAAATAATAATGTTGCAACTTTAGCATTTTCAGCCTCCTGATATTTTTAAATGCATGTACCACTGAACACGAAACAACAAAATTCAAACCAACAAAGTAAAATGGCTTTCAACAGCATTTTTCTTCAAGTGCATTAAGACAAGTTCAATAAAGCTGACTAACATTTGAGATGGAATTTATTGGACAGAAACATAGAAGCAGGTGCTCTCACCACAGCTGACCTTGGCTCCAACTCAAGCAAACCCATTCACTCATAGCTCATTGTCTTTGTGATCAATTCAATTGGAAAATCTGGAGAAAACCTGTCATGAATCACTGCTGCCTCCTTTCCCCTGTTGGCTTGCAGACAGTTATCACATATTCATGACATATGATAATTTCATAGCTACATGAAATTTTCATGAAAGCATCCAAAAATTATTCCACCTTTATATGCACATTTTAGCCTGAAAGATTCATAAATACTTGCCTGAACATAAATTATACTTTGGCATGAAGATAATTTATAAAAATTGCAAACTACTTGAATTGACTTCAAACAGAAACACATTAAATCTTGATGACTAACAGACTTCTTCAGAAAAATAAAATCTAATTTAAATAGAATTAAAGCATATAAATTTTAAAAATATTTTAATAGTAAATTATGTAATTTAAGTAGGTTATTAATTAAGTAAATCCTTTATAACCATACAATTTTAATAATTTACATCTTAGCTTCAGTCAGAAATGAAAAACATGACATTTGAAGAATGATTCTTGTGAGAAAATATAATATTATGTATTTTGTTACTTTTTTTTCACCTTATGTGCCTTTAGTGACTGTTTCCCTCAGGGGTAAAAATTGTACAGACCCAAATTTAAAGGAAGCAAATAAAAACACCCATTTGTTGCTGATGGGATCTTGTTACTAACAAGAAGGCAATGTACTGTGATAGTTGTTTAAATAGGAAATATGAAAGAAAATGAAATCCTGTAGAATGGCCACATTTGGAACCTATTTATATAATTGTTCTAAGCATCTAAACTTCAAGTTTTATGGAAGAACAGCTTCTTGGCTTTGATAATACTATAATATTCCCAATATTTACAGCTTTATTTTGTACTTTAAAGTGTTATATGCCCTGTTCAATATTCTTATAAAAAATCATTTCTAAATTACAGTTATAAGTCTGACCTGACTGTTCCTACCTGAACTAATGTAGCCAAAATTTCACTCACTTTGCCTCATTCTCTCTCTCCCTTTCTATATCCCTCTCTCCACCACTTTCCTCTCTCTCTCTCTCTCTCTCTCTCTCTCTCTCTGTCTGTCTCTCTCTCTCTCTCTCTCTCACACACACACACGCACACACACACACACACACACACACACATACACACAACTGTGTGCTTTGAAAGTGATGTCATTACACACCTTGTCTGCCAATCTCCACCATCCAACAAGGTCCTGACATATTTTATGTGTTCGGCGACTGGAATGGATGAATGAATGAATGAATGAATGAATGAATGAATGAATGAATGAGTCAGTGAATAACGTCTGAGTTTTTCAAGCCCTTTGACCAACAGTGGCAGCCGGTTCAGATGAACCACTTGTCTAAACCCTGATTCTCAATGAGGAAGTGAGCAGCAGAGTCATTTGCTAGAGACCAGGACAGCTTTTCTGTGCAAGAGTAAGGTAGCCATCCAAGGATGTGATTTCAGGAGGGTCAAAGAAGCCCCTTGTTTAAAAACTAACAATTTGCTGAAACCGGTATGGCTCAGTGGATAGAGCGTCGGTCTGCGGACTGAGGGGTTCCAGGTTCAATTCCGGTCAGGGGCATGTACCTTGGTTGCGGGTACACCCCCAGTGGGGGGTGTGCAAGAGGCAGCTGATTGATGTCTCTCTCTCATCGATGTTTCTAACTCTCTATCCCTCTCCCTTCCTTTCTGTAAAAAATCAATAAAATACATTAAAAATTTAAAAAAAATATAAAAACTAGCAGTTTCTTCCCCATATCACTAATAATGGAAATCCATTTCAGAGGGTCAATATATTTTATTACACTGTTAGTGATAATTCTTAGGAATTAGCTATCAGCCCAAAGGAGGAGTATGGCCCACTGACTTGGAGCCACTGCCACCAAGGGGTAAGTAGCTGATCTATTCTTTTTCTAAAGGCATAATAGAATCATAAATGAAAAATAATAGGGGCCCCTGGAAAGCTGAAGGTCATATCTGCAAGGAGAAAAGGTACAAAAAGAGTCTGAGATCACCTTAAAATTTGCTATGGGGTGGCATAATTTTTTATTGCTGTGGCTAATGAAGCAAGCAAGAAAGAATTTGTATAATGAAATTTACCATTATAAATGTTTTATGACACGTTTTAATAATTTCTCAGGTCCAAATAAAAGCAGTTTCACTTGGGTCTGGTCACAGTGTAGTTTTGTAGGGTTTTTAGTATGAAGGGTGCTTTAAAATGTCCCCTACCTATAAACAGCTGGCTGTTCAGCTGCAGTCGGAAGTGGCCCTCCTCCGAAGTCTCCCTGCTCATCTTTGGGAGACTGTCCACATGTAGTGAAGTCACCTTGAGGTTCCTCTCAGCCCGAACATAATGCCACTGGTTGTCATTTAGAGGAGAAGGAGACTGGACTACGAGCTCTATGGGGCCGTTCCCAACATCAATTGCAAAAGTGATCTCAGAAGGAGCTGAAAACAAAAAGGGAAACAGATAGAAATGAAGGGAGTTGTCAGTGTGTTTAGGACACAATAATGTCATGAATGAATGGCATATAGGATCATATGTCAATAGCCAGGTAAAGAGGAATTCATTGAAACCCTGCATTATTAAAAATACCACTAGTAGTAATATCTACCAAGGACTGAGCATCAAGCTCTCATTTTGGCCCAGTTCTCCTTGATTGTGAGAATTCAGCTAATAAAATAGGGACCTTGGATATCAATGTTAATTTGATAAATATGCATTTGTGCCAAGGTTATGGGTTTCCTATATATCTGGCTCCGACTGTGTTTTCCCAGAAATCCATCAATACTGGGTTAGCTAGGCAGCTCTGACCCTGAAAGGAGAAGACCCACCACCTAATATATCCAGTGTTCTTCTCATGTTATATAATTAATACATGTGATATGAGTATTCACCCTATTACAAGGACTAGATAGAGAGAGGGGGGCTCAGAAAGTTGAAGTGTCTTCTCCAAGAAGACATAGTTTCATGTGCTGGTCCTTGGGTGCTTGGGGTGAAACATAAGTCCCCTTGCCCCCCAAACTAGGGCCCTTCCCTGACTCTGCCCTTCTGTATTAATCTGTATTCAAGTCAGGGTATGAAGATGATGGTGGTTCTGGGGTGGCAGCAATGGTGATGGATTCATGAAGAGAGAGACAGAAGGAGAAGTAGTCACAGCACAGTTGGAACAGTGAGCTCTGCCAGGCTCTGTACTAAGCACAGATCATAGCTTCTATCATTTCATACTCAAAACAACCCTTTAAGAAAGGTATCATTTTGATTTCCTTTTCATTGGTTAAAAAAAATCAGCATGAATAATTTTCTCAAAGTTTCCCAGGTAGCAAGTAGAATCTGACTCCAAAAGTAGAATCAATCACTATATTTTTCTCAATTGAGTGTATGCTATTGTATTTTCTATTAGTGCCCAGTGCACAAATTCATGCACATTGAAAGAAAATTAATTAGAAGGTGGCTGGCTGGATGGGACTGGGCAAGATGGGCTGGATACAACCTGGAGCCAACCGCCCACAGTTCCTCCCTACCAGTCATCCCTGGGGTGGTGCTGAAGCTCAAAGGGCGTCTGTGGAGTGAGAAGAGTCCTCCAGCAAGTGAGATCTCTCAGCCTGGCCTGTGCAGATTGGGCCAAAACCAGCTTTCCAACATCCCTTGAGGGGTCTCAGATTGTGAGAGGGAAGTTGTTGGATGATACACCCTGGAATTGGGCTCCCTCCTCTCTGGTTCTGGGGTGCATCACTCAAGAATTGCTGCTACCAAGCCATCACAGCTCAGCAGCTCCTGCATTGAGGACATGCCACGTGATGGTGAGTGTGCATCATGCTACTGGTTGTATGGCTGCTTAGCCTTTTATATATATAGATTATTACAAAAAAGTTTTCTGAATCTGAAGGAAGTGGAGAGGTAAATAATACACTGGGGCTGAGGAGAAGACAGTCTCTTTCCATAGCTGGAATAGTCCCTTCTTTCCCAGCACATCGAAATGGCCCCTCTCCTTTACCCCTAAAACAGAAAATGGGTATTTATTTCACAAAGTTATCAACTGTAAGACATGAATTATCTAAGGTCAAATACTACCCTGGAACTCTCCCTCCTTAGCTTTAAACCCTAACAGAAAGCCAGTCCTGGTGTAAGAAACCCCAATCTGCAAAATTTTATGTAACTGGAAACTTGAATTGTTTTGCATTCTGGCAAATGTGAGCCCTGATCTAGAGGGAAGTAATAAGTTAAAGGCCTTAAAATAAAATTGGAGAGTAGACTCTGAAGCCATCATGACCTGAGGCATTTTCTATTTTGTGCATGCTCAGTGTTCTCATTTGTAACATAGGGATAAAAACAGTACCTAATTGTCAAGTTTATAACTTAATTCTCATGGATTTTACATTTTCATCAAATGTAATATTACTTGCATTTAAAACATTTTTGTACAACCCAAAACTCAAAATACAGCACCAAAAAGTACAAATTGGACATTGCAACATAATTAACTCCAAATCATCGCTCATTACCCTGTGATGATAAGCCATGACATTAGCTACTGCTAGAATGAATTGAGTGGCCTTGGGTCCTAAATTTTGTTAAATTTATATTGTGGTTATTATATTCACATTATGAAATAGTTGGCACTCAACTCCATGTTTTCAGTTCCAGGCCATTAGGTATCAGGGATCTTATTTTACACTAAAGACAGGAGTTTCTTCCTATTGATAGTCTCAGTGGTTGGAGTGAAAGGAATTCAAAACTACTAATAATATAATCCCTTCCCTTGTATGCCTCCTGTGCATTTTCAGAAGAAACACTCAGCTGCAGGTGATTTGCAGGAGAAGCACACAAACGCAGCCGATAGCCACTCTGGCAGGGTTCTTTGCCTTTTTTTTCTGGAGCTCTAAATACCGGGTTTCTGTGGATAAGACATTACTTGTGTTTTCAAGGGAATACAGTATGATGAGGTCACATTATTACAATATGATCAATTGCCTCAATCAAGCTACAGAACACATCCATTTAGACACAGATAAATGAGTCTCCTAATGACATGGGTCAGTCTCCATGGTTTGGGTAAGACCCTGCAAACAGTCCACCTATATTTGAGAAATCAAAAAGTACCCTGAGTGCAGCAAACCGGAAAACTAGGGCCTGCAGCTGAAAGTAGACGTTTTCATCACTGCCAGGCACTAGTGATTCTAAACATCAATGATAACAACAAAAATATTTTTTGTTTAAGTTCTATCCAATGCTAATGTTAGTTTTATTTTTTAATCATGTACATGCGAGCCTTCAAGAGCACTTTGTATTACTTAGTATTTAAAAATATTATGTGCAAAAGGGAAATTAATAAAGAGAACTCCAGATTCACTGGTAACTCCTGAACGCACAGACTCACATACAAAGGGTGAAGCAAAAGTAGGTTTACAGTTGTCCATATGAAAAATAATATAATAGTTCATAAATAATAATACAAGAATAAACTGTTTCACGTTCTCACAACTGTAAACCTTTTGTTACACCATGTATGTATTTATTTTTAAGAGTAAGAACTCAAGTTCTGAGTTTTCACTTTTATAATTACTGTGCTATTATTGTTTAGCTAAAATCTGTTGAAACACATAGGTAGTATCTCAGAGGTTGCAGATACAAACTGCACACAAAGAGAGCTCAAGCAATTTTAAATCCTCAACAACTCTTAGATTTTTACCAAATAGAATAGCAGTCTATTAAAAAGTTTCTGATAAAAATATTTTAGTGGGTTATTTTTTTATTGCAGAGATATTTGAAGTTATTAGATTTAATTTTGAAAAAATTTACATGGAAAATATTGCAATTTTTAAAATTTATTATAAAATGGCATTTTTACGAATTTGTACCAACCTTATCCTTATGTCTAAGACAGTTGCTGACATTCATACTTCTATTATCCATGTGAAAAACAATTAATTAAAAATTTATAAAATGTACCTTTTAATAAATTTGAGATAAAATAAGTGGATAAACCTGATTATAGTTTTTAAAATATTTTTATGAAGTCATTAATAAATTTGTAGAATTAAGGTCTAAGGATCAGAAATTTTAATGTTATTATTGTTACTAGACAAACTAGTAAGTAGGTATAATTTTTCCCTTTTTATAAAAAGTAATTAATGTAAGTGGAAAATATTTATCTACTATATTATCTTTTTTCTGTACTGAATTATTTTTATTTAAAACATTACATATTAAATTTCCATAATAGGACATCTTACCATCTGAATTTCTATTGTTTTTTATTTAACTTTATGATTATTTCTAAATATAACTTGTATATAGAAGATAGGATGCTAGAAACGACTCATCCTGTCATCAAATACATGTGATATATCCAAGTTCATGGTGCAATGGGACAGGAACAGTAGGGATTCTCATAAGGTAGTGACGCACTCCTAGTGGTGGAGCATAAATGAGGAAATTACTTTCAGAGCAAGAGTACAGAAAAAGTGGAGTCCAGTTAAGAACAGAATGCAGAAAAATAACACTTTAGCTTTCCATGGAAATTGTAATGATCACATCTGTGGCTTAGAAGCTTAAGTCACTGGTAAGAAATACTCATGGATCAGATCAGGAACACTGCCATAGGTAGCCATGGACATTTGGGTAATGCAGTAACCTGGTAAGAGAATGACTGATTAAATACCGTTAGTAATAATAATAATGCTAAAAGCCTTAGAAGGAAGTAGACATTGCCATTACTAGTTTTATAATGAGCAGTGAGGTTAATTTTGTGGTACAAACAGGCCCTCGGTGGCAAAGGTAGGACTGAAGTTTCTCCTGCTGACCAGTTACATTAGTAATTCATGAAGGAGGGACTTACAGCTTATTTCAAGGCGAATGAAGTCTGTAATGCCAAGGTTTTCTAAGAAAACTCCGGAAAGAGCCGTGGTTTTAAAATAGAAGGAAATATCAGCACTGAATTCCGCATGGAAGGTGGGAAAGTGGAGATAGGAGGCTTCTGTGTTAAAGGAGACTGCATTCCAGAAGTGTCCTGCAAATAAGAAAATCCTTGAGCATAGTTGACTGTTCTGAAATGGGGTACAGAGAGCTGGACATGTGGATGATAACCTTCAAGCCTGCAGGCAGAGGGGAAGGGGAAAATTTTAACAGTCTGTGCTTATGTAGTGCAGAAAGAAAGCTTTTTCATTAGTACTCACGGTCGCCATAGCAACGCAAGGGACCAATTCTCCAAGCAGCTTCTGAATTTGATCTGTTGGTATCAGTGATAACTATCTGAGTGACAGGCAAGTGGTCTTTGAAGGAAAGAAACCCAGTATCATTTGTCCTGCAAAACATAAATGTAAGACAAAACAGGAGAAAACGTGGATAACCTAGGGACTCTTTCCCAAGACTCCTCTTTTTAAAAGTGACTTGGGTACTTGCAGCATGATGGGGCAGGGAAAAGGGTAATAGAGGACCTTTCATCTCCTAAATGTGTTGTAGAGGCTAGAATGCCAATTGCAAAACCCACGGCCAGCTTCCCCAAACAAGCAGATTTATATTTTCTCTAAGTCCTTCCAGAGTTTGTTTCCATTTGTGGCTAAGAGCACACACCTGCCCAGTACAGTGCTGAGATATCATGAAATGTCGCCTGTCTCCATAAAGAGACTGGCTGTCTTAGGAGCTCACTTGAAATAGGCATCACAAATCCCACATGAACCACCCCAAGGACTTGTTTCAGCCACCTGCCAACAGTTTCAAACAGCATTGGAGGCTTCAGTCACCTTTTAACTCTAGGTATAGGCAAGTCTTTACAGTTACTCTTCATTTTGCTTTGTATTTTGAGGATCTTGGTTGTTAGAGACTCTGGCTTTATCTTTGTTAACTATGCAAGTAGGAAACTGACTAGTAACCCTGTGACAAAAATAATTTTAAAATAATAGGGTTATGCTATTGATTTTTTTTTTCTTTATGTGAGTTGTGTTTCTGGACTACTGATAAGAACATACCATTTAACTGAAAATAAAAACAAAATGTAGGTAAGAAACTGGTATTGGATTAATAAATATTTTGAACCAGCAATATAGCAAGGAATACATTTATTTTTCCCACACAACACCCCTATGGCAGTTGGTGCAATTTTTTTCTGTTTAGCAATAAAGAAACTAAGGCTCGGACATATTAGGAAACTTGTCTAAGGTCACGTGACAGTAGGGGTAGTGGTGTAGTAGTCATATATATCCCAAGTATAATTTGACACATATGTAATAAATATATTAATCTGAGTGGAACCAAATCATATGAGGCAGTCTGAGAACCACACATTCACACATAGGTGGACATCCCACTAACAGGGTTGGTTCTCTTCCTGGTAATAGGAACTCAAAGGCAGAGTAACCTGCTCCAAAATTCAGGATGAAGGATCTGATGCAGTCAGTTGATAACAAGAGTATGAAGGCACAGATTCATATTGGTTATTTCTCTGTATCCACAAAAAAATCACAAAACACTCAAAACCAACAGTATATTTCATTGTCATTTGCAGCTCTGAGTTTAGGGACAACAAATATTCCAGGTTAATAATTTGGGAAACGTGACAAGGACCAAGTAGTGTGACAAGTGATTTGGAGAATAGAGCTTTACAAACAGACAGATTTGTTCTCGAGTCTCAGGCCTTACCTGAAAATATAGCTGTGTTAGTTTGCATAAACTACTTTATTTCTGAGATTGTTTAGTATCCTCAGCTTTAAAATAGAGATATATTCTATATCACAGGATATACAGTGGATTAAATGAGATTATATCATCACTTAGCATGGTGTCTGATCTATGGGAAATGCTGAACAATGAGAGTATAAAAATAATTTTCATCTGAACTAAGACTTCTGTTTCTATTTGGAAGTACATCTCTGAATGCTACTTGTATACAGGATAAATTTTGAGTCTTCACATTCTCATATCTTTTCAGGAAGAGATTTCAAAGAAAATTGCAAGTACTCAAAGTAGATAAACTAAACTCACATCCTCTCTCAAATTATTCTGTATTTCTATAGGATTTGTTTCTCTCCATTTTAGTTTCAAGGTGAAATGGTAAATTCATTAAAGCTAACCACTGCCTTCCTTACACATTGTCCTCTTGTCTACATCCATTTGATGTCCTTGTGTCAAAATATTGGGATATGCAAATAGCACTCTAAGAATAAAAATATTTCTCAAATAAAAGAGAAAAGGCACTCATATTAGGTTTGATGATGCAATGCATATTACCAAAAACTATTTTGATCATAAAACTAAAATAAACATAAAAGTAAATGTAACTTGTTTAATGACATAGAAACAGATCCAAAGTCAAATGCCTACAGGGACCAGACAAGGAATAAAATGACTTTGTGTTAGATGCTAAATGAAACCTGACACAGAGCTTCACTGTCAGGGGGGAAAGAGAGAGAAAAAGAGAGACAAGACTGGTAGAAAGTAGGTGTTCTATCTAAAGGAGGTAGTGACATCCATTAGTAAAGAAGTAATTATGTTATTTGTGAATATAAGGCCAGTGGCTAGTCTGAAATATTAATGCAAACATTTTCAATTTTAAAATCTTGAAAGTTAATTAAAAAAATTTAAAACCATAGTGCATTGACCAATAAAATCCACTTGAGAAATATGTTCAGCTGCCAGACAATCCATCAAAAGGAGTTTGAGTATTTATTCATACTCTTAGGGTCAACTTAAGAATAAGAATAGATTTAATTTATGAGTGACACAAATGATTCACATCTTTGAAAGCATTAATAGGTAGAATATCTGAGGTGGTGGTGGTAGTAGATCTTAATCACAAGAAAATGATACGAATTATGGTGGCATCTATTGATAGGGAGTCTATAGCTGTAGATTCGACTTTCTACACATTAACTGGTGTTTTGAATCATTTTTATTTGAACAAACACTTTAGAGACATTGTCTTTGTTTGGAATATAGAAGGCTCTCCATAAGGGGAGAGGGTACTTACATACTTTGTAAGTACAGAAGTGGCTGTGTTGTAATTGAAAAGCATTGTCATTTGACTCAGACTGGCATGGGCTGAATCAATGTTCCTCAACAAACTCCTTGTATAATGTCAACTAACACACTAACTATTACACAGTAGGGACTCAAATAGTTCTTGAAATTCCCAGTAAAGTTTGAAATTAAAATGTGAAATAAAATATTTAAAGAGAAATAAGAAAAGAAGTCCCCTGTTGCTGAAAGATAAAGGACCAGGCCAGCTACAGATTCCAGCTTATGGAGGCCTTACGGGCACAAGAAATGTGGGTCTCAAGAAATACAAGTGACCTAGTAAAAATATATACATTAAGGTAAGAAATTGGAAAAAATGTTCTTAGGAGCAGAAGTATGGGCCAGAATTAGTCAATGTGGTCTCTTTTCAGTTTAGTCTGAATCTTCAGATTTTACCAAATTCAGAACTACATACAGAACAGGGGCCTCTGTTTCATTAGCATATTATTAATATATGGTGAAATGTCATATGCTCCCATTTGCTTTTATCAAGCAAGTTGTGACCTGGTGCACAGATTCATGCACATTCAAAGGAAATTAATTAGAAGATGGCCAGTGGGGAGGAACTGGGCAAGATGGGTTGAACACTCCCAGGAGCCAACGTCCTGTGGTCCCTCCCTGCAGGCCACACCTGGGGCAGCATTGTGGCTTGAAGGGCATCTGTGGAGTGAGTGGGGTACCTCTGGAAGGTGAGATCCCTTGGCCTGCCCTGTGAAAATAGGGCCGAAACCAGCTCTCTGACATCCCCTGAGGGTCTTGGGTGATGCACCCAGAATCAGGCTCCTTCCTCTCTAGTTAGGGGGTGCATCGCCTGGGAACTGCTGCTGCCAAGTCACTGCAGCTCAGCAGCTCCTGCATTGGTGTCTGCCCCCTGGTGGTCAGTGTGTGTCATAGCTACCAGTTAAATCATCTACCCCCTGGTGGTCAGTGCACATCATAACTACTGGTCAGACAGTCAGAAGCTTGCTTAGCCTTTTATATTTATAGATTAGAGGCCCTGTGCATGACTTCATGCATAAGTGAGGCCCAGCCGGCCCACCCTGATTGGGGCCAATTGGGCCAGGCCACCGGGGAAGTGGGGGAAGAGGGAAGAAGGGCCACCAGCAGTTGGCAGGCCAGCCCTGCTCCCTGGTTGAACTCCCGGTTGAACTCCCGGTTGAACTCCTGGTTGAGGAGACAATTTGCATGTTAGCCTTTTATTATATAGGATGTTAGTGAAGTGTTACTCTGTAAGCTTCTTTGAGGAGAGTCATTTGGGTGATTGAGTCATAAAGAGTTGTTTTTTTCTTTCTATATCTTCTCTTATAGTCACTGAAAAGTAACGAATAAAACATTATGCATAGGATAGAAAAACATAGAAATTTATCCAAAAGACTCCAGACTTCAGCTCCCTTTGAAACCCTTGAGTGAGTCTTAGTAGATTAGTCTCAAGACACTCTACACACCTCCCTCAAGTGAGTGATGCAATGCCCCTCATTGCCTGTGACTTCAAAAGCAAAACCAGCAGTAATATGCCCATAAGCAACTCTGCAAGTCTAAAGGACATGTTATATTTGCCAATAATTCTATAATTCTATCCTAAATTTTCCTAAGGTAATTATTTCCTTTTGTCTTACTGATTAGGATTTCCAGATAAAAGGAAAATAGGGGATTAAATGACAAGTTCAAAATGAGCTGAAGTGTTATTGGGTGACAAAAAAAAAAAGAAAAGAAAAAGCAAGCATTTACTGTATTCATATAAAGTCTTGAGAGAGTATCTGTTCAGCCATATCCCACAATAGTCAAAACAGAGCTGGAAACTTGTTTTCAGTTTCTAGCAAAACAAGACAATTCTGAAAGAAATTTAAAAATGTCAGAAACTACATTTCTTCTATAAATACTTTAGAAACTTGAAACTGTAGGGCTCATCTCAAGTAGACATGAGAATGTAAAGTTAGTTCTTATATATAAATACAACCAAAGTTTACCCAATGTTTCTTGATTTTTAAGAAATTAAAATGGCTCTCAAAATTTCATGAGTCTACAATTGATCATAAAATACCACAGATGAAGATTTGGGAGGTTTAATTGATTGACATGTTTGGAACATGAAAAAAGTAGCATTCACAGGTACTATGGAAGGTCTCCATGGCACTGCCCACATTCTTTCTCCCAGATCAGCATGCTCTCCCTTTTCCTCCCCCAAGAACCATAGTCACTCTATAGAAATTTCATTCTATGGAAATTTCTCTCACTAAATTGCTAATTTCCATGAAATATGTTAACCTCTAACTAACTTCACATTGGTACAGTGTTTCCATCTTTTCTATTATACACCAATGTTGTTGTTGTTGTTGTTGTTTTTTCCCATGAATATATATTCTTCAACTGCCTACTAAGCTCTCCTTAGATGTCAATGGAAGCCATTTCTAACTAATATGCCCAAACCTGCTCCATTTGCCACTTTTCCCAGGGATTGGCTATCCTGCTTTTCTGTGTCACTCAATTCTGTGAATGACCTGGCCCTGTGCTCCAGTTGCTAATTCTATATCCATGCAGGTCTTTAACACTTATATTTATCTCACTATTTTTTTCGTCACTCAACAATATATTTTATGAATATTTTTAAGAGAGAAAGGAAGAGAGAGAGTGGAACACTGATGTGACCGAGAAATATGGATTAGTTGCCTGCCTGCCCAGATATCAAACAAGCACCTAGGTATATTAACTGACTGGGAATTGAACCCATATCCTTTTGTTTAATGGAACAATACTCAAACCATTTGAGTCATTCGAACGGGCTCTTCACTTATTCTTGATCAACAACTTCCATCTACCTCACCTTCTTTATGTCTCTCAGTTCAACTGCTCTTTCTTCATCCCTTTGATCTCAGTTTTTTGTTTTTGTTTCTCCTCTTTATCTTCTTGATTGAATTTATTTGAGTTACATTGGCTAATAAAATTATATAGGCTACATATTTATTTTTATTTTTAATCATTGATTGATTTTAGAGAAGAAGGCAGGGGTGGGAATAGGGGTGGGAAGAAAGAGAGAGTGATGCTATTCCACTCATTCATGCATTCCTTGGTTGACGCAGGTATGTGTCCCAAGCAGGGGATCGGGAATCTAACCCACAAATCTGCTGTATCAGGACAATGTTTTAACTGAACTACCAAGCCAGTGGTGTACAACTCTATAATACATAATTTGTATATTGCATTGTGTGTTCACTGTCCAAAGTCTAGTCTCCTCCCAACACCATTACTACATGCTTACTATCTTCCACTTCCCCCTAACCCTTTTTCCTTCTGGTAATCACCATACTGTTCATCTATGTGAATGAGATTTTTTGTTTGTTTCCTTGTTTGCTTGCTTAATCCCTTTGCTTATTTCACTCAGCTTCTCCAGTCCCTTCCCATTTGACAGCTGTTGGTCTGTTCTTTGTATCTATAAGTCTGTTTCTATTCTCTTTGTTTATTTTGTTCATGAGGTTCCACATAAAAATGAAATCAAATGGTATTTGTCTTTCTCTGACTGGCTTATTTCACTTAGCTTAATACCTTATAAGTCCATCCATGCTGCTGCAAAAGATAAAATTTCCTTATATTTTATGGCTGAATAGTATTCCCTTGTGTAAACGTACCACAGCTTTTTAAGCCACTCATCTATTGATGGGCACTTGGGCTGATTCCAGATCTTGGGTATTGTAAATAGAGCTGCGATGAACATAATATATTATGTTTCCTCAAATATATTCCTAAAAATGAAAGTTTCATTTTTAATTTTTTGATGAAACTTCACACTATTTTTCCACAGCAGTTTCATCAGTCTGCATTCTCACCACAGTGCACTAAGGTTCCTTTTTCTCCACATCCTCAAGAGAGAACTTGTTTGCTAATTTATTGGTGGTAGCCATTCTGACAGGCGTGTGATGATTTCTCATTGTGGTTTTAATTTGCATTTCTCTGATGATTAGTGACTAGCATCTTTTTATGTCTATTGACCATCTGTTGGAAACTTGTCTATTCAGATCCTTTGCCTATTTTTAATTGGATTGTTTGTTTTTCTAATGTTGAGTTGTTTGAGTTCTTTATATATTTTAGATTTATAAAGAACCCCTGGCTTTAGTTTTTTTAAAAAATATATTTTATTGATTTTTTACAGAGAGGAAAGGAGACTGATAGAGAGTTAGAAACATCAATGAGAGAGAAGCATCCATCAGCTGCCTCCTGCACACCCACTACTGGGAATGTGCCTGCAACCAAGGTACATACCCCTGACTGGATTCAAACCTGGGACCCTTCAGTCTCCAGGTTGATGCTCTATCCAGTGAGCCAAACTGAGTAAGACCTCAGTTTTATTTGGAGGTCTCAGAGTCTCATTCTGAGCCTTAGTCTGACTATCTACCCTGACTCCCTGCATTTAATCTTAATTCTTATTCTTCTCCATACTGCTTCCAGAAACATGGTTACAGAGGTAAAGCTTACAGAATTCATTTTTCATAGCTAAAACCTTTGAAGATGTCTCTATTTTTTATAAGTAGGGTCCAAATTCCAAAATACTTAACATAATAGAGTGAATAAAACATTATATAAAACCACAATTGCCTTTTACAAAGAGAAGTTCATTCTAAAGAAAATGATCCATTACGTTAGAGGCACTGCTAGAGTTTGGGCCTCTATTTTTAGAATCTGCTGATGGCTTTGGGATTCAGCCAAGGATCTCACATCACTGGAGCTGAGCATAGGAGCTGCCTATTGCCTTTTCCTTCCCCTGTATACATCAAGATAGAGTTTTACACCTAATCTCAGTTAATCCTTAGAACAACCCCCTGATGATGTTATAGTCATTACCTGCCTGTACAGGAGAGGAAACTGAGGTTCAGAGAGGTGAGTGCATCAGAGTGTATCATTTGCAAGTGGAAAGGCCAGAGTTTGAATGGCAAAGCCATTGCTGAAACCACAAGGCTGGCCTGTTCCCCTGGCCTGGTCCTGCTCCCATAGAGAACAGCTCACCTATGAGCTGAGCAAAAGCTGCCATTTCCCACCTTCAGTCTCCATCTTCACAGGACAATTCTGGGATATCAGCAACAGGCCCTGAGCCTGGGAGCTGTTCTTCTGGGTCTCAGGCTGACCATGCCCTTTCCATTCACACAAGTTTTCTTCACTCAAGATGTACAATTCAATTGATTAGGTTTCAGTTTACCAATTTGCAATCATTTTCCAGGCCTGTGTTCCCTAAGATTACACAGGTCACCTTGACATGTGTTCTGGGACTACACATACTCTTGGTTCCACACTTATAAGCAATCTCCTGGCTGATTGCTATTGCAGGCTGGCCCATCATTTCCATGATGATTTTATCAGGGAATTCGCAGAGGGCAGCCTGTTTTGGGGAAAGGAACCTTCTGTGTTCTCTTGTCATTTCACCTAGAGTTTATTGGCTGAGTGATATCTTTGACTGTCATGTCAAGTATGTTATTTTGATTATCTTGTCTTAGTGTAGGTATGTTTATATAATTTTCATAGAAATTAATTTAATGTCTGAAAAAGAAGTGGCCTTCTTAGAGTTTATTTAAGATACTGTAAAAATAGTAAGATTAATAGAAATGATGGCTAACACATTTTAAGGACCAAATACATTGTGTAAATTATTGCAAACTCAGCCAGTACTCCCCAGGGATAACTTAATTTATTTTTTTATAAAATAGGAATCTGAAGCTCAGTGGCTAAGTGATTTAGAATCTATAGTTAATAAGTGGCAAATCCAGGATATGACCATCCTATTACATGATAAAACATTAGTTGGAATAAATTACATCTTACCTAAAACCAATAAGACTGCTTCTAGTAAAATTCACTGAGTTCTAAATATGAATTCAATTGTGTGAGTTCTAAATATATTGCATGCATTAATTCACAGTTTTTTTCACTAAAACCTATATGCAGCATATTTTCAAAGAAGATAGAACCATTTCTCCCCCCTTTTTCTCCTCTTCTTCCTCACTCTCCTTCTTAGTGATGAAGACTCTACGCTTTGGATGAAGGCATTATGTGCAGTTAACTGAGAGTTCCTATGGATTTTGGAAACAGCTCCAGGCATGATACAAATGACAAAGGCAGGGAGATAAAATGAACTCAGCAGCTCCAGGAATCTATCAGCGCTATCCTCACCTGCTAAGGGTTCCACAAGCTCTGAGCAAAGAGAGGTTGTTACTAATGTCTCCTCTCTGTGGGAGAAGATCCCTTCACCCTGAGACAGGGTAGCCCCTTCAGAACTGATTTCTCTGGGGTCTGTACAAAATCCTAAGTCCCTTCAGCAATTTGGACACATCTACCAAAGAACACAAGTGGATAGTTTAGGTTCCAAACAAGGAATCTATGCAATAAAAATAACAATTTTAAAAATGGAAAAAAAAAGTATAAATCAAGATTCAAAAATGTTAATTAACTTCTTTTTAATTGTGCAAAAACACAACTAAGAGGTTTATGCAAAGGAATGTTAAAATAAGTAATGATACAGCTATGCTGTGGGGTACCTTGTAGCCATTAAAACAGAAAGGATGCACTCATTTTCATGATTAATTATGCTAAATAAGAGCTCCCCAAGACATATTTTATCTGGAAAAAAAATGTAAGTTGCAGAGTAATATATTTAATATAATGTCACATTTAGTAAAAAATAAGTAAACTTACATGTTAATAAATATGGTATATGCATAGGAATATTTTTTATAAGTAGAAGAGCTCTACATGCCCGTCTATTATTATATCTGTGTGTAAGATTTCACATATGGGGCAGAAGTGAGGAATTCCAAGTGGTGATGAGGACTGCTTCATTTATAAAACTTTTATTTACTTATTTGAGAGAGAGAGAGAGAGAGACAGAGAGAGAGAGAGAGAGAGAGAGAGAGAGAGAAAGAGATCAGTTCATTTTTCCATTTATGCATGCATTAATTGTTTGTGTCTTATATGTGCCATGACCCAGGATGGAACCTGCAATCTTGGCATATTGCGATAATGCTCTAACCAACTGAACTACATGGTCAGGGTAACTTTTTAAAATTAAATAATCTAAAATATTTAAATTTTACAATCTATAATAATAAATGCATAATATGCAAATTAGACCGGATGTCCTTCCAGACAACCTTCCAGATGAAGCTGGGGCTGTGAAGGAAGCTCAGGTCCCAGGTGTCAGAGGAAAGCCGGTGCAGGCAGCTGGAGTAAGGAAGGTCTACTCTTTCATGAATTTCATGCATCAGGTCTCTAGTAAATACATAAGAAATATATATAATGCATCTCTTTATAGAAAGACTCCTAAAATAAAAACACATAAAAAGTATTCTCCTTATGCACTATTAAATAGAAACTGGTTGGATCAAAATTGAAAATTGTAAGCACACTTGTAGAGGTTTGCTATTGTCAGGTAAGTAATGCCATACACTTAGTATTAAGTAGAAAGATTAAAATAGAAGCTAAAATCATTTTTTATTTTAAGTTGAAATATAATATTTTAGTATATGAAAACAGATCAAACCACAAAATGTTGTATAATTATGCTACATAAATGTGCCTTTTAATATTAATATTGACTTTAAGTTCTATTTCTGATGCTCAAAATTGTACAATTATCTAAATAATGTGACATCGCTGATAACTTAGAGAAAATATGATTTTACAGCTTGACAGATAACTGATGTAATGGCAGCTTCAGTCTACATCTTTAATTATTTCCTATACATATAAAAAGGAGTATCTCTTGCCGAAACCGGTTTGGCTCAGTGGATGGAGCGTCGGCCTGCAGACTGAAGGATCCCAGGTTTGATTCCGGTCAAGGGCATATACCCTGGTTGCGAGCACATCTCCAGTAGGGGGCGTGCAGGAGGCAGTGATTGATGTTTCTCTCTCATCAATGTTTCTAACTCTCTATCCCTCTCACTTCCTCTCTGTAAAAAAATCAATAAAATATATTTAAAAAAAACGTTAAAAAAAGAATTATCTCATAGCTATGTTTTTTTTTCTAGAAACAACATGTTTTAAATTGTTGATATTAGCTATTTTCCTATAGATGATCAAAAGGTGTCATCTGTATATATATAAAAGCCTAAGTGACTAGCTGACTGGCTGGTAGCTATGACATACATTCACCACCAGTGGCAGGTCTCTAGTGCAGGAGCAGATACCACAGGCATGGAAACATGGAATAGACTGATGATGAATCTCAGAGGAGAGGTGAGAGGGGGGAGAGTGGGAAGAGATTAACCAAAAATCTTATACACTAGAGGCCCACACTGGTGGTATTGGACCAACATGGCCCTCTTGCAATCTGGAACTCCTTGGGGGATGTCAGAGTGCCAGGTTTAGCTTGATCCCACAGACCGGGCCAAGGGACCCCACTAGTGTACAAATCCATGCGCCAGGCCTCTAGTCATTAAATAAAAAGCAATCAAACAATAAAACCCCTTAATGCTATCCTCAGCAAAATAGCAACCATTTAATCCATATAGATTTAAATAAGAAAATGATGTGATATGCTGGTTTTGAATGATCAAACTCTGGTTATAAGTTCCTATTTCCCATTTTTGCATTATTTCTTCTTTTCTTGAGTGTGTGATGCCTTTTATTTTCTCTAATCAGATACACTACAAACATTCTGGCTAAGAATAATCTGAAATCCAGTCATGGGATCATTAATGTAATCAAGCTGGTACTACATTGCCTCAGGATATATATTCGAAGTGAAAATTTAATGAATAAAAAGCAGAATACCAAGTCAATGATGCATTTGACCAGGAAGAAAGTATGGAGAGAAAGGAAATACCCATTTTATTATTTTTTTCATTAAATTAATTTAATAGTCAAAGCATAAAAAACCTACTCCAAGGGGTCCCAGATTGGAAAGGGTACAGGCTGGGCTGAGAGAATCATCCTCCATACACAAATTTTGTGCACTTGGCCTCTAGTATAAAATAAAAACTTAATGTGCTATGTTTCTGGTTGGCCATTTGGCTGTTCAATCAATCAAAGCATAATATGCTAATGATATGTTAAGGCCATTCAACTTCTCATTATGATATGCCTGACCACCAGGTCAAATGGTTGATCAGTAGCTATGATGTGCACTAATCACCAGGGTACAGACGCTCCTTTCAATAGGTTAGCTTAATCAGGACTGAACGAGACAGGCTAGACATACCCTGGAACCTTCCTGCAGTCCCTTCCAAACTGGCCAACCTCCTGCGCCCTTCCCTGGCCCCGTTCATGCACCAGTGAGGTCCCTCGGCCTGGCCTTTACCCTCTTGCAATATGGAACCCCTAGGGGAATGTCAGAGAGCTGGTTTTGGCCTGATTCCACAGGCCAGGCCAAGAGAACCCATTGGTGCACACATTCGTGCACTGGGCATCTAATGTGTGTGTGTGTGTGTGTGTGTGTGTGTGTGTGTATAAATATATATTTTATCTAATAAAAGGATAATATGCAAATTGACCGCACCTCCACTGCATCCACCAGCCATGCCCACTAGCCACGCCCACCAGCCAATCAGAGCAAATATGCAAATTACACAACCAAGATGGCTACAGCTACAGAGAGAGCAGGAGGGAAGCTTGGGTTGCTCTTGTCAATAGAGGAAGCCAAGCTTTCCACAAACCCTGACTGGCGCTTAAGGCAACAAAGTTTCAATGGCTGTGCCAGCAGAAGGCTTGGCTCTGCTCCAAGCTACAAAGTTTCAATTGTTGAAGATAAATAAATCCCAGATACCAGGGCCTCCACTTGGGCCATTGGGAGGTGTGGCAGGCCTGTGAACCACCATGGGCTCCTTGCTCAGGCCACCTCATGCCCTAAGGGAACACCCACCCTGATCCAGGACACCCTTCAGGGAAAACCAGCTGGCCCCCACCAGTGCACCAGGCCTCTATCTTATCTAATAAAAAAGTAATACACAGATTAACCATCACTCCAACCCATAAGATGACTGCTCCCATGTGGTAAAAAGATCCTGCCCCATATGAACAAAAGATGGCCACCACAAGACGACCAGCATGGGAGAGCAGTTGGCAAGGACCAGGTTTATAAGGGAGGGCAGTTGTGGGTAATCAGGCCAGCAGGAGGGGGCAGCTAGGGGTGTCCAGGTTGGCAGAGGAGGGAAGTTGGGAGTGACAGGACCTGCAGGGAAGGGCAGTTAGGGGTGACCAGGCCTGCAGGGGAGGGCGATTAGGAGTGACCAGGACCACAGGGGCAAACAAGCTAGCAGGGGAACAGTTAGTCATCAATAGGTTGGCAGGTGAGTGGTTAGGGGGTGATCAGGCTGCCAGACAGAAGTGATTATGGGTAATCAGGAAGGCAGGCAGGTGAGCATTTGGGGGTCAGCAGTCCTGGATTGTGAGAGGGTTGTCCGACAGCCTAAATGGACAGTCAGACATCTTTCCAGGGGTCCCAGATTGTGAGAGAGAGCAGGCTGGGCTGAAGGACACCCCCACCCCATGCACAAATTCATGCACCAGGTCTCTAGTGTGTGTGTGTGTGTGTGTGTGTGTGTGTGTGTGTGTGTGTGTGTATTACAAAGGACCTATGCCAGAAAACAGCAAAGCCCTTAACCCTTTGGATATATTCAGCAACATCCTCCTAATTGTATGTCTCATTAAATTTCATGCAAAGAGACTAAAGGCCTTTGTGGAAGCAAGGCACTGATTCTGGATTAGACCTGAGTTTATCAGTGGTAAATGTGGAAGGAAAATGTATAGAAAGAAACTTTTTGGAGACCAGTAATCACTTCTAATTACTACTTGATAGCCATAAGAAAAGTAACCCACAGCAAAATATTTAAACCCGCTACCAGAATTTAAACCTTATATCATTTATCTTCCTGTTTTAAGCCTTATCACTTTATACAAAAGGATAGGAAGAGCAAAAGACTTTTTCTCTCTATTTACACATCTCCATCCTATGAGCTGCCACACTTTCACCCTCACAACACTTGGCTTGTTTGATTCAGTGGATAGAGCATTGACCTACAGACTGAGGGGTCTTGGGTTAGATTTCAGTCAAGGGCATATGCCTGGGTTGTGGGCTCAATACCCAGTGGGGATTGTGTAGCAGGAAGCCAATCAATGAGTCTCTCTCAGCATTGATGTTTCTATCTCTTTCTCCCTCTCCTTTTTCCTCTGAAATCAATAAAAATGTATTTATTTTTTAAAAAATATGTATGGCAGCAATTTATTTATTCAGTTATGGAGGTTTATTAAGCCAGAATAAAGTAGTATTAATTACTAGAGACTTGGAAGATAGATGAGGCTCCCTAAACAGGCTGACAGAGCAAAAAGAAAGACACAGGCTGCCACTGTCTGACTTGAGAAGCTCGAGAGAGTCCTTACTGGGCATGCCTCTAAATATCAACTTAGCAATTCCTTTGATGGAGTCAGCAAGAGACCCTTGAATTCAGCTGGAAGCCAACTCTACCTTTTCAATCATGTGATCTTACCCAAGCCACTTATCTCAGAGCCTTAGTGTCTTTTTCTGGGGAAAAAATAAACGCAAGAATTTGGGGGATTATTACATGAGACATCAGATATATTATATTAAGTAATAAGAATAATTCAGAATATGATAGGTAATATTTTTAAATGACACCATTATTTGGGAGTTGTAATATATTAAACTGCTATCTATTAAATGCTATAGTAGCACAAATCAGTTTTATGATTAACTTTACCAAAAGTAAGAATTTGAGAAAATTTACAAGGTAAATATATTTGAGGTTTCTTAGGATCATGCAGAATGCCAGTGATATTTAAAGGCGCATGATTGTCTGAAAAAAAAATTGAAATAAATGGAAAACCTGATTGTCCACATGTTATCTAAGAATGAGATTGAAAAAAATGTTAAGGAACATGATTAACTGTTTCACAATTGTGTCAGTTTTTGCACTTCCCTTTTTGTTATGAATAATAGAGTTGAATAAATTCAAAGAATAAATATATTTCCAGAAGTCTCTGTCATGTTTCACATCTGAAAGTATCTCATTGTTATTTCATTGCTATTTCACATACGAGAAGCATTATGTTTTGGATTCAATTTTCTTCCCTGCCTTCATTTCTTGTAAGTTCCATAAATGAAAACTGAGGAAAACAACCAATCAAACAAACAACACATCAATTTACTTGTGTTTGGAGCAAGTAGTATCTTTCATATTATTTCATGTTTCCCTGTCTGAGCGCATTGGAGGTTCCACCAAACTGTACTAAACTAACTTTAGCTAACTCTGGTCTTTCAAAATCTAACTACCACTCTCCTGTGAAATCTAGTTATTTCAGCCCATATCCACCCCAGTATGGGCACACTGTGCTTCTTTTTATTACTGAGTTTATCACACTGGTCCATTTATTGCTAAGTTCCTAGCTTTTTATTTTCTACTTTGCAGCACTTTCCTCAAGGGCAGAGATGATCATGTTCCTGCTTTCTCTGCACAGAGAACTGCTTCGCTGGTATAGAGTAGGAACTCAGTAAACATGTGGCAAATGTCAGAGAGATAGTATACACAATCGCTCTGTAACAAATTATTTTGTGGAATCATTTATGTCTTGTCCAAGGACAATGAATGCAAACCAGGTAAGTTAAATCAGAATCTCAGCCTCTTTCCTCTCATAACAATGATAGAAGGAACTACTTGATCTCAACTAGATTTTCAGCATGCCCCCATAAGGGAAGTTTAAATCTTTTTTTTACTTTACAAAGTTTAGATCACTTCTCTGGATCCTTGGTAGGTTGGTTGTTGATCAAAATCTATATCAAAAATTAAATGTTGATTCTCTCCCAGAGATCTTTGCCACAGAAAGTGGTAGATGATGGGACTGTTTCATTGGCTATATGGAGAATTATGATACATGCTGTAACCTCAGTATTGATAGAAGTATTGATGGATCCCAAGTTTAGGGGAAAAACCTTTGAAGAGTTATGAGCAAAGCCTAGATGATCAAGTTAAGTCTACAGGTAAGGGGTTCACTGAGTATTAAATTAGTGAGCAAGTCAAAGGGAGGCCTGAAACGTGAGCACAGGAGATGATTAGTCGAAAGTTCTGGAGAAGAGAATGTGAAGGCATTTCTAAAAGAAATCTTCCACTTTCAAGTGATGTGGTATCATTTTCTAACACAGCCTCCCAGTGCTAAGGTCATTAAGTTTAACCCTGGTTAGTTGGTCCCACAGAAGGGGAGGCACAAAGGCAGTCCAGAAGGACTAACTCAGTAGGAAAAGGCTATGCCATAGGAAATGAAACAGTGAGCAAAGATCAAGAATTCAAACAAAAACAGAGTGAGAGTTGGAGGTAATTAGAGCACTTCCTCTTCTCAATAATTCCTTATATTCTGCTTCCCATATCTACTTCTTTGATTATACAAAATGTAGTACAGATGTTTCCATTCAATATTATAAATCTGTACATTTCTAATGTTATCCATACTGAATGGGAATAAAAAAATGAGTGAATTAAAGCTTCTGGTTACAGAGGGTTTTAAACCTGTTTTCCTGACAACAGATCCATCTAACCCTTTCACACATAGATCTCAAGCTTGGAGATACCATTTGGAACACTTTCTCCCAAAGGTCTCCTAAATCTATCTATTCAGCTAGCAATGCCTGAGTTATACTGTGCAGGAATAAGTCCTGAGTGATAAAATATTGGCAGAGTCAGGAGTTGATTTGCAGGAATATGTGCTGCTGAGATAGAATCCACTGCAGGGAGAAGGGGGCCCAAATAAGGAAGTTGCCCATCCTCCCTGCAGTCAGCTTCACCTGAATTAACCCTGTCAGGATTCCAGGTTTGGAGAAGCACCCAGGTACATGGGCTTGGGGCCTTGGCAGCCCCACAGCATTCTGAAGAGGAAGTTCATCTAGCAGGACCTGATGGAAACAAATGTGTGCTCTCTCCTTGAAGAACTGAGGTTTTGATTCACACTTAAATTTCATTTTAAACAGTCCCTGCTGCTTAACAGTGAAGGAAAAGTACTTAAATTTTCACTGGATTGAAAGCAGCTTGACATGGCAATAGCTAATTATATTGAGCAGCATTTAATGAAACAAGTGAAATTTAAAGCTAAACCCAAAAAGTGCTTTAAATTCAGTCAAAACAAAAGTGGATTTGTAAGTGTTCTGTGCATTTTTTCATAATTAGCACATTGGAAAACAGACAGTTCATCTGAAGAACAAAGACAAGTAGATATTATAGACATATTATGTACTAAAAATTAACCTGTATCTAGCAAATGTAACTTGGATAATAGGAGAGACTCTGACCTGAGTTAGCAATACCTGAGTGCAAATTCTGCATCTGACCCTTAATAGTGCAAAGTGAGAAAATTATAAGGAATTAACATGTTGTTGAGGGATTAAGCAGATGCTCAATAAATATCAATTTCCTTTGCTTTACTTGTAGTGGAATTATAGACTTAGTTGGTAACTAAGGTAGTGGGAAAATGGGAGAAGGAAAATAATCTATATGGTCGCAGTCCCTAATTTCTTTCACCCTCCCTCCAAAAATATTATTGAAACACTGACTAAATCACAAAAGTAAATATTACATTTAATTATTTTGTTTAAAACAGAATGTTCAAAATATAAAGAAGAGATGATAGGACAATGGGCTTTCTATCACAAATGTCAACAATACCCCTAAAAGAACTAGAACTGGCAATTTTTTAAGTTAAAAACTATCACAATCATTATAAAGCCCAAGTATATATTAAATTTCTCATCCATATCTTTTTCTTTTGGGGAAAATATTAGGCATGATTTGATTACTTCCCCCACGCCTGCAGAAAGGCCATGATCCCCTTACCATTCATCTTTGTCAGCATCACAGTTGCAAAAGTGCCGAATGTCCAGACAAATCTCATCCAAGCCACATTCACATTGCTGAACTCCGGGAGGAGCACCTCCCCAGTAAGGGTGCCTTTCCTTTGACCGGCCCATCCACCAAGTAAAGGGAACTCCATCTGAAAGACAAAGTTTTTAAAAACTCAGGGAGCAAGCCAGAAATAATATATCAGGTGTCACAAACACATAAAAATGTCATAAAGAATATGCATATCTTCTTCCTTCCTTCCTTCCTTTCCTTCTCTTCCTTCCTTCCTTCCTTCCTTCCTCCCTTCCCTCCTTCCTCTCTCCCTCCCTCCCTCCCTTCCTCCTTTCCTCCCTTCCTTTATCTTCTCTCTCTCTCTCTCTCTCTCTCTCTCTCTCTCTCTCTCTTTCATCTCTCATCTCTCATTCTCATATATTTGTAGGGTAGATATCTATATCTATATACATTTGTACATATAACCAGCCTGTTTAGATGTTTATAGTAGGAAGAGTGAGGTTACTAGTGGAGCTGAACCAGCTCATAGGGATGGCAGGCCTCAGGCTGAGAGAGAGTGCTGGGCTATGGGAGGGTCTGTTCCTTCAGAAGATAGAGGCAGGGAACCCAGGTTGGGTTCCACTGTCCAGAGCACCAGAGCTTAGACCCATAGCTCATGTAACATCTAGCATGAAAAGTGGCAGGGCTGCTGATGATAGCAGAGTATGGCATTGGCAGATCAGAGAAAAGGCTGTGGTTTGGTGTTTTTTATTTTTTCTCTGTAAACCCAGACCCCAGGAGTTTTCATTTGCAGCTACTTACCTGAGGTTTTAGTAGTGGGGAAGTGACAGAAGGAAAACAGTCTTTCTTACTTACAGTTAGAGATGTCTGTTAACCAGTGTCTCTTTAAAAAATATATTATTTTAAATGTTGAATCTTACTTACAGTCAGAGATGTCTGTTAACCAGTCTTTTTTTAAAGTATTACTCTAAATGTTGAATCTATTTTTCCTAGTTTCAAACAGCCATAAAACATTGAACACTTTCAAATGGATCAATTTCTTTTTAAATCCTAGCTCAGATAAGCCACCCTCAAGGGTCCTAGAGGGCTGCTTGGTTTATTTAGAGCACAAAGCTCTTTTAGGACTTAGTCAAGCTTAGGTATCTCTTCTCAGCATGTGATCCAGGCAACACAGCATATGAAAATGTTTTCATATGTTGGCTTTGGGTCCAAGAAATTGAAGGAATTTTCCACCTCTCCCTCCTTCATAGCATTGCTTAGGGCTCTCACCCATAAACCAAAACCCAAATCACACAGAAAACATTCAATGTCAACTTGGACAATTTTGAATAAAAGCTAAACCAAGGTTGTAATCATATTAACATTGTTACTAATGGCATGTATTCCCATATATGAGAGCAGGAAAGAGATTGTTAAATTTTCTCCTCAGATGTCCTGTCTTTGTGTTTCCTTTCCTGTAGAGTACTAGATAGAGCACAACAAAGAAACTGAAGCCTTAAAGTTGGACACGTGTGCCTTAATTCATGACTCAACAGAGGTAGGCAGGAGGATAATCTATACCTAATTTGGGTGCATTGTAGAAAATGAATTTATTTTCTTCTGGCAATTACATACATTATATATATATGTAAATACTTTAATATACATATTATAAATATTCCTGCACTAATATTTACTAAATATCTATAATATTCCAAGAAATAGTCTAGGCACTTGGGCTAAATCATTTAAACAAACAAATATAAATACACAAATAAAAATGCCTTCAAAAGAGTACATTGTAATTATGAACCTCAGACAATAATACTTAAATAATTTAGTATTTAGAAAAGGATGAGTATGGATACAATACATCAGGGCAATTAAGGTGTATTGTACAGAAGGGTATGCTATAATTTTAGAATGGTTAGGGTAGAAATCAAAGAAAAAATGTCTCAGCAAAACATGAATGCAGGAAGCAAGGTCCAACTGGATGGCTATATGGAGAAGAAAGTGCTCATGGATCAATGTAAAGGCCAAAGAGCAAATAGGAGAAATTTCTGAAAATCTACCAACAGTTTTTTAAAAATTAAGTTTATAGGAGTAGCATTGGTTAATAACTGTAACTCCAGGTGTACAGGCTTATAATTTGACATTCATATACTCTATTGCACGCTCCCCACTGAAAGTCTGGTTCTTTCTATTACCATATGTTTGCCTCCCTTTATTCATTTCAACCTTCTCCCTCCCTCTTTTCTGTCTGGTGACCACCATTCTGTTGTTTGTGCTTTTGATTCAAAAGTATCTTGTTCGTCTTATTTCCTTGTTTCTTTTTGTTTTATATTCTACACAAGAGGCCCACTGCACAATTCATGCATGGGTGGGGTCTGGACAGCCCAGCCCCAATTGGGATGGATCAGGACTGGGCCTATCAGGAGAAAATGATAGCTGGAGGTTGTCTGGAGAGCCCACCATGATTGGGGCCCAATCAGGACAGGGCTGGCCATGAGGAGGAGCTGCAGATGGTTTGTTAGCCAGCCTTGCCCCTGATTGGAGTGGTGGGGGCCAATAGAGGGTGGAGCCAGCAAGGGGGAGAGGCCACAGGCAGTTGGCTGGCTGGCCCTGCCCATGATCAAAGTGTGGGGGAGGTTCAATCAGGAACAGAGCTGGCTGGGGGGAAGGGCCACAGGTGGTTGGCTGATTGGATCTGCCCCTAACAGGTTGGGGGGCCAATCTGGGTGGAGCCAGGCAAGGGGTGGGACTACAGGAAGTTGGCCACTAGCCCCATCCACAATCAGTCCAGTTCACTGGCCACAGTGGGCATCATAGCGACCAGTAGTTCTAGTCATTACAGAGTTCTGGTCACTGACTTTTTATATATATATAAACTAGAGTCCTGGTGCATGAAATTCATGCACAGGGGTGTGTGTCCCTCAACCTAGCCTGCACCCTCTCCAATTTGGGACCCCTTGAGGGATGTCTGACTGCCTGTTTAGGCCCAATCCTTCCTGCCTTCCTGATTGCCCTAACTGCTTCTGCCTACCAGCCTGATTGAAGCCTAACTGCTCATCTGCCAGGCTGTTTGTCCCTAACTGCCCTCTCTTGCAGGCCTGGTCCCTCCCAACTGCCCTCCCCTGCTGGCCATCTTATGGCAGCCACCTTGTGTTCACATGAAGGCAGCCATCTTGGACTACATGGGAGCAGCAATCTTGTGTGTTGGAGTGATGGTCAATTTGCATATTACACTTTTATTAGGTAGGAATGAATAAAATCGTAAGTTTTTGTTTTTTTCCCCCCCAATCTGGCTTATGAAAGGTCAGTTTGGTTGTCTTCATGTATTATCAACCATGACTAATACTCCAATAAACATAGGGATGCATATATGTTTGAAAATGAATGTATCTGAGTTTTTTGGGTAGGTATCCAAAAGGGTTGCTGGGTCATATGATATCTTTATTCTGAGGAAATGCCATGCTGTTTTATCTAATGGCTGTACCAGTCTACATTCCCACCAGCAGTGAATAAGGGTTTATTTTTCTTCACAACCTCTCCAACACTTGTAATTACCCATCTTTTGGATAATAGCCATTCTAACAGGTATAAATTGTAATCTCATTATAATTTTAATTTGCATTTTCCTAATAGCTAGTGAAGTTAAACATCTTTTCATATATTTTTTTAATTAAATCTTTATTATTCAGATTATTACATTTGTTTTTCTTTTTTCCCCTCCATAGCACCCCTCCACCCAGCTTCCACCCTTCCCTCCCTCCCGTTGACCTCATCCATAGGTGTATGATTTTTGTCCAGTCTCTCCCTGTATACCCCTCACCCCTTTCCCCCTGAGAATTATCAGTCCACTCCCTTTCAATGCTCCTGATTCTAGTATATTCACCAGTTTATTCTGTTGATCAAATTTTTAATTCACTTAATTTTTAGATTCACTTATTGATAGATACGTATTTGTTGTTCATAATTTTTTCACTTTAATCTTTTTCTTCTTCCTCTTCTTAAAGAGTACCTTTCAGCATTTCATATAATACTGGTTTGGAGTTGATGAACTCCTTTAGCTTTTTCTTCTCTGTGAAGCTCTTTATCTGCCCTTCAATTCTGAATGATAGCTTTGCTGGATAGATTATTCTTGGTTGTAGGTTCTTGTTATACATCACGTTGAATATTTCTTGCCACTCCCATCTGGCCTGCATCGTTTCTGTTGAGAAATCAGCTGACAGTCGTATGGGTGCTCCCTTGTAGGTAATGAACTGTTTTTCTCTTGCTGCTTTTAATATTCTCTCTTTGTCTTTTGCTCTTGGTATTTTAATTATGATGTGTCTTGGTGTGGTCCTTTTTGAATTCCTTTTATATGGGGTTCTACGTGCTTCCTGGACGTGTAAGTCCATTTCTTTCACCAGATGTGGGAAGTTTTCAGTCATTATTTCTTTAAATAGGTTTTCAGTATCTTGCTCTCTCTCTTCTGGCACTCCCACAATTCTGATATTGGTACATTTGAAGCTGTCCCAGAGTCTCCTTACATTACCTTCACATTTTTGGATTTTTTTCTCTTCTTGCTTTTCCAGTTGAGTGTTTTCTGCTTCTTTATATTTCAAATTTTTGACTTGATTCTTGCCTTTCTCTAGTCTGCTGTTAGGACTCTGTATAATATATTTTATTTCAGTCAGTGAATGTTTAATTTTTAGTTGGTCCTTTTTCATCTTTAGTTGGACCTTTACCATCTCTAGTTGGCTCTTTTGCATCTGTAGTATGTCCTTTTTCCTCTCCTCTTGTGACTTGATAAATTTATCCATCTTTTCTAGCATATTCTTGAAAAACCTTATAAGCGTGGTTTTGAACTCTATATCCAGTCGTTTTTTTCCCTCCATTTCTTTTGTTTGTACTTCCTTCCCTTGTCTCGGCATTTTCCCTATGTCGGGGAAACTTCTGTGTTGAATTCAGCCTTATGAAACCAGGCGTGCAAAGCCGCAGAAGCCTCTGTTGAGCTTGGGATGGATGGAGTCTCAGGGCTTCAGGAACCGCCTTGCCTTCCAGTCGGCCCCGCCCTCCATGGCTCCTGAGTCTCACGTGACTGGGTAATGGCTGGTGAGGTCCTTGTGCGCGCGCCCACAGTGCCTCTAACCGCTGCCTTTCCGGCTCCCCTGAGCACCAGGACCACATGAGTCTAGGTCCCCAGGGTTTCACCCGAAACAGGGGCTTAGTGGACTCAGAAGTGGCACAGTTGGGAGGGTCTGTCTCCCGCCCACTCGAGAAAGTCAGCGGCACAATCAGCAATTTGTCCTTTGAGCAGTGCCGTGTGCGCTGCCACCAGCCCTCTGATCTTTTGCGACTCCCCTAAATTTCTGGCACTTCTCCCTTTTCACAGTCCAAACTCACCCTGTATGAGTTTCAGCTGGATCTGGGGTTTAGTGTCATAAGAGAAGGGGTTCTATGCCGTTGGGAGTCTGCGTTTTCCTCCCACCAGAGAAAGCCAGCCAGGTACTCCGGCACCCGCTCTCTCAGCGTGCGCGTCTCCGTACCTCGGCTTTTTATAGCTCCTCTGGGTCTCCGTGAGCCCCTCTCTTTCCTTCTAGCTGTAGAACTTCCACTCAGCCAGCTTTCCTGTGGTTCTGGATGATGTCCGTTCTGTCTTTTAGTTGTAGTTTTGAAAGTGTTGTGCAAGGCAGCAGTGTAGGTGTTTACCTATGCCGCCATCTTGGATTCTCTCTTTTCATATGTTTGTTGGTTGTTTGTATGTCTTCTTAGAGCAGTGTCGGTACATGTTTACTGGTCATTTGTTAATTGGATTGTTTGTTTTTTGATTGTTGAATTGTATGAGTTCTTATATATTTTGGTTATTAATTCTGTCAAAACTCTTGTTTGCAAATATCATCTCTCAATTCAGTTGATTGCCTCTTTCTTTCTTTCTTTCTTTCTTTCTTTCTTTCTTTCTTTCTTTCTAGTTGATTTACGTTACTGGGCAAGAACCTTTTATAACTGCCATTTATTAATTTTTACCTTTAGTTTCCTTATCTTTGTGGTAAAATCCATAAAATGTTCTTTATTACCAAGATCCATAAGTCTAGTTACTATGTTTTCGTCTATGTGCTTTATTGTTTCAAATATTATATTTAGTTCTTTGATTAATTTTGAATGAATTTTTATACAAAGGGACAAATTACAATCTAGTTTTAATTTTTGCTTGTAGTTTTTATAATTCTACCGGAACCATTTATTGAAGAAACTCTGTTCCATTGTATGTGTTTGGCTCCTTTGTCAAAAATTAGTTGCCCATATACCTGTGGTTTTATTTCTCGGATATCAATTTTATTCTATTGGTCTGTGTGTCTGTTTCCTGCCAATTCAATGTTGTTCTTTTTTTTTTCAGTATTTTGATTTTTGGAGGTCATGTGTTACCATCCATATGATCATGTTTTGTTTTACATCTTTAAGAAATTTCATTGTTTTTTTTTTCTTTTATGAATGTGTTGCATGTGTACATATCTTACCATAGCCCCTCCCCCTCCCAGGCTTACCCTAACCCCCCAGTGTCTTGTGTTCATTGGTTATGCTTATATGCATGCATACAAATCCTTTGGTTGATCTCTTATCTATCCCTCTCTCCTTGTCCTTCCTGCTGTAATTTGACAGTCTGTTTGTTACTTTACTGACTCTGTATCCATCCTTTTGTTCATCAGTTTATAATGTTCTTTATTATCCACAAATTAGTGACACCATGTGGTGTTTCTCCTTCATTAACTGGCTTATTTCACTTAGCATGAGGCTCTCTAGTTCCATCCAGGTTGCTGCAAATGGTAAGAATTCATTTTTTTTTTAAGTCAGCATAGAATTCCATTGTGTAGATGTACCATAGTGTTCTGATCCACTCATCTGCTGATGGGCACCTAGGCTGTTGGGCTTTTGATGGATATTTCATTAAATCTGTATATTTCTTTGGATAATATTCCCATTTAACTATGGTGATTCTTCCAATTCATGAACATGGAATATCTTTCAATTCCATCATGTCTTCTTAAATCCCTTTTAAGAATGCTCTGTAATTTTCAGTATATAAGTTATTTAAATCCTTTATTAAGTTTATTCTTAGGTATTTTATTCTTTTGGTTACAATTGCAAAAAGGATTATTTGTTTGTTTGTTTTTTCTTGTTTTTATTTCCTCCTGAAATTTCATTGTTAGTATATAGGAAAGCTGTTAATTTTTATATATTGATTTTATAGCCTGCAACTTTATTTGTTTATTGTTTCTAATACTTTTTTCCCCATGAATTCTCCCATTCCCACAGGAGGCTGGCAATGGGAGTGCACTGACCACCATGAGGCAGCTCCTGCATTGAGCATCTGCTCTCTGGTGGTCAGTGCTCATCATAGAGACCAGTAGGCAGGTCTTTTGGTCACTTAGGCTTTTATACACAGAATCTATATACAGAATCATGCCATCTGCAAAATTACCACTTTTACTTTTTCTCCCCAAATTGGATGCCTTTTATTCCTTTCTCTTGCCTGAATGCTCTGGCTAGGATTTCCAGAACTCTCTATACTAATAAAAGGGTAATATGCTAATTAAACTGAAGAGACCAGATATCTTCCAGATATCCTTCCAGACAAAGCCATGTTGGTGGGGCCAAGGCATAGGTAGTTAGGAGCAATCAGGCAGGCAAGCAGAGTGGTTAGGGTTTATCAGGCTGGCAGGGAAGGGTGGTCAGGGGCGATCAGGGGAGAGCAGTTAGGGATGGTCAGGGAAGATCAGTTAGGGGCAAACAGGCCAGCAGAGGAGCAGATAGGGGCATCTGGCAGGCAGGCAGAGGCAGTTAGGAGTGATCAGGCAGGCAGGTGGAGGTGGTTAGAGGTGACTAGGCAAGTAGGAAGAAGCAGTTAGGGGATATCAGGCAGGCAGGCAGGCAGAGGGATTAGGGGTGATCAGGCAAGTGAGCAGTTAAGAGCTAGCAGTCCCAGATTGCGAGAGGGATGTCCTTCTACTGGTTTAGGCCTGTGAGATCAGGCCAAAACCAGCAGTCAGATATCCTCTGATGGTTCCTATATTGGAGAGAACTGCAGGCTGAGCTGAGAGACCACCCCTTCCCCCATACACGAATTTTGTGCACCAGGACACTACTGTTGAATAAGAGTGGTGAGAGTGGTCATTCTTGTGTTATTCCAAAATTTAGAGGGAAAGTTTTCAGTGTTTCATACTATGATATTGGCTGAGGATTTTTCATACATGGCCTTTATTACGTTGAAGCACTTTACTCCTGTACCTATTTTATTGAGTATTGTAAGCATACATGTTTCTTACTAAGCACTTTTTCTGCATCTACTGATCAGATCATATGATTCTCATCCTTTTTTTTTTAATTTGGTGTATTAAATTGATCAATTTGCATAAGTTAAACAATTCTGTGTTCCTGAAATGAACCCCACTTGGCTATGATATATAATTATTATTTTCTAATTAATTGTTTTTGAAAGAGAGAGAGAGAGAGGAAGGCAGATGAGGGACAGAGAGAAACATCAAAGTAAGAAAGCAAAATATAAATCTGTTTCCCGCATGCCCCCTACTGAGAATTGAGTTCATAAGCTTGTAGGTGGCCTGATGGGAAATCAGTGAATGGCACAATACCCAAACATCTGAGCCATGTGACATATTATTTCATAATGTACTAGATGCCCAGTGCA
Organism: Lasiurus cinereus; assembly: GCA_011751065.1. Lineage (NCBI taxonomy): Eukaryota > Metazoa > Chordata > Mammalia > Chiroptera > Vespertilionidae > Lasiurus > Lasiurus cinereus. Next base: position 2,772,387 of record JAAGEH010000049.1, read on the forward strand.
TGAATTCATGCACAGATGGGGTCCAGATTGGCTAGAGATTGGGGCCAATTGGGGCTGTCTTGCCCAGTCCCACCAGCTGGCTGGAGGGGAGGGACCACAGGAGGTTGGCAATGGGAGTGCACTGACCACCATGAGGCAGCTCCTGCATTGAGCATCTGCTCTCTGGTGGTCAGTGCTCATCATAGAGATCAGTTGACAGGTCGTTTGGTCACTTAGGCTTTTATATATATGTACTAGGGGCCCAGTACACAAATTTGTGCACCTTGAAAGATGCTGTGGGCTGCAAGGCTGCAGTAGGCACAGTGGTTGGTCTCGGCCCATTCTCCATGACCCCACTCGGCCCCTCCAACCATGGCCCCTGGGCCCCCATCTGCCTAAAGGCCCTCTCTCACCACAGGTGCTCCCACACAATTATAGCTGGACCTGCTCGTACCCACTGCTGGCGCAGAGCGATTCGAGCTGGCACCAGGAGCGAGTTTGAATGGGGCTGGTTCTGTCAGCAGGTGCAAGTGGTGGCTGCTGCCCCAATCACCCCCCAGGAGCAGGGGGAGATGGTAAAGCCCTCAGGGGTGATCAGGGCTGGCAGCTGCAGCTTTCATTTGATGATGGAGATGAGGATCAAGACCAACACCAGGCATCAGCTGCGGATGCAAAAGGGGCCAGCACTGGCAGTGGGTTTGAGCTGTGGCTCCAGTGCTAGCAGCAGATACAAGTGAAGCCAGCACTGGCATCAGGTGCAAGTGCCATGTAGGACCGCATGCATGGGAGCAAAGAATTTTCAGCAACCACCAGAGACTCACCCGATGACAGCAACTGGTGTTCTGCCTTGTCTAACACCCCACTCACCTTCTCCACCATCCTGTTGTGGCTGATGCCTGTTAGTTCTGTACATGTCCCCTGTGCATGTCATAGCAACTGGTTTTTCAGTTGTTCCAGTTGTTTCACTGTTCAGTCTATTTGCATATTATTCTTTTATTATATAAGATTAGAGGCCCAACACATGGACTTCATGCCGAGAGTGGAGGCCCTCAGCCTGGCCTGCACCCTCTCGCATTCCGAGACTCCTTGTTCCTTACTGTCCACCTGTGTGCTCCTTACTGCCCACCTACTCGCTCCTTACTGCTTGGCTCTCAACTCCTTAGTGCTGCCATGGAGGTGGTAGAGGCTCCCATCACTACCGCTGCACTTGCCAGCCATGAGCCCAACTTCTGGCTGAGCAGCACTCCCACTATGGAAGCATACTGACCATGAGTGGGCAGCTCCTGCATCATGCATCTGCCCCATAGTGGTCAGTGCACATCCTAACAACTGGTCGTTCTGGTCATTCTGCTGTAAAGGTCACTGGGTATAGGTAGATAGATAGATAGATAGATAGATAGATAGATAGATAGGTAGATGATTGTTGTATTCAGTTTGGTAATATTATTTAGACTTTTTGCATCCATATTCATCAGAGATGTTGTTCTATAGTTTTCCTTTAGTATTATCCTTGCCAAATTTTGGTATCATGGTTATGTTGGCCTCATAAAATGTATTAGGATGTATTGGCTCTTCTTCAGTTTTTTGGAATAGTTTGAGAAAGATAGGTATCAAATTTCTCTGAATGTTGGTAGAATTCACTTGGGAAGTTATCTGCTCCTGGACTTTTATTTCTTGGTAGGCTTTTGATGGTTATTTCAGTTTTCTCACTGTTTATCCATCTGCTTGGATTTTTCAATTCTTTATGTTTCAGTTTAGGAAGGTAATATATTGTGTAGGAATTTACCCACTTCTTATAGGTTATTGAATCTAGGACTGCTGGCTCCAAGCTGATCACCTGCCTGCCTGTCTGATTGCTCCTAACCACTTCTTCCTGCCAGCCTGATCACCGCTAACCACACCCTGCCAGCTTGATTGATGCCTAACTGCTCCCCTGCTGGTTTGGTCACCCCAAAATGTCCTGCCCTGCCAGCCTGGTTGCCCCTAACTGCCCTCCTCTGCAGGTCTGGTCACCCCCAACTGCCCTCCCCTGCCAGCCTGATCACCTCTAACTGCCCTCTCTTGCAGACCTAGTTCCTCCCCACTGCCTTCTCTCTCCTGCAGGCATGGTTGCCCTCAACTGCCCTCCCCTGCCAACTTGGTGGCCCCCAACTGCCCTCCCCTGCTTACCTGGTCACCCCTAACAGCCCTTCCCTGCTGGCCATCTTGTAGTGGCCATTTTGTGACCATATGGGTCACCTTGTATGAGGGTTTGATGGTAATTTGCATATTACCTCTTTATTATATAGGACTAGTAGCTCAGAGCATGGATTCTTGCACATTGGAAGGAAATTAATTAGAATAAATATTTTAATATCACTACTCACCCATTTTTTATAATAGAAGTATCAGAGATGAAAGAAAATTAGTAAAATATATATGAAAATAAGATACAAATTGATTAATAAGTAAACAATAACAACATGATATAAGAACAACAAAGACATGATATAAAAACAATGAAAACATGATATCAAAAATCAAAACATGATATAAAAACAACAAAAACATAACATGAAAACAACATTGATAAAAAAACTGATAAATTGATTAAATTTATTCTAATATCTCCCTGTATACCACATTAAGACTAAAAACACTTTTAGAGTGTTTGACTAATTTCCCTTGTGATGAAGTATTTACAACTTCAACTTTAACATCACGTGTTCTTTGAACTCCAGCGAAAGCAACATATAAATCACCATGTCTGAAAACAGGTTCAAGTAGAATATTCCTATTCTGTCTAGAGTTTGTCCTTGTGATTTATTAATAGCATCACAAATGCTGAAATCACAGAACACTGTCTTCAAATTAGTTTAAATGGGAGGCCAGTGTCCGACAGGGACAAATCAATTCTTGGAATCAGAACAACCTCTCCTTCCACAGATTATGTTAGGTCGAAATCTTTTGATTGTAAATCTCATACCATTACAATAGCCTCATTTATTATTAAGATTTATCAGTAGCATGATGATTGCACCTACTTTCAATTTTAATTTATGACTCAGCATTACAAAGGAGTAATGCTATTAAGAAATTCAATGGGAAAATTTTCCTTTTCTGCATCATATGTTGAACTGATGGAATCATTACTGAAATTGTACATTGTGCCAATAGTTGGTTTTCAGATACAGTCTGTTGATGACATGGGTTTTTTTGGCTTCAGAGGTATGTTGTGGCAATAATTAATCTTCAGACATATTCTGTCAATGCTGCTGCTTTCTTTTAACTTCAGAAACAACCAAATTCATGATATACAATGACAGATTGAACCACACTCATGTGATTGGCATCAGCAAGAGTTTTATAGGTATCACACATGCTCAAGTCAATGTTTATTTTTAAACTAGAGGCCTGGTGCATGAAATTTGTACACAGGTATGGTCCCTGGGCCTGGCCTACTATCAGGACCATCTTTCCTGGCTTCCAGCAGCCAGCCCTGCTCCCTGCTATGACCCACCCAGGTCCCCTGTTTGCCATCAGGAAATTGGAGCCTGATGGATGAGGGAAGGGACTAAGAAGTCAGTCATTTCTGCCTGCTCACCAGCCCTTCCCCCACTACAGTTTTCACTCTGTGTGTGGAGCGACTGGTGGGGCAGGAGCCTTGACCTGGTGCCACTCATGTCCCTGACCACCCACCCCTAGTTCTCCATTGGCCATCAGGCAATCAAGGGCTGCCAGCCCGAGATGTTGTCAGTGCACCTTATAGTGACTGTTTTAGTGGTTGTTCTGGTTATTCCCTCATTAGGGTCAATTTGCATATTATTCTTTTATTATATAGTATTGCCTCCACAAGTGGCATTGATTCTCTGCATTTAGTGACTGCCTTAAGTAGTGTTACCACTCTTCTAGGAATGGCTACTACAACAGCTTTGTTTCTCTATAAGAAATAGCCACCATGAGTCATCTCCATGCCTGCCACTGGATTTTGATGTAATGGGAGTTACTTTTTTAGGGCTGCTGCCCTTTCTCTCCAGGCAACAGTGTGAGAGCTGTAGCAAGACTCCTGCATTGATACTGTGTCAGCTGGTACTGTGCATTCTTTTAGTTGTATAGGCAGTCACCATCTCTGTTCTTCCCCTTGTCCATCCTTCCAAGCTTCTTTCTATGCTTTCACCTTTAGATGTAATGATGCTTCAATGTCACAGATGTGTTTATGTGTTTTGTTGAATTATAGTTTTTCAAACTGTTTCAAATTAAAAGGGAAATACAAATGGTCTTCTCTGTCATGATGCCAACATCACTTTATAAGTTTTTATTTTATTTTATTTTATTTTTGATTTGAGGAAGTTCTAATAGAAAGTTTTAACAGAAGAAAAAAGTGTAGGGAAAAAAACAGGCAAAATTAAACTTATATTAATCAGGTTCTTGGGTACAAACTAAGAATTCAGTCCAATAGTTTATAGCTGAAGGTATTTATTAGGAACAAATCTGGTTGCCATAAACCATGGTAATTGAAGAAAGGGGCATCAAGTTAATGGGGGAAATCCTTGTTGCCAAACTGGCCTCAGGAAGAAACCTGCCTGGCTTGCTGTCTAGAACATTACAAGTCAGGAGACCTGCTCAACTGAAGCTGATAAGATGCCCGTACTACAGCCACTTCTCTCTCAGACCAGGAGGCACTCACTGCACAAAAAGATGTTTCTGAGGAACAAGCTTAGGCAGTATGGATGATGCCCAGTGCTCACCTCCTAGTCAGAGCCCCACATGGGCAGTCAAAATGGTGAAACAAATCACACCTGCATCCCAGCTGGAGGAAGATTGGGAATTTGAATTTTGATTTCATTTTGAAGGTTATATTCATGCTGAGCATTTTCACAAACAGAAAATCTACTCAGAGATTGTGGGCAGGTGTGACTAAGATAAGTAGCTGCTGTGGAGCTAAACAGAACTTAAAATCACTTGCTGGAACAGGTTTTTAAACTTCTAAAATCAAAACTTTCTGTACCCCTATGTTCATAGCAGCACAATTTACAATAGCTACAATTTGGAAACAGCCTAGGTGCCCGACAGCAGATGAGTGGATCAGAAAACTGTGGTACATCTGCACAATGGAATTCTATGCTGCCCTTAAAAAGAAGGAATTCTTACCATTTGCAGCAAACTGGATGGAACTGGAGAGCCTCATGCTAAGTGAAATAAGCCAGTCAATGAAGGAGAAACACCACATGATCTCACTCATTTGTAGATAATAAAGAACATTATAAACTGATGAACAAAAGGGTAGACACAGAAGCAGTAAAGCATCAAACAGACTTTCAAATTACAGCAGGAAGTTTAAGGAGAGGTGGGGTAGATAAGAGATCAACCAAAGGACTTGTATGCATGCATATAAGCATAACCAATGAACACAGACACTGGGCGGTTGAGGTATGCCTGGGAGTGTGGTGGGAGGCAAAGGGGAGATATGTATACATGTAACACAATAAAAAAAATAAAAGAAATAAAAAACACTTTCTACACAAAATGGAATGATTAATCCAAATATCTACCTCATGTGAGCTTTCTGAGAAATAGGGGAGTGAGTGTGTGTGTGTGTGTTTGTGTGTTTGTGTGGGTTTATGTTAGGGATAGAAGAGATATTTTTGTGTTGAGAGCTAGGTGACCTCACACAGAGCAGAATGGGGAAGGGTTTTTGCATCCATAACTGCCTACACTTGGAGTTGATCAACAGTGAAGAAAACATCTGCACATGGCTTTATGCTATTTGGCCCTGGGGCTCTTGGGTTTTAGAGGCAAGCCCCTGGCAGGGAAGCAGTGTTTCTATGCTCAGCTCCAGCAGTAGTGCCCACCACAAGACTCTTCACAAAAGAAGCAAGAAGAAGAATGTGGGAGGACTGGTGCTCCATGGAGACTCCACCAGAATCTCTGTAGTAGACACTGAGGCTAGGAGAGGGGGTGAGAGCTTCAGTAGTCAGCATGCTGGAAAGACCACTAAGAAATTGCATAAGTTCACATTAATTCTATGTATTTGATATTATTATTGTTCTACGACCTCGTGTATACAAACAATGTTTGAGAAAATTTAGGTTACACATGCAGTAAATAAATAAAAATATTCCTTAAAAAGTACATAGCTTAGAGTCAATGACCTCGGTATATGGCATTATGTGACAATGGAAGGTGATAGCTTACCCTTTGCAAATACCAAAACTTATTCAAAATGCAGTATCAAATATCACTGAGGGTGTGCACACCATAAGCAGTATTGTGAAGCACTCTGCATACATTAGCCCAATTAATAATCAGAGCCATCCTAGAAGATAGTTAGTATATTCTTTATTTTATAGGTAGAGACCAAGGCAGAAAAGAATCCAATAGCTTCTCAAAGCTGCACAACTAGAAAGGATTTGAACCACATATTCTTGCTCATGAGTCTCTGGGTTTAACCCCTATGTTATGCTGCTGTGCTCTGACATGTGGGGATATAATTAATGGTGGCAAAACTTACACCCTTCCTGCATGGATTTAAGTGAAAAGAAGTAACTAAGAAAATTTCAAGTGGTAGATAATTTCCTATATTCTCTAAAGTAAAAATAATACAATAAATAAACATATTTAACCTATTATATATCTATACACAATAATAATATTACAGCAGAATTTAATGTCAGCATTGTTCACTAGAACCTCAGAGATCTCCTCACTTCTAGGATCCAAGAAAATAACCACAGCATGTTTGGTTTTATTGCGGCAACTTGCAAATTGAGAGGCAAAACATAAGCCCTGTAACTGCAATTTAAATGTTAACTTCTTTTCTGAGATTTTGCTCATAGTTTTTATGCACATTTACCAGAACCTGAATTGTTTCCCAAGTTTTAAAATTTAACACACTTGGAATAGCAGACTATGCTACACGGGGTGTGCGTCTTTAGTTTGTGCATAATGACTGTTACAGAGAACTCCATGGATAATTTCAGCAGAGCCAGTTCTCTTCTTCCTAACCAATGCAGAGAAGTCAGAGGCTCTGTGCCCTTCTCCAGCCCTAGTCTCTGCACAGAAACCCTCCACTTAGCTTATCAGCCCATGACTATTCCAATTATCCTCAAGAAGATAATGCAACATAAACGTGGAACAGTGTTCTCAAAACTGAGACAAAGAAAGCTGAAACATAATGCATATTCTAGACTATGAGTTTTGAGAGGAAGTGTGTGTGTGTAGAGAGAGGACAAAGAGAAAGAGAGAGAGAGAGAGAGAGAGAGAGAGATATGAAGGAGAAATAGGAGCAATATACTCTTCTTGACTTTTGAGCTCAGAAATTTGAGTCTATATTAACTCCAATATGAAGAGTTTTAGAAAAGAATATACACATTACAGTAGTCAAATCTAGGAATTTTGCTAATGAGTAAACAAACATACAATCTGGACTCTAATTTCTTCTCCAGTGTGACATTCACATGATAGATACAGCAAAACAGTTCAAAGAGAAAAAACAGTGTCTATAGAACACCTAATGATAAGCCCAAACTGTCTATACTTAATTCAAGTTATAATTTTTATAATGTAAGAAAATTTAGGAGACATAATAAAGCAGTCTATCTGCACAATTTTATGGCTAATCACTACAAGATGTGAAACAGAATTCAAATTAGAGATCCTTCTATAATCTTGCAATATTCAAAGCCTGATAACCTGAAAAACAGGAAGTGCAATGGCTTCCCAGAGATAACTATAGCTACAGCCTCTTCCCATTGTTACCAACAGCACATGCATAACTCCAAACAAAACCAGAGTGGAGCTGGAAAGTTCTGTAAATTAGTTAGAGATGGTGCCCCCATGCTGAAATTTTGTTGCCATTAATTTTCTTTATTTTATTTAAAAGTTTATAAGTTGTGTAACCATAGCCTTCAATGATTCTAGTAAACACAATATGCCAACAAAAGGTTTTTTTGCCACTTCAAAAATGTGTAGACCAATACAAAATTTTATGGTATAGTGGTTAATGGCAGTAGCAAACATCCAAGCCCCATTCATGTTGGATGTGATCTTGTTATTGCTTTGCCTCTTGGAACGAAGACAGAGATGATGGGATGTAAGCTCAAAGTTTAGACAGTAGGGGCAAGTTCCACTTGCTTCCAGGGAACTTTTCTGATAAGACCAGGGGAACATGTCCCAGATAGCCTCACCTTCTTCTGCTTAGGCCTCAGCATGTTCCATGAGCAAGCACTTCCCTTCTGATGAGACTTGTGTGCAGGAGAATCAAAAGCATAGACAGTTTGCTCTTATCGTTAGGTGTTCTATACAACACCATGGTTTTTCTCTCCTTGAACTGTTTTGCTGTATCTATCATGTGAATGTCACACTGGAGGAGAACTTAGGGTCAAGATGGTGTGCTTATTTACTCATTAGCAAAACTAGATTTGAACATTGTAATGTTTATATTTTTTTCAGCCCTTGAAACGGTTATATAGCATACTGGAGGCACTACAGCAGTATTAGCAAGCAACTGCTTGAAAGAATGAGATTTCTGCACAGACTAAAGATATCCCACTTCTTTGACTGAAGTTAAGTATAGGGTGCCTAAAACAACAGCAGAGAAAGACACCATAAAAATTATAAGGCCAAAGGATTATAGGTAATTGTTGCAAACTATTTCATTGCAAGATCAAAATATAAACCATCAAACACTAGTGTAGTAAAAAAGATCCTGGCTGCTAAAGGAAGCATTTCATACACTCTTTCTACCTAAGTAGAATATCTTTCTAAGGAAATGTTTAGTCAGAAAGAAAAATCAACTGTATCAAAAATAAAGGTAGATGTTCATCATAGTAATCTTGGTCTCATTGCATCTAGTCAGGATCATTAAATAAAAACATAAGTATAATAGTGTGACTCAGAGCTCATCAATGACATTATAAGTTAACCATTTTTAATTTTTAACAATATTCTCTTATCCCTGCTTGTTTAATTGAAGTGAGCCCATAAAGGGGGGAGGGCAGAAAAGATTAATGATATGCCTGTCAAACCAAAAGATAAAAGTCACTTTGATAGGGTCATTTAAAGATGAACTAGACAAACCTCTCCAGAATGTACCATACGGACCCTTCATGGTTAGGCAAAGAGGAAGACAAAAATGATTAACTTAAATTATTCTATTTGCATTGTTTAAGTTTTCATTGGAGAATATAATAATACTAGAGGCTCAGTGCATGAAATTCATTAACAGGAGGAGTGTGTGTCCCTCAGCCCAGCCTAAACCCTTTCTAATCTGGACCCCTCAAGAGATGTCCAACTGCCTGGTGGAATCAGGCCTAAATGGGCAGTTGGCCATCGCAGAACTGCTGGCTCACAATACAGGACTGCTGGCTCTCAACTGCTCACCTGCCTGCATTCTTGATTGCCCCTAATCTCTTCTGCCTGCCAACCTGATCACCCCCTAACCACTCCCTTGCCAGCCTGATTGATGTCTAACTGCTCCCCTGCTGACCCTATTGCCTGTAACTTCCCTTCCCTGCTGCCCTGGTCACTCTTAACTGCCCTCCCTGCTGGCCTGGTCTCCTCTAACTGTTCTCCCCTGCCAACCTGGTCACCCCTAACTGCCCTCTCTTGCCAGACTGGTTCCCTCTAACTGCCTTTCCCTGCAGGCCTGATCACCCACAACTGCCATCCCCTGCAAGCCATCTTGAGGTGGCCACATTGGGTGTTGGAGTGATGGTCAATTTACATATTACCTTTTTATTATATAAGATTTTGCATTTTGGTAGTATATTTTATTTGAAGAGCTATAATAAAAATCCTACCAATGTTAAATGACTTGTTCAAAGTCACAAGAGAACTGAGGGCAACTATAGGTCCCCTAGGCTACCATTGCATGGCTTGTATCCTCCAAACACACCTGCACAGAAACTCACAGATTTTTTAAGCTTTTAATGTGCTAAAAGTATATGGAGGTAATGTGAGGCTTGCAGGTGAAAATAACCAGTTAGGAAAAATGATCAGTTGCTATACATTTGTGGAAACTGATGGTAATACTTGGACACTGCAACATTGGCATAATATCTTTAGTTTCCCACAAAATTCCTCTGATATGGCAAACTTGAAAGCACTGTTTTCCAGCTTTGGAGCAATAAGAATGGAGGGAGATTCCCATAGTCACATCAAATTGTAATAGGTAAAACTTGAAGAAGAAAACGGTGTGTTAAAGACACTGAAACTTGGAGTGGGACATAGCTATTATCATAGCTATACTGAATATAGTGAAAAACAATGAAAAGTAACAGATAATACCCAATGTATACACACAGTCTTAGAAATAGAGAACCACAATGCATGTGGGTACTAAAGCTAGTGTGTCTGTTTTCACTGATAACCTTAATTTTAAAAAGTCTAGCATTTACTGAGCATTCAAAACATCCCATACAATTTTAAGCACTTCTTATATCCTAGTTCACTCAGTTTCTAACTAAGGAAAATACTTCCACTCCCTTTACAGATGAGGATACAAAGGCATTGGGTAGAGGATAAATTATTGGCCAAAGGTACCTCAACAAAACCTAGCCAAAGCAGCAGTGATCTCTTGTAGGTTATTGCATCTGACTCAAAGGTAAAATGTTTGCCTCCACTATTTTACAGCCCCCCCCCAAACTTATTCTGAATCCTGGCAGCAGCCAGTGGGGACTTGTAAAGTCTGGATCAGATATTTTATATCTCTGATGAAAACCTCCAGTATTACCCATTACAGCAATACAGTCCAAACTCTCTACTATAGACCTCTAAGGCCCCTCTCAGCCTAATCCTTGCCCTCTCCAGCCCACTTCACTGCACTGACCTCCCACAGCCACTCACACATGCTCTTCTGTGTGTTCCACTTTTTGCCCAATCCATCTCCCCATGGGCTTTCCCAGAGGATAACTGTTTATATCATTGGGTCCTGAAATTACATATCAACTCTCACCCATTGGCCCTATTTACAGGGATCAGAAGTCACTCTATAATTTTCTTAGCAATATTTACTATTACCAGAAACCATGCATTTTTTGTATAACATTTTCTGTATATTTATCCCTCAGTAGAATGAAAGCAAGGGCTTTTTAAGGCTTGTTCATGACTATGCATCTAGCATGTAGAATGTTCCTGGTTTGATATAGTAAGTAAATAGATATTTGCTAAACAAGCAAATGACTAAATGCCAAAAAGAAAGAAAGGGAGAGAGAGAGAGAGAGAGAGAGAGAGAGAGAGAGAGAGAGAGAGAGAGAGAGAGAAAGAGAGAAAGGAAGGAAAGAAGGAAAGAAGGAAGGTTTGTACAAAAGCATTTCCCACAGATGACATTAAAGAAAAGAACCTGTTGCAGAAATAAATGTGGTTTTAATGCCATTAATCTCTATATAGGTATATTCATCTTTGGCATTTTGTGGTATAATTAAAAACATTATATGTTTTGTCATTGAGTGATTATTCCAATTATTCCACATCTGTGCATGCTTACTATAACTGTGGCATAAAGAAATCACCATACAGATAGGTCTTCACAGACCATTCATTCGTGCATTTAACAAAATGATATATAACACCTACAATGGACAAGATGCTAGTCTAGTTTGAGTATAAAAATATAAAACAGGTATGGACCCTGCCATTGGGACCTTCACAATGTGGTAGATGAGGAAAACATAAAGGTTAAACATGTCCTTTAATACATTAGAATAAAATATATTTGAAGTAGAACTTTCAACAGCATGTAGAAATTAAAGAGGAAAGGAAGGTTCATGTGTAGAGAAGAATATAGTTCAAGGGGAAATCTGCAAAGTTATTCTTATTTTGAATACATCTTCTGCCATTTCTGTTTTTCAACCAGTGAAGTATAGTTGGATATTTACACTCTTCATTCAAAACAAGTTTCACATAATGTGTCACATTCTTCCATTCCAGCAACTCTGTGGAGAATTTTGTTCTAATTTTATGGGTAAAATAAAGCTAATAAAGGATTAATAAGATTTCTGAAAGCACACAGGTAGGAAGACTTTAATTTCGATCTTTTAGCTCCAAACCCCAATAATAATTTTATTACATATATGAAGCCTATAAAACCTAATCCCATGATAGATAAAAATAAAAGGGTACCATAGGTCTTCAGAGCAACGTGTCTTAAGTCAAAATAGTAAGTGTGTACACTAAATAATTATTTTATTGATAAACCACAGAGATTTAATGAAGATGCATCTCCAACTCTCTTGGGGATATTCCAAATTCTATTATTTTCACAACTATATTTTTTCATTTAATGAGCAATCAAACAAACATCTGCAAAAGTAAATTTTCTAATATTACTATTATTTTTAAAAATGTTAAATGTGTCTGAACTCCTCTAATTTTGTTCAACATCTTACTAAGGAAGTGATAGGTTAAATATGCAACCAGAAAGAAAATGAAATTTCTCTCTAGAACCTTATATCAGTGTTTCTCAAAGTGTAATTTCTATCTGACTTCAATCAAAATAATCTGGTGTGCTCATGAAAATGGGTGTTCACAGAGTCTTTTCCCAGACACTCAGGGAGTGGAGCACATGGTTCTCCATTTTTATTACATTAAATACAGAACGCTGAAATGTTACATACTAAAATTTTGGAATTGGTTACAAGGTTTGAATCTTATTCAAAATATTCAAATATTTTCTTTTATATTTTTGAAGAACTCTTATTTAATGACACAGATTGCCAAATACTAATGAGCTACTTAGTTTTAGCTTTCATTCCATTATTAAAAACAACATGCATTTAGTTATATTAGTTCCCAGTTTTAAAAAAAAGATATAATGATAGGAGCAGATGAATAAAACACATAATTAAAGTTAAGTTTAAATTGGAATATACATTAACTAATTTCTTCTCTCCTGTCTTTGTGCAATATAAATACAGTTAGTATGTGTGTTTATTTATTTATTTTTTTTAGATTTGCTTTTTTTATTGTTTAAAGAATTACAAATAGTAGTACATATGTCTCCTTTTTGTTTCCCATCGACCTCCCCCCGGCCTCTCCTACCTCAATGAGGATATATTTTTTTAACTTTTTAAAGAGAGAGGCAAAGGGAGAGAGAGAGAGAGACCTCAATGTGAGACAGAAACAGATAGGTTGCCTTGCATATTTGCCCTAAACAGGGGATCAAACCTGCAACCTGGGTATGTGCCCCAACCGAGAATTAAAATACAACTGTTTCAGTGTATGAGTCAATGCTTCAACCAACTAAGCCACCTAGCTAGGGTCAGATAGTGTGGTTTTGATGCTACCAATCAGCTCATAAATTCCTAAAAGTTCCTCCAGAAAAGTAGCTCCATAGTTATCCATCCTTCTCTAGCCCCTATTCTCATTTCACTTTAGTTCATTTTATTTAAAATAATAATAATAATAAATTTTAACTACATTTGATATATAATATTAAATTTGTTTTAAGAGTACAACATAGTGCTTAGAAATTTATATATCTTTAACAAAGTCTATGTCATATGCACTGAAAAGATTAGGGAGGTCCAATTTTCTTAATTTTTTTTCTACTCTGACTCAAAAAAATAAAGTAAAAGAAAAGCCAACAATCAAAAACAGTTGTCATCTCCCACTACCTGTATCAAATGGCTCTCCTGTGCTCACTTGTCATTTGTTTTTATGGGAAGGTGATAAAGTTGCTTCTCTATCTATTCTAATCCCCTGTTTGTCTTCTTATTTGTCTGTCCACACATCCATCCATACAGCTGCTTTGAACACACACACCATACCTCCATGCTTTTTCTTGCCTGAGTGCTCTTTTTAAATCCTCCCACATACAACCCTTCCATGGCTTTGGCAATTGGAAATATTGAATAGTTCTTTGTTAACCAAATATATTCCATCTATTTCTTACACACAAATGCTGAAAAAGTCTAGACCCAGCCCTGTATTGTTTCCTGAGATTTCCGTTGGACACAACTGTTCCACCAGTATTTTCTAATACTTCTTTGCAAAGTATGATAAATATTTATTACTCACTAGAGGCCCAAGTGCTCAAAATCTGTGCACTCAGTGTGGGTGAGGGTAGGTTTCCTCAGCCCAGCCTGCTCCCTCACAGGGCCTAAGCCAGCAGTTGGACATCCTTAGTGCTGCAATGGAGGCAAGAGAGGCTCCTACCACCACCTCTTACCAGCTGTGAGCCTGGCTTCTGGCTGAGCAGCACTCTCCCTGTGGGAGCACACTGACAACTAGGGACAGCTCCTGCATTAAGTATCTGCCCCCTGTTGGGCAGTGTGTGTCATAGCAACTGGTTGTTATGCTGTTCAGCCGATTTACATATTGGCTTTTTATTATATAGAATTATTCTATATGTAGTACAAAAATACACACACACAAGTATTCACACATACATATTCCCCAATAGCTTTTACTTTTACTATATAAGGCAATCAGTAAACCAATAATTCTGCGTTAAATGTAAGACAGGAGTGAATGTTAAATTATTAATCAAAATGCCATTGTGATCAATCTGTTTAACAGTGTCAACTCTAAGTCCCCATTACTATTTATCAAGACAATAACTAACCCACCATGTTTTATAGCACGAGTCTTCAGAAGATGTGAATGTTTATGTAGGGTATTCAATATAGTCTATTCTTTAATAATCTAATAAAGATTCTATGTAAATTGAAGAAAGGTAAATACACACACACACACACACACACACACACACACACCACACTTCCATGCCTTTCCTTGCCTGAATGTTCTTTTAAATTTATTTTCATTTTAGTTTTATCTCTCTCCTTAATTTTAAACTGTCTTTCTTTTTATATTCCCTAGTCCTTCCTTTTTCTACTTTATGTCCCTCCCTCCTTTCCAAAAAAAAGTGTTTTTGTTTTTCTTGTTCTTTTTTCTCATCTCTATCATTTATTTTTGATCCATCTGCAATAAATCTTAATTTATTACTTTTTAAGCACATAGAGGCAATCACAGATACAAGAAGAGATGACCACAATTCTACCTATAATATTCTATCACTGATTGACTTTACCTGTTCATGGTTAATAGAAAATTTTAAAAAAAGGCAAGGAAAGAAAAAAAAATAACTTTAACAAAGTCTATGTCATATGCACTGAAAAGATTAGGGAGGTCCAATTCTCATAATTTTTTTCTCAAAAAATATATATACTTTGAGAGAGAGAGAGTCAGAAACAGAGACAGAGGTAGCAGAAAACCTTCATTTAAATACATACATGAATCAATGAATTAAATTTTCTTTCAAATTTATACCAGGTGAGCAAATTCATAAAAGGGAGCATAAAGAAGATACTGAGTTTGCCTTTCATAATGCTAACAAACAAATTTACCCCATTCACTTATTTTTTTTCTTGATACCATAACTGAAGGCTGGAAGTCTAATATTCGTTAAAAGTCTGAGCAAGGCAGCCCACAGATGTTACATTAGGAAGCATCGGAAGCAGTGCAAGACAGCAATCTATGAAGCATGGGCATAGAACAGCTCTTTTAATGAATAAAATCTGAAGAACTTTCTAATTACACAGATATAAGAAATGGCCAGAGAATCATCAGCATAATGATAGACACAGAATTTCATGCCTGTGCCTGCTATTTCACACTCCCAAATATTAATCACTCTACTTTTCATTGTTATTTATTAATGAAACTGATCAAACTGATCAGCCTTTTGTGTTCCCCCCCAAAACAAACAAAAAAACAAACAAAAACCAAGCAAATAAATAAATAAAGCCAAGACTATGAGTTCTCTGCCTTCAGGGATTTTCTGTTCCATGATAGCCCATATTTTATTATTCTGAAAGATATTCTACAATCAAAAGATACATGAAAGCATTAATTTTGATTCTTTAGTAGGAATATTCCATTTAAAAGAGTGCTTTATTTGAAAAAGAATCGATCAGCCCAGCTTATGTAGCTCAATATTGAGCATCAACCTATGAACCATGAGGTCACAGTTTGATTTTTTGTCAGGGCACATGCCCTGGGTTATGGACTCCATCCCCAGGAGGGGGCATGCAGGAGGCAGCCAATGGATGATTCTCATCATTGATGTTTCTGTCTCTCTCTCCCCTTCTTTTCTTTCTGAAATCAATCTATATATGGCTAAGTGACCATCACATATAAAACAGTCGAATGAACAACCGAACAGGCTGTGTGGGGTGACCAGGCTGTCAGCGGGGTTAGTGAGGAGTGACCAAATAACTGAGCATCAGGATGCATGGGGCAACCAGGTCTGTAGGGGAGATTGGGGGTAACCAGATTTGTAGGGGGGGGCAGTGAGGGATAACCAAATGATAAAGCAGCAGGCTCTGTCAGGAGATCAAGCCAGATGGGGGGAATAAGGGGTGACCAAATGACTGAGCAGCAGGCTGCATGGGGTGACAGCCCCACAGGGGGAGGCAGTTAGGGGTGACTAGTCTGGTAGGGGGGGCAGTGAGTGGCGACCAGGCTGATGGGGGGCAGTTGGGGGTGACCACACCAGCTAAGGATGCAGTAAGGGCAACTAGGTTGGTGGAGAGGGCAGATAGGGGTGACCAGGCCAGGAGGGGAGGCAGTTAGGGGCGATCAGGCAGGCAGGCAGATGAGCAGTTAGGAGCCAGTGGTCCCAGATTGTGATAGGAATGTCAAACTGCACTCGGACATCTTCTGAGGGGTCCTGGATTGGGGAGGGTGCAGGCTTGACTGAGGGGACCCCCCTCTCCTTGTATAAATTTCATACACTAGGCCTCTAGGTAAAATATATTTTAAAAATAAATAAAAATGAATAGATCAAATAACTAGTCAGGAAAACTGAGTACCTATGTATGTTAATATAAAGTAACTTTCCCAATAAAAAAGTGGAAACACTGGCAAGTATCCACTCAGCATTTACAAAGTACTGGTTGTTAAGTGTCCACATCTTAACAGTTGTAGAGCAAGAAATGAGGTTACAAGCAGTTGGCAGTAATGTTTCTAAGGGCAGGATTGATTAGTGATCTTCATAGTCCAAACATATATTAGATACTCAATAATTCTTTAAACAATAATTGAATAAATATACACATTTGTAGATATTATTTGTCTGTATACAAAAGTCTAGTGCAGATATTAGATACTTAGAAATTTAAATAATTGACTAAATTATATATTTTATATGTATACATATGTATGTACACATGTATGTATAAATTCACACATAAATGTATTTGTAGGCACATACAGAGTGTTTACTGCACAACATAAAGGACTTTCCTATTTAAAAGCTATAGAATAACAGTATAAACTTAATAATAATTCCAATATTTGAGACAAGATCATTATGAAGAAATTTAGAGTTATATTTTTGACAACATGCAGGGCTTCATTCTCCAAGTCAGCTTGTTGCTGTCATAAAGAAAAGCTAAGTAACTAGAATATAACATGATCTACTGCCTCCAACTCTCAGGCCCAGTGCTGACAAACCCATTCCTTGTCTCCCATCAGTAGTCACAATTACTGGAGCCCACCTTCTAGGATCTCAGTCAATAAGAACAAGTCAATAAAGGGGTATTTCCCTTGACAGAGACAGTGGATGCATTTTGGCTGATGTTAGAAGACTAGAATAAAATTATAGAAATATGTACATTACTAGAGTGAGAGGGGCAGGGAGTCTCTGAGAGTTAAATTGTTTATAGAACAGTATAATTTAATGAAGATCTGAGACTTATTTCTAGTTATCTTTGCTTATCCTGGACTTGTAAATAAAATCTATCACATTTTATTAAATGTTAATTGCCAAAATAGTAAGTTGTGCCAGTACTACTAGTTCATCCGGAATATACCATTGATTGTTAGGTTTCTTCCACTCTTAGAAATATAAAATAATGTAAAATAAAATATTGGTTTTGATTACCTTTACATATATAGTCAAACTTCCCATGATTCATTCCATCTGCAATTAATGCTCTTTTTATCTAGTTAGGAAAATGGCTTAGTATTTGTTTTTGTTATATATATAACAAGGATAAATGATAATATCAACAACAAAAACAGTAACATCAAATCCATCAAGATTCTAATAGTTTCTATGCATAATAACCATACTTTAGTGTAACTTAGACATTTTATACAGGTATTTTGTAAAAATATTTGAAGGCTAGTGTAGCGATTTCAAAGAAGTACCCCAAAATTATCTGAAACTCCTCTTCCTTAAATCTCGATGGACTTGTGACTATTTTACCTGAAAAAGCAGATGGAAGTGACTTTGTAGACAAGTTCCTGTCAGGCCATGTCCCATAGTTCCTGGGCTGTGATTTCATGGAAGATCCTTGCTAACTATAACTTGTGAGCCTAATATACTCCCCTCTTGTACAGCAGGAAGTGAGAATGCCTAGCCAGTAGCATGCCTTTCTATTTGGAATTTGATACAGTGTAATAGAAAATGGCTTAGCTTATAAATTTGATTATAAATTTATAATTTATTTTAGTTTAAAAACTGTACTATAAAGAGCCATTCAACTCTTTCTTTGTGAAGTTACAAATTTCTGAAAGGATAAATTTAGAAGATTCACAAGGACTTGAAATCATTCTAAAGTTTTTAATCCAAAATTTTATTTCTCAAATTTTGCTATAAATATTACCTTTTGATTGCCCATAAAGTTTTTCTGATGAACCCACCTACCACTAATTAAAAAATTTTGTGAACAAAGATTGTATACATAATAAAATTTTGTATTATAATGATATTTTGAGTTTCTTGAGGGAAAAAATACTATTACATGTATCAATTCATTTCTTTGATTTCAGATTATTTTAAAAAAGAATGATCAATAAATTCATGGTAAGGAATACATGAAAATTGTTCTAATAACAAAATAAAATTGTTGAAATAAATTATGTTTTTAATTTCTAATTTGGAAGTAAAATTAAAGGAATATGCATTTCTTACAAAAATAAGAAATCTTATTTTTTAATCAAGACAAAAAATGTTTAATACTCAATATGGGAAGTAAGTTTTCATGTGAGAAGTCTCATAGGAGGACACATAGAAATATACTAGAAAATGTCCTCAATATCCACAAGGGAATGTTCTGAACGTGATATGAAAGAATTTCTTGGAGGGCTTATAGTAAGAAGGAAGTTATTTGAGGCCCTTTGGAAAAAGGACTAATGTTGATAAGGATATTTATTATTGTCAAAGGTTAGCCTTTAAATAGCTGGCTTGTTCCCAAGAGTGAAATTAAGGAAAAGGTTGACTTCATGGCCTTCCGAAGAGGCTTTCCTCCCCCAATACTGCTGCTCTGTGCTGGACTTTGTGTAAGTGCTTGAAAGAAACACTTTGAGAATGTACTCTCAGACCAGGGCCTGTGATACATGATGCTGCTCTAAATTAGATCCAATGCTTCAGAGAACAGAGAAGACAATGCAGCCACTGCCCATCCTGTGTATCTAAGATGGAGAAGGGAAAGCAAGAGAAAGTTGGATTCTTCAGCTTTATGTCCCCGCTCTATTTCATTTTTTTCTGGTGATTTGAATACAAGAGGCTTTCAGAAAATATTGTTAACTAGTTGATAACATGTGCAATCTCTTTTCTCCTGTTAAGGGATGAATTGTGTCCCTCTAAAATTTACATATTGAAGTGCCAAATCCAAGTACCTCAGATTGTCTTGATATTTGGTGATAAGGTATTTGAAGAGGTGATTAAGTTGAAATGAGGCTATTAGGGTGCCATCCTAATCCAATAAAACTGGTGTCTTTATAAAGTCTCTTACTCTGAAGAGACACTGGGGATGGAGACATACTGAGGAAGGACCATGTGAGGACATAGCAAGCAGGTAGACATCTGCAAGCCAACAGTAGATGTCTCAGAATGAAAAAAAAATTCTAATCTTAAAGTTTTTGTCTTAAGAAATGTGAGAGGAAAATGTTCTGTTTTTAAGCAACCCAATCTGTGGTATTTTGTCATAGCAGCCCTAGTAAACTAAATCAGTACCATTTAGCATTTTTCGTAATTTTTGAGTTTTGAATTTTAAAATTCCTAACACAGTCAATGAAAACTCCAATGGCCCTTAATTATTAAAGATTTTATGGTATTCATGAAAGGGGATAGAGCAAGACAAATTTAGTTTGCCTGGGTATCTTCTGTGATTTTGGTTTTTGCTTTTGATTACCTCATATCGGTTTCTAACACTCTTTGTTTGATTTTTACTGATAAGCCAAACAGAAATCTATCTGCCAATTCTGAGTACAAAGGCCTGCCTTAGCATAGGCTGAAGAGGGAGTGGAGTGGGAAAGGCAATGTGGCTATAGGAACATTTCCTCTGTCTGGGCCATCTTCACACATCAGCAGTTACAGTGGTGTTGTGAGAAGACTGCAATGGAAGCACACAAATGTTCACAGCATGTGTGACAGCATTATGGTATGTAAGTTGTTTGTGAAGAAAACACCATTTGCCACATTAAGTATATATCAAAGGAGAAAAGAGGATGATTCAGAAATTACATTTTCAGTACAATTCAGGAGCTTAAACTTCCCATTAGCCTTCAAGAATTTAGCATTCGAATTTCATAGGCACAAAAATCATATACTTTGTAAGGGAAGAGACAAAAATACAACAACATATTGCAAAGTTCTATATCACATTAAAATTAACATTTTAATTTCTGGATATTGCTGTGTTTGTATTTTAAGGCTCCCACAAGCTTACTCAGGAGAAGTAAAATTTTTGGCTCTACCTTTTTCTCTCCATATCTCATGATTTGGTCTCTACTAAAAGTAGCTCTAAAAGTTGTAGTCATCTGAAAATTTAAAATATGTCACCCCAATAAATACAATAAAAAGGGAAATAAAATAACATTTAAAAATTCATTTTATATCATTTAAAATTTTGTGACTAAAATTAATTTTTCCTGAAATATCAGCAGCTGCTAAGTTATTTCGGTTTCATCAATTGTACACTGTAGACTCATCAAAGCAGGATGAGAATTGAGAGAAACAACCAGATGTGACTTCAGCTTTGACTGGGGAAATAGGAACACATGTTTTCAAAAACTATTCAAAAGAGGAAGCTGGATCTTTCATCGGCTTCAATGACAATATTTAGCAGCTAAAATGCTTTGGATACACAGTCTGAAAACAAGTAATAAATTATTCAACAAAAGATATCAGGCAGCACAAACCTTTCTCAAAGGAGGAGAAATGGAAGTTCCACTTTGGGGCTTGACTATAAGGTGTTGGGTCAACACATGGACCCAGACATCCTGGGATCATGGAGGAAACACTAGATTCACAAATATTTCAAAACTGTCTGAGCTAAGAGCTTCATTGACATCTCATCCTCATTGCTAATTTGGATATATATAATTCTTAATTCATTTCTGAAAGAATCTTACTAGTCGCAGAATTCATCCTTTGCTTCTTTATCCATGAATCTTCCAAAAGATATCTACTGTTTCAGACAATGAAAACTACAAACAGTCCTCCACCAATATTCCAATCAGTGGGCCTTTGCTTAAAAAACCTACCTCATTTTATTTTATGTTTTCATGTAGAAATCTTAGCCATACACTCACCTAAATTCTTGGCAGAAATATCAAGTAAGACATACTTTGCAGAAAATCATTGGCAATATTTTTAAAAATACATTTTATTTGTTTGACAGAGGAAAGGAGAGAGATAAAAACATCAATGATGAGAGAAAATCATTGATTGGCTGCTCCCTGCATTTCCCACACTGAGTATCGAGCCCACAACCTGGGCATGTGCTTGACTAGAAATCAAACAGTGACTTCCTGATTTCTAAGTCAATGTTCAACCACTAATGTACATCAGCTGGAACTGAATATATATTTAAGGCTTTACAAATCCACTTTTAACAATCTTTAAAAATTTTTCTTTTAAGAATATGTCTGTATGATTCAGGGTAAATGAAGAAATAAATAAATAGATTATCATACAATCCCATGATGAACTATTATGCAGACACTTAAAATAGTCATGCAAAAGTGTTACAAATTTCTATCATAAGGTTGCAATGTAGAAATAAAGTCAAAGTAAATGTCATTTAAAAGTACTTTTTAAGAAACAGATGCTTTCCCCTCCATTTCCAATCCCACGATGAGTTTACTACTTGGTCAGTCACTCTTTATGGGTGCACTTGTTATTTTTATAGATCATACACACTCAAGAGACAAAGCACAGTATCTTTTGTGTCAAGCACAGTATCAAAAAGCTGTATATTCCCCATGATGCATGCACAACACAGGAGACAATGAGAAATTAAACACTTTTTAAACATGTATTATTTTCTAGTAATTGTAGGAGGTGATTTAGATATGACATTCTATTTAATACTTCTAATATTCTAGAAGGGGATTTTTATCATACCAAGGTAGCTGGAGAGACTGAAACTCAGGAAGGTTGAACAATTTACCCAAAGTATATGGAGGAGAATCTGTCTTTTTTTAAATATAAATATGTAGTTTATTGATTTTTTGCAGAGCGGAAGGGAGAGGAATAAAGAGTTAGAAACATCGATGAGAGAGAGACATCGATCAGCTGCCTCTTGCACACCCCCTACTGGGGATGTGCCCGCAACCAAGGTACATGCCCTTAACCGAAATCGAACCTAGGACCTTTCAGTCCACAGACCGACGCTCTATCCACTGAGCCAAACCGGTTTCGGCTAGAGGAGAATCTGAATGTAAAGCTGGCCTTGTCACAATCCACTATGCTCTCACCCACGACAGGGCTCTGTCTCTTCTATAGAGAGATTCTGGGCAACTTGTGTTCAGCAAAGTCACTGACTTGACCTTGAATGCTCTGTGCATTCCTTTAAGTCACTGAGCTCATAGAAGTTCCTTAATGTTTCCAGAGTCCAGAAAGCCTAAATATTTGGTCCCTAAGGAAACTGAGTATGAAAACCCGTCACATTCATTGGCCACATTGTTCAGTAGCAGCAGCCTATTTAAAAACAATAGTGAGTTTTGTTTGTTTGTATTCCAATAAATGGACAGTTTGAGCTCCTTCCTTTTCCCTTCCATCTAACACATAATGACCTAACTGGGAAATGTTACCAAATACAAACAAGAAAAAAAAAAAGGGTCAAGAAAATTAATTGACTGTAGCTTCTACTGAAAAATGAAGATTTTACTGGATCACTTTTTACCACCCCCCAAGTAGAATGGTGGGCTTATGTAGTAAAAGTAGAGAGGTCAACTTTCCCTATGGTCAGACACAGATGGGATAGTTTTCTTGGGCACTAAGGAGAAGGCTAGTAAATTATAATAATGTATTTGTATTTTTGTATCTCTCTCACTTAAAGTTTTTATGTTACACATCATTTGGGCAGAGTGAGGTAGAACAGGAAATGTAGGCATTTAGGTGAGATCAATCAAACTATTGTCCTCTTTGCTTTTGTTAATCTTATACTTGATTTGGTACAAAGGTGTGAAACAGCCTTTAGCGATAAACTTTAAACATAACATGTGACATACATATGAATAAATCTTCATCCAAACTTTAAGGAGTTCACAAGGTATTTGAAA
Source organism: Lasiurus cinereus (assembly GCA_011751065.1). Taxonomy (NCBI): domain Eukaryota; kingdom Metazoa; phylum Chordata; class Mammalia; order Chiroptera; family Vespertilionidae; genus Lasiurus; species Lasiurus cinereus. Next base: position 2,795,865 of record JAAGEH010000049.1, read on the forward strand.
CTTTGGGCATTCCAAACCATAAAGCATATATAAAGTTTACTATCAAACATTCCATAGTTTTGACACCTGTAAAACCTTCTATTAACATATTTGTGAACAGTCAATCAAATAAGATTTTAAAGAGAAACAAATCAATCCCCTTGTTGAAGATAAGAGTAACCTGCAAACATTTTACCCTCATCTCCCCTTGGTGTCACAGTTAATTTAACCAGCATGGCTCACATTGCTGACATCACACTTCCCAATACTCTTCAAAGGTTGACATCTCTGTACGAGCTGAAACAGAATGAAACACAGGGTGTCTTTCCATTACTTAAACTGCAGATTTCAGGGCCTTACACCACACTGGCTGAGTCAGAATTTATTTTTTAATGTTTTATTTATTTTTTACAGAGAGGAAGGGAGAGGGATAGAGAGTTAAAAACATTAATGAGAGAGAGACATCGATCAGCCGCCTCCTGCACGCCCCCTACTGGGGATGTGCCCCCAACCAAGATACATGCCCTTGATAGGAACTGAACCTGGGACCTTTCAGTCTGCAGGCTGATGCTCTATCCACCGAGCCAAACCGGTTCCGACCTGAGTCAGAATTTTGGGGACAGGATTAGAAATAAGTGTTGCAGCTTGTTCTTCAGACAACTCTATGCACCCCATGGTTTGGAAAACACTGTGTCAAGACAATGTTTTATTTCACCATTGTCTATGTTATCATCCATTAAAACCAATAGTTCTTGAGTACCTCTAGTCACGTGCAACTATTCTCCACACTAACATGTAACATTCAACACTATTATGTATCCCCTAAATGTTAAAATGGAACAAAGTCCACAATTACTTCCTCCCTCCCTCCCTCCCTCCCTCCCTCCTTCCCTCCCTCCCTTCTTTCCTTCCTTCCTTCTTTCCTTCCTTCCTTCCTTTTTTTAAGTAACCTGGGTGGCATCCTATACAATAAAAGGCTAATATGTAAATTGACCAAATGAAGGACTGCTTGGTTGGCATGATGAGCACTGACCACCAGGGGACAGACGCTCAATGTAGGAACTTCCTCCTGGTGGTCAGTGCACTTCCACAGGGAGAGCACTGCTCAGGCAGAAGCCGGCCCAAGGCTGGTAAGTGCAGTGGTGGTGGTAGGAGCCTCTCCCTCCTTGGCAGCAGCACTAAGGATGTCCAACTACCAGCTTAGTCCCATTCCCTGATGGCTCCTAGACTGGGAAAAGGTGCAGGCTGGGCTGAGGGACACTTTCCTCTTCCGAGGGCATGAATGTTGTGCACCGGGCTTCTAGATGGTTAATAAAACTATACAGCTTTTGAGTAAATAATTATATTGCATTGTGTGCCCAACACCCAAAGTCAAATCTTCCATCTCTATTTATCCCCCTTTACTCTTTTCTACTTTCCCACTCCTTTTTCTTCTGGTAACCTCTATATTATTGTTTGTTTTTGAGTTTTTGTTTGTTTTTCTTGGTTGTTCATTTATTGATTTCACTTTTATATTCCATATATGAGGGAAATTATATAGTTCTTGATATTTTGTGATTGACTTGGCTCTTGAGAATATAATGCTAAATAAACATAAATCATACACAAAATTTTTCTAAAATCAAAACTTCATAGAAATGATGCCAATACAACAGCATGCAGCCTTTGAGCTTCACTATGGCAGAACAGAAATCACCTTCCCCTCTCCATACCCTCTGAATCTCTATTTCACAGCAAATCAAATTGGAATCTAACTATTTTAATTTTCATTCTGCTCTGTAAATGACACTGTTTGCTAGCATGATTATAGAAGATCGTGCTCCTGATTAAAATAATTACATAGCAGGAGCTTGGCCAAATGAAAATAAAGTGTGTGTGTGTGTTGTGGGGAGGGGTGCTCAAATAGTGATTTAGAACTTTGTTGAAAAGGATAAGTGCCCAGGATGTTCAGGATGACTATGAGTAAAAGGAAGAAATTAAGCAAAGAACATTTACACTAGATACCCTAGATGTTTTGCCAAACCAGCCTTATTTTAGAGCAGGATAATTTCCCAAGAGATGGATATTTATCCACAGGTTGTTGGAAATTAAAAAGAGACCAACATTCTAATTTTATTTTCTTTCATTCTAACTAGGTACCATGCCAGAAAAATCTATCAGGTAATCAATACCAATTTACTTTTTGTCTAGTAATTGCCCATTTAAAAAGTGATTATGCTTTTTTTTTCCTATTTGATAGCCATCCCCATATCCAGCATGAATCCTCATACATAGATGTTCGATTGCTATTGAAGTATGGAAGCAGTATGGAGAAATAGAAGAGTTTTCACTTTTCAAAATCAATTTATTTTTTATGGTGGCCATGTAGGAAACTTGGCAGGAATATGAGAAGAATTTAAGCATAAAAATTGTCAATAGGCAAAGGAGGAAAGAGAAGACAATGGAGTCAAGACCATCTCTTCAATAAATGGTGTTGGGAAAATTGAACAGATACATGCATAAAAATGAAATTAGACCACCAACTTCACCAAACTCAAAATGGATAAAGGACTAAAACTTAATATGAGAAACCATAAAAATCTTAGAAGACTCCACATGCAACAAAATCTCAGACATATGCCTAAGTAATATCTTCATCGATACAGCTCCTAGAGAAATGGAAACTAAGGAGAAAATAAACAAATGGGACTACATCAAAATAAAAAAGCTTTTGCACAGCAAAATAACCCATCAACAAAACAGCAAGAAAACCCACTGCATGGGAGAACAAATTTGCCAATAATATCACCAATAAGGGTTTAATCTCAACATTTACAGGGAACTCATACAACTTAACAAAAGGAAGATAAACAACACAATTAAAAAAAAGAAAACAAAAAACGAACCAAAATAGACACTTTAGAAAGAGAACATAAGGAAGGCCAAGAGACATATGAACACATGCTCAAAGTCACTAATTGAGAGATGCAAATTAAAACAACGATGAGGTCCCATCTCACACCTGTCAGAATGGCTATCATTGACAAAACAACAAATGACAAGTTCTGGCAAGGATGCAGAGAAAAAGGAATCCTCCTGCACTGCTGGTAGGAATGCAGACTAGTGCAGCCACTGTGGAGAACAGTATGGAGTTTTCTCAAAAAACTAAAATTAGAATTCCCATTTGACCCAGTAATCCCACTTCTAAGAATATATCCCATGAAACCAGAAACACCAATCATATATCTTGAAAATAAAATAAAATGTAAGGATGCTCATCTAATGAGTTAAACCCTTTTATTTTATTTAATCTGAACTGTTGTAAATTGTGCACCACAATTTATAACAGTTAATATTTGGAAACAACCTAAGTGCCCATTAGCAGATGGGTGGATTAAAAAACGCTGGTATATCTACACAATGGAATACTATGATGCTGTAAAGAGGAAGGAATTCTTCCCATTTGCAACAGCATGAATGGATCTGGAAAGCATTATGTTAGGCAAAATAAGTCAGTCAGAGAAAATATAAATATCACATGATCTCACTCATATATAATGAACATAAACCAATGAACAAAAAAAGATCCAGAGATACAGAAGCATCGATAAGACAGTCAAACATCAGGAGGGTGGGGGTAAGGAGGAGAGATCAAACAAAGGACTTGTATGCATGCATATTAGCCTAACCAATGGACACAGACACTAGAGGGATGAGGGCATGACTGGGGTGGGCAATGGAGATATAAGGACACATATGTAATACCTTAATCAATAAAGAAACAACAACAACAACAACAACAACAACAACAACAACAAAAGAGAATTGTTAATAGAGGTGAAAGGAAAAATGTAAGAGTGAAGATGATTTCATTTTTCAGAAAAAACTTAAAAAGTTAAGAAATAAAATAGAAACAATATCAAAGTACACCTGAGCTTTAAACTGCAATTTCTCACAAGATTTAGAAGGACTGGTTTTAGATGAGACATAAACTTGCATTTTTAATAGGTTCTTAGAGTTTCAATGTGGATTATCTGGGGTATACTTAAGGTTTTAACTCACTAGATGAGCATCTTCAAATTTTATTTTATTTTCAATATGGGCAAGTGCCCTTGACCAGAATGAAACCCAGGACCTTTCATTCTGCAGGCTGGCACTTTATCCACTGAGCAAAACTAGCTAGGGCCATCCCATACAACTTTTTTTCACTTGGCAAACATCCCACTATATAATTATTTTGTATTGCCAGAAAGAGACTTAGAAGTGGTTTTGTGTGTCTGCTTATTCATGCAAATGAGCATCTTTCTCTATTAGATGAGGGACCATAGACTGGCAGTTGTTCCCTTTTATGCATTTTTCTTCTTTCTATAGCAATGGCATTTTTAGGGGAGAAGAGTTATCCAGATAAAGATTGTATTTCTAATGCTCCTTTGCAGAAAGGTAAAGCCATGTGACTAAGTTTTGATCAGTGGAACATAAGCATAAATTATGTGTGTCTTTTAAAGTCAGGGACCACCCCTTGCTCCCTCTGTGCTGTAGTTTCTATGGGAACATGGTGTTGAGGTGTCCAGGATCATACAGAGAAGTCCAGTTTCTTGGGGATGGCAGAACAACGAGGACAAAGGGTCTTTCTGTGAGAGACATAATGTATCTCATGCTCAAGACATTGCTATTTTTACTCTTTATTTTAGCAGTCCAATGTGTTTCCTATGAGGCATCATCCAAATGTCATGATCCACATGTCTGACTGACACCACTCATTTTATTATCCTGCATAGGTGCTGGCGCAGTGCCTGCCACACAGTGAGTGACTAAATGGTGGAAGCAGAGGTCAAGGGCTCAGTTGGCATCCTTCTCAGTAAAGTGCCCACTGAGTTCAGCTGCCATGTGTATTTGACCAAATATTGAACACACTCTGAATTTCTGGAGACAGATATAACACTTTTGGTCCTAGCTGGTTTGGCTCAGTGAATGGAGTGTCCTAGGTTCCATTCTGGTCAGGGGCACATGACTGGGTTGTGGGCTCGATCCCCAGTAGGGGGTGTGCAAGAGACAGCCAGTCAATGGTTCTCTCTCATCACTGATGTTTCTATTTTTCTCTCCCTCTCCCTTCCTCTCTGAAATCAATAAAATATATTTTAAAAAGAACACTTTTGCCTATGATTATAATTTCCTACTGTCTTGTCATCTTATTTCTAGTACACTTGTCTTTCTTTGGAAAATAATAAGTTTCACTTGCCTTAAAAGTTAATAAATAATTTGTGCTGGAGTTATGTCTAAAAGGTCAAAGGGAATTTTCTACAAGTCAATGACATGTTGTTATGAATCTTCATATATCAGAGGTTTTTACCAGATTGTCTCTGGATTTTTAGTTATATTTAGAGAATTAAACTTTTATTTACATATAGGACTAGTAAGATATTACTATATATTTAATGTATAGATGGCCATATATAGATATAACTCTATTAGAGGCACAGTGCACAGCATTCATGCATTTTTTTGGGGGTAGTCTCGAAGCCTGGTCTGCACCCCCTCTCAGTCTAGGACCCTTCAGGGGATGTCCGCTTACAGAGGGGGTCCTAAGCACTCCCCAGCTATGAGCCCAGCTTCTAGCTGAGGAGCATTCCTCCTGTGGGAGCATGCTCAGCCAGAAGCCAGGGTTGCTGCTCCTTAGCGCTGTCTCAGAGGTGGAGGAGACCTCTGGGGAGTCTGGCTTCTGGCTTAACACTGGCTACCAGGGGACAGCACCTGCATCAAGCATCTGCTCCCTGGTGGTCAGTGTATGTCATGCAACTGGCCAGTCCACCAATGACCAGGGTTTTCTATCAAAATGTGTGTTACCAGGTTTCACTCTACTTAAAAAGAAACTGGATTGATTAAATCCATAATAAATATTGAAACATTTAAGCTGCTTAATGAGGTTTGCAAGTAAATCTAAGTTTTATTCAGAGTGATTTTATTCAAAGTGTGATTGTTAAAATGTTTTAGTCTTAGAGCAATGAATCTAACAAACTTATAAGCATAAAACATTGTTTTTAAAATCTATGTAATAGCAATATACTGAACATCAATTCCTCAAACCAAAAATAAATTTGAATAATTACTTATAAGTATAAAATAATCTTCTAAAGCATCAAAAATACATCATAATTGTCATTCTCATCTCAAACTTGCAGGTAATTGAGATAAAATGAAATGCAGACACCTGGTCCCACCCCACACAATGGGGAGTAACGCTACAAAACCAATAAGGACCCATCTCAGGGTCTAAAAGGGGTAGGTGAATGCACAGAGCTATAATTTTGACCCACAAATTTTTTTGCCCACCAATATTGGCCATCCATGCATAATTGGAATAGTTCACATCTGATCAGTGTATAAATTCTATGTTGTCAGTGATTAGCATGTATTTGTCAATATGTCTTAGATCCAAATTATCATGAAATTGGTATGTACTTCTTGCAAGAATCAAAGTTCAAGTATTTCAAAAACACTTTCTGAAATATACTCAGAAAATGTAACACTGAATCCATAATCAGAAAACCACTCAGTATAAAATCTTTGTGGAATGTTTATTAAATGAGGCTGCAGAAGCTGATAATATCCAAAGGATGCATGGGCCTCTCAGAGTGACAATAGTTAAACAACTAGAGATGAGTAGTTTATTAGCAGAAGGCTAACATCACCCATGAGAACTCAGGGCATGTAAGTGGAGGCACACCAACACACCCTATCGGTGGTCGGCAAACTCATTGGTCAACAGAGCCAAATATCAACAGTACAATGATTGAAATTTATTTTGAGAGCCAAATTTTTTAAACATAAACTTCTTCTAACACCACTTCTTCAAAATAGACTCACCCAGGCTGTGGTATTTTGTGGAAGAGCCACACTCAAGGGGCCAAAGAGCTGCATGTGGCTCGTGAGCTGCAGTTTGCAGACCACTGCCCTAACTCTCCATCTAGAATGCCCTTCTTGACAGCTAACTCATGGACACGTTGTACTATGAAGCTTGACTTTTCCAACTCTCACAAGCCTTTCTTCCTTTCCCAGTTGCTTAAAGATGCTTCCTCTGGCTTCTGCACTGCCTGTATTCATGTTGTTGACAGAATAGATCATATCTTTTACTACTTAGTTGTTTATTTTTCTGCACCTGGACAGAGTACATCACTAGAGTAATTACCATCTGTTGAGTTTTTGTTTTGTTTTGATTTTTAATTTTCATGTCTCAGGTGCCTTGCCCATGATGTATGGTCAGTGTGAATCATAGAATAAAAGGGAGAATAAGTTTATCTGAACCTTCCCCCAGTCCATGAGGAACCCTTACATTTTACCAACTGTGTGCAACAACTCACCAAGGGATGCATGTGGATTATGAGAGATGAGTGAAATTTAAATGATTGTATTCACATTAGTGGCGTTCTGTTTTTGAGCAAGTGGTCTATTATAACATTTTCCCTACAACATAAATAACTTGAAATATAAATAAATTAAATACCTGACTTACCTCACTAATGATGTGATAAAATGTGTTGTGATCTTGAAACTGTAATTGATTAGTCAATATTAAAGCACAGAGTACAAAGAGAGTTTTTTTCTGAACTAAGTTGCAGAAAGAGAGGAAACAGTTTGCTCTTCTGTAAAATGGAGGTAGTGGTATCTACCAAATATGGTTGTTGTTAGGATTGAATGAGGTAATCAAGCCAATGCTTAGAAGAGCATCTGGCATGCTCAAGTTTAACTATTCTTGTTCTTATTGTTGTCATTTGGTTCATGTGCCAACTTTACATGAGCTTAAAAGAGGTGTGTCCCAAAGGAAAAATAAATTCTAACTGGTCTAAGCTTATCAAAATAATTCTTTTTAAGAAATTATTTTATATATAGACACATTATACAACCCTGGCCAATAAGATGTAAAAGGATAGCAGGACAGGAGCTTAAGCTAAGCTATTAGCTTTCTTTTGCTAATAGATGTCATATTTTTATGTTGAGATACTGGAACTTCTACACATATGTATCATGAGGGTGAGGCACCCAGAAACCAGCAGAAAAGAACATTCTGTAAAATGTTCAATGTGTTCATTTTAATTTGTAGGATTAAACAAACCTAGAAACTGTGCAAATATAAAACATGCTGTAAACAAGATAGCAAATCTCTTTATTGTACAAACCATTTTGTACTTGTGGGCACAAGCATCTCAACTGTTGCAATTCATTCAAAATAAAAAGAGCCTGAACTAAGTAGAGACTGAGGAAAGAAGTCAGTTTTGAGAATATTAAGAATATGGAATATACAATACACATTACCCACTTAGATGTTTTGGACGAGGAGAGGATGATCAGCATCTATTGTCTGCTGAGACTTTTCAGAGAAAGAGAAATTGCAATGTGAGGAATGACACACTCAAAAAATTTGGAAAGGAAAGTAAGAGTGATCCTCTAGCAGACACATGTGCATGACAAAAAAAAAGCAATGGAGAAGAAAGGCAGTAGACAAAGTTTTATTGGATTCCAAAAGAAAGATTTTAAAAGAAATTATAACAGTCTCAGATAACACAGAAAACTCAGGTTGAATTATAACAAAATGTTTGCTCTATTTAACAATGATTTGGTCCCAAATACTCTGAAAATAATAGGTTCAGAAATGTGCCAAAGGAGGATTCATTCTGCCATGGATTAAGGAAGCAGCTCAGGTCAAAAGTTTGAGGCTGGGAAACCTGGCTGCCAGGATTCAAGAAAGATGCTGTCATGCTCACCTTCATATGTTCCGCACAGTACTTGACACATCATCTATACACAACAGACATTTGCTGAATGGATAAAGACAGATGGGCAGACAATGGGTAGTGAGTCCTTTTGTTGAACTTAGAATACTTAAGCATTCTAGGCTGACAACTTAAATTTACATAGGGCAAATCCACTGTTTTGTTAGTAAAACTCATCTCCAAAGTATCTAATAAACTAAAATTTCCTTACCATAGGTTGTTTTACTTACCTTAAGAAAAATTTGTGTGATAGAAGCTCCCTGTAATTGTTGACCCATAGAGCAAGTCTAAGTTTTTAAATTAATTTGTCAACATTTAAAAATCAAGAGATTTAATATAAAAAGTCTGGATTTCTGGAGCCACTGGGAAAATCAGAGTATCTGGTAGTTCTGAGCCCACATTTCTACAAACCAGTTGCTTCATTAAGGATATAACTGGACTTCTAATTCCTGTCCCCATTATCTCCAGCATCATCATTAGGCACCAAGGTCGAGCATCAGCTGCCATCTATTCATTCACCAGGGCTGGAAAAAAGATGTACCTAAATCCACTTTTTTATTTGGGAGGGGGGGACAACTGGGAGGTACATAAAGAAGAATTAAAAGGGCAGTAACTATTTCTTTTACTTTTACATCTATTACAGTTGGGAAACCAAAAAACAAACAAACGAACAAAAAAACAGGGTAGTTGTGTGGTTTAAAAATGAAAGAAAGAAAGAAAGAAAGAAAGAAAGAAAGAAAGAAAGAAAGAAAGAAAGAACACAGTATAGTTCTTTGTTAAGAAAAGTTATTTGCAACTTGGAAATAAGACAAAAGTATGAATGGTACCCTCTCAAGGGCACATTCAAGCAAGGATTAAGTATCTATGGAATTAATTATTTATTCAAGGGATTTATCTTTGTTTGACTTGCTCTTTACTATTGATTAGAGCCACAAAACATGGTGATTTGTAGAGTTTTGTCCAGTAGAAATAAAAAAAATGTCTAATTCCAAAAATAATGGTTTTATTGCTCTATAAACAGTAACCAGTTTTGACACTAACCAAACTTATTTTATGTTTTCCTGAATAACTATGTGTACCTCAAGTGGTCTTTGACCTGAGTTTATCTCTGCTGGTTCCCTCATTAATGACCTCATATGCATCTTCAATGTGTTCATTTTATATTTGTATGCAAGTCATGTTTTTAACTTAATGGAACTTTAATTTGACAGAACTTTTTCCAAATGTTCTGTCAAAGAAGGTCTAGAAGTAATGTTTTTATTTATGTTAGTTGGTGAGCCTTCATAGACATTTTCATTTGTGTTCTCTATTAACATGAGCACGTGCGCGCGCGCGTACATACACACACACACACACACACACACACACACACACACAGTTGGCTGTGCTTCTTTAAGCCACTATCTCTACCTACATCTCGGTGTGGGTGATTGCAGTAGAGATTTCCCAAGGAAACTTGCTTCTGCTTTTGCAAAGGTGTGGGGCAGGAGAAATATCAAATAAAATCGATGTTAGATACTGTCACTTCATATATGTGCCAGGAAAGACTCTGCTCTACACACTGTCAAACTGAACACAATTCACAGTGAATGAGTTGCCATTATAATATAGTGTTCAGAGAAGGGCTCCATAAACTGAGGTCTGCCCAGAGTGCAGAGCAGAAATAACCCATTTCTGAAGCATCTCTGTAATCAGGCCAGAAAATAGTAAACAGAAGCTGTATGTAAATAATTACTGATTCACCACAGTTGTCAAATGTTGAGCAATTTCCACTTACAGAATGAAACAAACAACAGTGGTTAATGAGCACTGAGAAATGGTGTAGGAACCCACTGCCTCCATAGACAGAATCACACTCATTCTTCATCTCCATAGACAGGTGAAGGGCACACAAATTTTGACACAATAAAGTTGACTTTTGGGGATATTGATTTTAAATTGTTTATTAGGAAACAAGATTAAGAAAGAACCTTTGACATTGCCCCCTTCCCTGCCCAATGATTTATACAGAGAAATCTGCTTTAGGAAGGGAGACTTTTTTAATCAGTTAAGACTCCAGGACTGTTAGTGCCATGTCCCATTGTTTCTGAATGGCCTACCAAGAATGTATTTCATGTAAGTTTCTATTTTCCTCGACTATTTGTATATTCCCCATTCTCACTTGTAACACCCAATCTTCCCTTTCTCTTTTGTCCAAAAATGCCACATATGCACAATGTCGCCTCATTGTCTTTGGAATTTTTATGTTTCTTTAAATTCTCTATGCACACATTTTAAAAACTTTATTTTCTCCTGTTAATTGGTTTCTGAATTAATTTGAGTATTAACTCAGCTAGAATGTAGAAGGTAAAATAAAAAGCATTTTTTTAAGTCTCCCACACTAGGAAACTATTTGTAGTTTTCTATTCTTACTCTGTGGAATCCAAGGAAGCTATTTTGCAAATGGAGTTCCAGGAAGGACATATAAATATCAGTGTCTGACATCATAAACAGAAACAAATTTATATCCTTCTTGTGCTGGCTAACCTCCTTATGCCTCCAGGCCCTGGATGCAGTCTCTGTCTCTGCTTACCCTTCCCGTGTTCCCTTAGAAGCTGCCTCTGCAGTCTGGCCCATGGGAGCACCAGCGGAACGTTGAGAAGAGAGTGAAGTCAAGCTATTTCTCTTTTGCTTCCTCTCTGTTTGGTAGAAATACCTATAGTTGAACTTCTTAACTGAATCCAGCTTTTCTCTGGGAGCCCTCTGCTACTGTGCCATCTCTACTTCCTCTGGTTCCGGGGGCACTGATGGTCTCCCATGACTGCTGGTTTCTGGGTGCCTTCCCTTGGAGTGTTGCTATTTCTAAAGCCTCTAAATTTTAACTCATTTTGAGTTCAAGTCTAATTCATACAATGATAAATGTGAGTAAAAAATCTACTTGATTTTCTAAGTTATTAACTATAAACTCAAAAAATATTATAAGCTCAACTGTAAATATTTATGTGATTTAGAAAACAACAACAATGCCAAAACACCATATGGGCCAAACTAATTACTTGATATACAAATTCTCCTTATCCAATTGATTAGTTTCTATATTCATCATTATTTATGTAATTTTTATTTTGAATTTTATATTGCCAACATTAAATAATATATGAAAATTGGTTCATCATCACTTACAATTTAAGTTATTAAAATTTGGATAATAATATTATATAATCACATCTGTATGAAAAGAAAATTTTAAATACTTGAAACTGATGAGAGAACTCTTTGTTTTATAACTGAATTTTAAAAATCCAGACTGATAAAAGAAGATAAGTTTATTTTATAGGAATGGAAGTAAGACAGAGATGTGTTAGGAATCCTTAGTGCCATTGGCTGAGACACTGCATAAATAAAGCTGGAATCTAGCTCTCCCATCTCCATTGCCTTCCCCATCTCAAAATAATGCTTGCAAATCCTGGCCATGGCCTAAATGTGAGTGTTGTTATGTTTGGACCATCAATCTTATAAATGGTTAAGACATAGCAATGATGGGGTACATAATGGAAGCTAGAGATGTTTTCCAAACTTTATCTACAGTTATTGCACCTTGTGTTGATTTAGATAATATAGTATGCGATGCAGCTCAATAAATTAGCAATATCTCTGAGACATATTTTTATTCTCACTTCTTGAGAAAAATGGTATTTTCCATATCAAAAATGCAACTCTAGCCCTGGCTGGTGTGGCTTAGTTGTTTGGAGCATTATTTCATACACCAAAAGGTTGCAGATTCAATTTCTGGGCAGGGCACATGCTCAGGTTGTGGGTTTGATCCAAGGTCAGGGCATTTGTGGGAGACAACAAATTGGCATTTCTCTCTCACATCAATGTTTCTCTCTTTTGTTCTCTCTAAACTTTATTTAAAGTGTTCTCACAAAACACTTTATTTTAAATGTTGATAGAGATTTTTGGAGGGCTCAATTTCTGCTCTCTTCCCCCATCACAGGTCATCTGTTGTCATCACAACTGGATAGAGTTGCCCTCTCTCCTCATTGTCAGTGAAGCATTGTTAAGTTTCTTCTCCTACCTTAGGATACTTTGAAGGACACTAAAACCATGACAAGTACACATTTTCTTGAAAGAAAATGCACATATTATTGGGTTTTCATACAAATGTAAATTTTCTTAAAATAAAATTACCCTGAAATTAGTTATAAGCTTCATGTTTTAGCTGTGGCTAAGAGCTGAAACCTCATAAAACCGCAAATTCAATATTTTCTTTCTAAATGATGGACACAGACCCCACATCACATAAAACCAATGCTATCTAGTAATGTTTGGAAAGGGGACATCGGCCATGTTGGTGATTCCCTTAGCTATCAGTAACAAAATTTCTGATGGTATCAAACTGTGACCTAGAATTAGAGCTGCCATTTCACAACTCTCCAATGTCAAGGCCAAAACTACAAAGACTCATTATTCCCTCTCTCAATCCAGGACTGCTGGCTCCTAACCTCTCACCTGCCTGCTTGCCTGATTGCCCCTAACCACTCTGCCTGCTGGCCTGATACCCCTAACTGCTCACTTGCCTTCCTGATAACCGTTAACTGCTAGCCTGCCTGATAGCCCCTAACTACCCTACCTGCCTGCTTGATTGCTCCTAATTGCTCACCTACCTGCCTGATTGCCCCTAGCTACTTCTCCCTTGGCCCTCGTGGTTTCGTCTGGAAGGACATCTGGAATGACGTCTGGAAGGTCGTTTGGCTGTCTGGTCTAATTAGCATATTACACTTTTATTATTATAGATATTCTCTCCATTTTAAAAAAATCACTATTTTATCAAATTTGTATTCCTCTATTATTATGATAAATTATTCATCTTGCCAACTCCCATTCATCAACCAAATATTTTGAGAGTGCCTACTAGGTGCCAGACACTGTTCTATGCACTTCAGATACAGCACTGGACTTAAGTAGAATAAACATGCCCTGCCAAATGAAATTTACATTGTGGAAAGGGAATTTTACACAGACACACACACAAGTGTATAAAATATATATGTGTGCAAGATATAATCATATATATTAAATAATGCAATTATATAATATAAAATCAAGTGGAAAGTACTAAATAAGCAAAAGTAGAAGACACTAAGGGATTGTCTCTGGAAAAAGGAAGAAGCAGAGGCAGTGCTAAGTAGGAGGATCTCCATAAGGAGAGACTTCCTAGAAAAAGTGTGTTTCAGTTCAGATTGCTATAACGAAAACACCATGCACTGGGTGGTTTAGACAACAAACATATTTCTCAAATTCATGGTGGTTGGAAATTCTAACATTAGGAGCTGGAGATCTAGTGTCTGGCTGTACCCTAATATGCTGGAGAGGGATCATCGCTTTGTATCTTCCAATTCACTAGTTTCCCACTCTCATGACCTAATCACCTCCAAATATTGGCTTCAACATGAATTTGGGAGGTGGACGCCCCCTGCTGGAATATCCGCACTTGGAACAGCTGAACTAGATTTGAGACCACCACTTTTGACCAGTGAATTGAGGTGTCTCTAGTGCATTATGGGTGAAAAGAGAAATCCTTCATGTTATTATCTGAATAAAGAATACAAAACTAAAGGGACGTAGTAGGAGGTTTTCTAGTTTGTATACCACAATCAGAAACAAACATACTAACAAAAACTTCAAAAGGCAATGGTATTCAGAGGGTGACAGCCATTCAGTATATAGCCAAGTGGTGTTTCAGTCAAACTTGAAGGTGATGGGATGTATTAAACAGCTATGTGCCAGAAGAAGGTTTGAGGCAGTAGGGCCAGCTGGTACAAATATGATACCTTGAGAGCTGGAGGAATAACATGATTTCGATTGAATTGGGGAGCAAACCTGAGCAAAGAGAGGAGTGGCTCTGGAACAGGGATGAGGAGGGAGGTAGCCAAGTACTTTCAGGCCCCTGCAAAATAGTTGTAAACATTCTGGTATTTTCTCTTCTGAATTTTCTTTTATATTTATACTCAGAGAAGTATTTTAAGTGGTTTGCTAAAATGTTAAATATAAAAGAGGGTCTCTGAACTATCAATTTGTAATACTTTAAAATTATTTCATGATATAAAAGTATTTTCCATAAACACATTTAATGCCTGGACAATTGTCTGAGTAACCTTCCCGATGGGCAGGCTCAAGAGAACAACCCCCTGGCATATTCCTGGAATAATGACATAATGAGTTTCACACTTTATGTTAGGTTTGCTTAGGGCTTTGAGAAAATCTGGAAAAATGTTACAAATCCTTTACTTGGGCATTAGTGATCTTTTCAAGCAGGCCTGTTTTCAGGTGAACCCCAGAGCGCCCCCTGATGGAATACTCGCACTTGAAACAGCTGAACTAGATTTGAGGCCACCACTTCTGACCAGTGAATTGAGGTATATCAGTGCATTATGAGTGAAAAGAGAAATCTTTCATGTTATTATCTGAATAAAGAATACAAAACTGAAGGGACTTAGTAGGAGGTCTCCTAGTTTGTATACCACAATCAGAAACAAACAAACAAACAAAAACCTTGAAAAGCAATGCTATTCAGAGAGTGACAGCCATCAGAATTCATTCACAATTGCCTACAGATATATAGTCAGCCTTTCACAGCTATGAAAGCTCAAACCCAAATCTGGACAAATTACTTCAACTCTATTTTATCCTGTGCACAAAAGGGGTGAAACCTTCACAGATCCACTGAGCCTGGATCATCTGTGATGCACCCAGAAATGGAAGAAACTGTTCTGAGAAACCTTCATTTTGTGACATAAAGAAAGAAGAAAGGAAGAAGGAAAGAAGAGAGGAAGGGGAGTGTTATATATATATGGATGTTGGAGAGCAAAGAGGTTTAAAAGCTTTGTTTCACTTTTAAATAGTGCTCACCCTGACATAGGAGCAGCTGACACATTTAACGTTATAATGTAAACATCTGTTCAAGTTCATGTATCAAGAAAAGAGCATCCGTGATAATGTTCAAAAATTCATATTGGTTGTAAAATAGCATTTTTATACCCCCTAAGGTTAATGGCACAACCTGGAAGAGATAATGGGGAGAAGGGGCAGATCAATCCTTTGACTGCACCCAGCTTCTTATAACACTATATCTGATTTCTTTGCCAAACATCTTAAATTAGGTTGCATCTTACTAATAACTGCTTTTATATAAGGAGAAGTTTTATAGCAATGCTGCCTCTCCAGTGCTGTACAAAATTGATACATGGTAGACACTGCTTTACATGCAACTCTTCAGCCCCTTCCGAAAGTCTGCTGATCTTTCTCTTTAGAACAAATAAAGCAGGTAAACTCAACAGCCATGGAATCGGCACTATTAAACTTAGGGACATAAAATGAGGCACTGGAGGAGATAACTTCCCACTCACAGACTGCAAAAAGTCCACAACCTTAAACAATTGCCTTAGCTGATGGAGTGGAGATCATGAAACATCTTTTCTATCAAGAAGCCCCTCACTATCAAAGGGGAAGGGAGTGCAAGCAGTCCACAGGGGGAAATCAACACCAGGAATTCTACATGCTTCAGAGGACATAAATGCTCATGCTAAGTGTGATTCTTATAACAACTGATTGCACCCCCTAAAGTCAAACCTTCAACATAAATATTCCCATTTTACACAGAATAATTTGGTTTTCCATCAAATTACTCATTAACATTGCTCACCAAAGATGTCTTGTTGAAATGGCCAGGAAAAACAGTCAGTATTAAATAGATGGAAAGATATCATTGGATCCAGAATCAGGGTATCAACCTGCAAAGCACCTGATACTACCTCTCAAAATTGTCCTCATTGAAACCAAAGAAAGTCTGAGAGTCTGTCACAGATGAGAGGGGCCTAAAGAGACATGGCAAGTGAATGTAATGTGATGTCTTGGATGGGATCCTAGAACAGAAAAAGACATTGGTCAAAAATTAAAAAAAAAATAAGTAAGCTATAGTCTTTTGAGAATTATAATGTTCCAATATGAATTCATTAATTATAATAAATTTATTGTACTAAAGTAAGTAGAGCAACTGAGTACAGGATATATGGGTACTTTCCTTTTTAATCCTCTCAATTTTTCTGAAAATCTAAAACTATTCTAAAAAACATGGACTATTAAAAACTCGGGTATTTATAATTGCTGAAACTTGAAAGTAAGTGAATGGATAAATAAACTATGATATATTTACCAAATGGAATACTATTCAGTACTTAAAAGAAAAGTGCTATCAAATCATGAAGAGATATGGAGAAAACTTAAGTGAATATTACTGAGTGAAAGAAGCCAATCTGAAAAGGCTATATACTATAGGATTCCAACTATATGACATTATGAAAAAGTCAAAACTATGAAGACAGTAAAAAGGCCAGTGTCAGAGGACCTGACTAGATACTTGTCCCAAGAATACATAAAAATGGCCAACAGATATATTAAAATATTCTCAATTTCACTAACTATTAGGGAAATGGAAATCAAAACTATAACTACCTAATTGGCTATCAGCAGATGAGTGGATTAAAAAACAGTAGATATATGCTGTTGTAAAAAGAAAAGAACTCCTACCATTTGCAGCAGCATGGATGGAGCTGGAGAGCATTATGCTAAGTGAAATAAATCAGTCAGAGAAAGATAAATATCACATGATCTCACTCATTTGTGGATAATAATGAACAACATAAACTGATGAACAAAAACAGATCCAGAGATAGAGAAGCATTGATTAGATGCTCAAACCTCAGAGGAAAGGTAGGGTGGGGGGTAAGGGGAAGAGATCAACCAAAGGAGTTGTATGCATGCATATAAGCATAACCTATGGATGCAGACAACAAGGGGTTAAAGTGAAAGCATGATTGGGGTGCAATGTGAAGATAAAGAAACATATGTAATACCTTAATCAATAAAGAAAAAAAAATACAAAGAAATACAACCTGATAACCTGTTAACAATCTATAATATTATCAACAATCTATAATAATAAAAGCATAATATGTTAATTAGACCAGACATCCTTCTGGACAAACTTCTGGATGAAGCCAGGGCTGTATGGGAAGCCTGGGTCTCAGGTGCCAGAGGGAAGCCAGTATCAGCAGCCAGGGGAAGGAAGACCTACTCTCGCATGAATTCTGTGCATAAAGCCTCTAGGAGAAATAATAATGAGTGTTGGGGGAGTTGTAGAGAAAAAAGAATCCTCTTTCACTATTGGGAATTTGAATTGGTACAGCAACTATGGAACACACTATGGAGTCTCCTTAAAATTTAAGAATGGGGTTACTATGTGACTCAGCAACCAGTCTTCTGGGTATCTACAGGAAATTTTTAAAAACATACTCACAAAGATATATGTACCCCTATGTTAATTGCAATATTATTTATAGTGACTAAAGCATGGAAACAATCACAATGTCCTTGGATAGAGAATTGGATAAAAAAGATGTGGTACCTATATACAGTAGAATAATAGTCATGAGAAAAGATGAAATACTGTCATTTGTGACAACATGGATGGCTATTGAGAATTTCATGCTAAGTAAAACAAGTCAGACAGAAAAGTAAAGAACCATATGATTTCATTTATATGTGGAATATGAAATTTAAAGTAGCAAATATAAGAATAAGACAAACAGAAACACATAGACAAACATAAAAGTATGGTGGTTACCAGAAAGGGAGGTGAGTAGGGTGGTGTTATTGAAATGTGGAGGACGATGAGAGTATGTTGATGGAAGGTAATTGCATTGTGTGATGGGCATACAATACAATATACAGATGATGTGTCACAGAATTTTACAATTGAAATCTGTTCAATTTTATTAATTAATGTCACACCAAATAAATTTAAAAAACAGGGAAGAAAAGGCCAGTTTTTTCAGAGTTAGAGTCAAAACACAGATGCTCTTTAGAGCAGTGAAAATACTCTGTATGATAATATAATGAGGGATACATGTCATTATACATTTTTTTAAACTCATAGAATGTATAATACCAAGAATGAAGAACTGTAATGCAAATTATGAACTTTGGGTAGCAAAGATGTGATAATGTAGGTTCAATTGGAACAAATGTACCACTCCAGTGGGAGATGTTGATGGTAAGGAGGTAATGCATTTTGGAGAACAAGATGTATATACAAAAATGTTGCACCTTCCTCTTAATGTACTGTGATTCTAACCTGCTATAAAAACCTTTATGAAAGTCAGGAGTTATATAAACAAACCCACAATAGAGTAGATGCATAACTATGGCTTGGATTCAGTTAATTAACCTTTCTGAGATGTCATTTCTTTTTGCAATGAGATGGTTGAGAGGAAAATATTTTACTTTCTCAGAAAATTCTCAAAGCCCATGAATTTTAATAGGGAAAGAAGACACAGTTATGAAATGATGAACTAGTTATTACCAAACACCGTTTTGTTGAACCAAATCTTAATCTGAAAATTAAAATAAAAAAGTACTTTTGTAAGTGTGTAAGTATGTATTTGTATGTGTTTGAGTGTGTGTTTAATTATGTGATGCTGTTGGTGATGGCAGTAGGTTTGAGAATTAAAGAATATCACTTATTCCTTGATTTATTCATTTTGGATGCTTGAAAAAGGAAAGAAAAATGGACTGCAACTCAATCTGTCTATGGATGTTTTCATCAGTTCACTAATGGGTGGATGAAAGGGACTTCAATGTATTTTAAAATAAACTTAAGTTCCTAGATTCTCTTTGGTAACATACTGGCCATTGATTCAGACCAGGATAGAACACCTGAAGAGAGGGTATTTAGAGCCAAATGTGGTACTATGGGAGAATTAGCTTTTCACTGGTCATTTAAAAAACACTTTTCACTGAGAAGCAAAAGATAAAAATAAGTAAACTTAAGAAAATGTGAAAAGTCAAAGAAGTTATTTCTCTGGGATAGAAAAAGATTTCAAGCATTTTTGTTGGATTTGAATTGAAATTCTAAGTCAAAAGTGCAAGAGGAAGAAGTGAGATCAGTGGTATTAATTCAGAATTTCCTGTTATTTTGACTAATATGCAAATGAGACATTTTTGGGGGTCAAAGGCTGAAGAAAACTCTGAAAAGTATTCTTCCTCAACCAGAATCTCAAAAGTAAGTGCTCTCAAATATACCAAACTTTCCACTGATAACATTTCACTTGTAATAGAAATCATGCTGGCCATTTTTTTTGGACCACTTGAGCAAGGATGACTCTTTCTAAATCTTCAGAATAAAAGAGTGAATGCTTTGGAGTTCTTCTCCAGGTTCCCATTCTAGCTCTACCTCTAAACTGATAGTAATATTGAATATATTACTTTACCTTTCTTTAACTTCAGTTTTATAGTTTTAATACTTTTACCTAGAAAATTTATTTAATAATTAAAAGCAAAATCCTACACAGAAACATCTACGACAGTACTGATCATTCTCCACTCCATCTAGAGCCCAGAAAAGAACTGAGAGAGGCAGTTGTGTCATCTACTCTCTAAGACAGACTTTCAATGGGACATGAGCATCAGCAGTGTGCTGGGCCAGACTCTATGTGTACCCGCTGTGGGCTTCTAGTTCCTTGAATTTTTCTATAGATATGCTTCAAATCTAACTTGGTGTGGGGTATACTTGGTCTCTCTTAGATGATATAGAAATGTCTGATAGTTCAGGTGCATATTTTAAAGTCTAATTCAAAATTTATATTATATTTCTCCTGTATACAAATTCTTCAGGTATTCCTAAGGGTATTCTGCTTTCAGTGTATACTGGGCTTATGAGAGCAGAATGGTAAATATTCAGATATTTTGTGAGCTGGTTGTAAAACATAAACATTATTAAAAACTAAGGGCCCAGTGCACAAATTTGTGCACCTTGAAAGAAACTGTGGTCCACAATGTGTGGGTTTCAGCCATCTTCTGTGCCCCTACCTGACCCCTCCTGTCACAGCTGCTGGGCCCTATCTGCCAGCAGCCCTGCTCCTATGCTCTGATGGCACCCTGCTCCTATGCTCTGATGGCACCGGCCCCACTCACATTCACTGATAGCGTGGAGCGATTTGGGCTGACACTAGCAGTGGGTGTAAGCAGGGCCAGTGCAGTGTGAGCAGTGGCTGCTGCCCTGATTAACCCTCAGGAGCAGGGGCATGTGGAAAATCCCTAAGAGGCAATTGCGGTTGGCAGGTGCCACTTGCACCTGCTAACAGCTCTAAGTGATTGGGACCAGCATCAGCAGCAGGTGTGAATGCCAGGTGGGACCATGATGAGTAAGGAGCAAAGAATTTTCAGTAACCACCAGAGATTTGCCCTAATGATAGCAACCTGCATCCCAACTTGGTCTGATGCTCCCATTCACCTGCTCCATCATCCTACCATAGCTGACGGCCACCATATTCCATGCTCTGCTGCCTTCTGCCAATGCCTACCATGTCCCACACAACACCCCTTGGTGGTCAACACACATCATAGTGACAGGTTGTTTGGTTGTTCCACCATTCAATATATTTGTATATTAAATTTTTATTATATAGGATAAAATTATAGATTCCAAAATGGTGATGAAATAAATGGAAGCTACACTGACACTCTCCCAGAATCAAATTAGAAAAAGAACTAAAATACAGAAAAAAAACAAACATCCTGAATAATCAACTGAATAACTGAAGAGAACTCCAATAACCAAGGATGGAAAGTGTGGATTGACTAGACACTGGGAAAAAATTCAGAGAAGTGAAACTGCTGACTAGACTCCTACAGACAATAGATGAAGTTCCAGAGAGATATCTCAGTTGTGGGGGATTCCAACTGAAAACTTTGGGATCTAAAACCCAAGCTGTACCCTCCATCCCATTTGGTGGCAAAAAGCAGCAGGATTGCTGTCTGCCAGGGAGAGAGGTCTTGGAATGCAAGTACCCTTTTAAAGGGCTAACCCACAAAATTTTGTGTGCAATAACTCACATTGGGCTCTGGAAAAGAAAGGATAGAGTGGAATAGAGATGTGTGAACAGAAGTTAGGTTTGAGGGCTCTGGGGTTGGAACTTGGAAGCCAACCATGTCCATTCTCTGTACTATCATTACCTCACAATACAGATGATATCTTTCTCCAGTAAACCTTTGCTATCAAAGCAGTTTTTGCCTGGGGGGAAGGCAGTTGCCACACCCTGTTGTAAGAGCTCTCATCCCACTCTGTGGTTTATAGCCTAAGGCTAATCAATTATGATTGTCATCGTGACTATGGGCAGAAGCATGTCTCTATAAGATTTGTATCTTTGCCTGATATAATCTGATCCCCAGAGCTAGGAAAAGTAGACCCTGATGCACATCTTGGTCCTTTCTAAAGGCACCCAGCTATAGCAGAGGGGGCCACAAGCTATGGATTGCTGATAACTCCAAACACTGTACTCAGGGCCAGTCACAAACAGTACCTGGCATTGTCCTGCACTGGAGATTGGGACTCATAGCAATTCTACTTAGTATACAGACACAAACAAAAATAGGCAGCCAAAATGGGGAGATAAAAAAAAAGGCAGTCCCAAATGAAAGGACAAGCAAATTCTCCAGAGAAAGAGATAAATAAAATAGATATAATAAATTTATTAGGTATAGAGTTCAGAATAATGATGTCAAAGATGTTCAGCAGCTTGAGAAAAGATATAGTAACTATGAAGAATAACACAGCACTAATAAATAAACACACTGCAAGAAATACACAAAAGATTAGGGGAAGCTGAG
The DNA here is from genome assembly GCA_011751065.1 of Lasiurus cinereus. Classification (NCBI taxonomy): domain Eukaryota; kingdom Metazoa; phylum Chordata; class Mammalia; order Chiroptera; family Vespertilionidae; genus Lasiurus; species Lasiurus cinereus. Next base: position 2,818,298 of record JAAGEH010000049.1, read on the forward strand.
AATTAAATCAGTTTAATAGAAGACAAGGTAGAAATAAATCACTCAATGAGAGAACCAAACAGAAAAAAAAAACTACAATTAAAAAACAAGAGAACAGCTTAAGGGAGCTGTGGGACAACATGAAACTTAACAATATTCACATTATGAGAGTGCCAAAAGTGGAATAAAGTGAGTAAGGAATAGAGAACATGTTTGAAGAAATAATGGCATAAAACTTGCTTAACCTGGTGAAGTAAAAATTCACACAAGTTCAGAGGTCACAGAGAGTCACAAGGAAAAAGAACCCAAATGAAACCATGCCTAGACACATCATAAGTAAAATGCCAAAAATTAAATACAAAGAGGGAATCAGAAAGAGAAAAGCAATTTGTTAGCTACAAAGGAGCTCTCATAAAGCTCCTAAATGATTTTCATCAGAAACTATACTGGCTAGAAGGGAATGGCATGAAGCATTCAAGGTAATAAAAAGCAAAGATCTGAAACAAAGATTATTATATCCAACAAGTCTATCATTCAAAATAGATAATGAAATAAAGAGCTTTCCAGATTAAACTATACTAAAGGAGTTTATCGCCACTAAACCAGTACTGTAAGAAATGTTGAAGGGGCTGCTGTAACAATAAGAAGAAATATATACCAATTAATAATAACTATAATTGTAATTGGGTTAAATGCTCTAATAAAAATACATAAGGTAGCTGAATGGATATGAAAACATGATCCAAATATATGAAATCTGTAAGAAAACCAACTCAGAACAAAAAACTCACAAGGGTGAGAGTGAAGGGATGGAAGTTAATATTTGACAAAGTAGGCAAGAGCATACAATGGACTCAAGACAGTCTCAACAATAAGTGGTGTTGGGAAAATTGGACAGCTATATGCATAAAAATTAAACTAGACCACCAACTTACACCATACTCAAGAATACAATCAAAACTGAAAAAAAAATTCTTAAATGTTAAGTTGTGAAACCATAAAAATCCTAGAAAAAAGCATAGGCAGCACAATATCAGAACTCACTCATAGTGATAGGTCTATGGATATGTCTTCTAGGGCAAAGAAAACTAAGGATAAAATAAACAAATGGGACTAATCAAAATAAAAAGCTTCTGCACAGCAACAACAACAAAAATCAACAAAATAAAAAGGAAGTCCACTTCATGGCAATGATATACCTGATAAAATGTTTATCTCCAAAATATATAAGGAACTCATACAACTTAACAAAAGGAAGACAAATAATCCAAACCAGGAGATCATGGATCAATTCCAGTCCTGGCACTTGCCCATGATGCAGGCTCAATCTCCAGTTGGGGGCATTCAGGAGGCAGCCAATCAATGATTTTCTCTCATCATTGATGTTTCTATCTCTCTCTCCCTTTATATTCCTCACTGAAATCAATAATAATACATAGTTAAGAAAAATAAAAATGGGCAAAGGGCCTAAATGGACACTTCTCCAAAGTAGACATACAGATAGGCCAAGTGACATATGAAATAAATGCTCAAAGTCATTATCAGAGAGATGCAAATTAAAACAACAATGAAGTATCACATCACACCTGTGAGAATGGCTACCATACAAAAAATCCACAGATAAAAGGAAACTAGTACACTGTGGTGAGAATGCACACTGGTTCAGTCTTTATGGAAAACAGAATTTCCATTTGATCCTGTGATCCTAATTCTGGGAATACATCCTGAAAATGCCAAACCACCAATCAGAAAGAATGTATGCAACTTCATGTTCATATGAGCACAATTTACAATAGCTAAGTTTTGGAAACAGCCCAAGTGTCCATCAGTAGATGAGTGGACAAAAAAGTTGTGGTACATTTATACCATGGAATACTATGCAGCAATAAAAAAGAATGATCTCTTACTCTTTGAAACAGCATGGAGCGACCTGGAGAATATATGTTTAGTGAAATAAGCCAGTCAGATAAAGGCAAGTATCACATGATCTCACTCATGTGGAATCTAATGAACAAAATAGGTACAGAGGCGTAGAACCATGGAACAGACTATGAAATCTCAGAGGGAAGGCGGGGGAGGGTTGGTGGGTGGGAAAAGATCAACCAAAGAACTTGTATGCATATATGCTTAATTCATGGACACCAATAAGAGGGTGGTAAAGGCCTGGGGGGAGAGGGGAGGAGACTTAGAAGAGATCATTGGGGAAAAAGCAGGCTTATGTAATACTTTCAACAATAAAGATTTTTTAAAAAAATAAAAAAGAGAGAAAGGGAACAACTTTAAAAATAAAAAGTAGTTAATTCTTAAAAGTAAAAAATAAAATAAAATTATATAAGCTAACAATTAGTAAACCATATTACTAAAAAAAGGAAATACTCATAATTTTTAAAAATTGTTTTCCTGCATTTCACAGCCATCTATGTTCTGAGGTTATTTTTGTCTCTGTGACTGTGGGACTGGAATGCCACAGAACCTGTGCTCTCCAATCCCCCCTCCCAACCCCCAGCTCCACCTTCCTGCAGGCCAGTGGCCTGGAATCAGTAGCATCACTGGAGCTGGCAAGCACCACAGACCATCTCACAGACTGTCTAGATCTCAGAAAGTGTTGGAGAAAATCCTACAATAAAAATTATCTGAAAAGTGTGCCCTGCTGCAGCCATGATATTTAAGTAATATAAAAACTGACCAAATACTTTACTAGTATTCAAAAATTATCTAATTCATCAAAATGCCTCTGATGTGACTAACCAAAAGTGCTGTTACAGCAACTGCCTTTTTGCTTCACGTTCATATTCCTCATTAACATAAATAAAAATGTCAGTGATATTCATGTTAGAACTAAACTCCTTCACAAATTGTAACCATAGGTTATCTATGAAAGCCAGAATTTGCAAAAATCAACATTCTGTGAGAGTCACATAACTACAAGAAATGTACAATAAGACTCATATATTTTTATTCTTCTTTATAAATTGCATGCTATGCATTTTTACATAAGTAAATTTATAACAAACTTATAAATATGTATACATACTTTTCTGGAAGGCTAAAGTTGCACATTTACTATGGACACTACAAAAATGTGTCTATATGTTGTTTACATGCATTATAGTGTATGAGTCATATATTTTCATATTTAAGATCCTTACCAATGTTTCTCCAAACCATATAACTATGAGCTTGTTCCAAATGGTGGCCAACTGCTTGGCATTCACTATGGAAGAGAAGCTGGTTCTGGGTGTTTGTCTGCAGGTGAAATGACAGGCGTGCATTCCTGGGCAGACTCCCTAGATTTCCCATCCCAGTTCTGCCATTTATAAGCTAATGTCTGCAGATAAACGGATTCCTTGATGCTGCATCAATGAATAAAACAAAAAGTACTAAAGCTTAAAAATAAAACAAAACAATAACTATTTAAAATCACAATGCTGAGTCTGTTTACTTGCTAGGCCAGGGAGCGTGCATTTATGAAGGAGAAAGATTTTTTTCAAGGCTGGAAAAGGAAGGTTGTGCAATTGTGTCCATTCAGCAATAAAAACCAGCACTTAGACAGAATGGAATGAGCCTATAAGTCTGCACACAGTTGATTGTAAGAACTCCTATTTGTTACTGGTCAGGCCAGTATCTTTCACTAGAACCAATAACGAGGCCAAAGCCTATTGACCCACATGGACTTCAGCTCATTAGTCAGTGAGATGAGTCACAGCAGATAAATCTCTTGGTTTTGTTTTCCTATATTTGTTTTATTTTGTTTGCCATGGGACTTCATTTAAAATTATATATTAAATTAAAAAATTTTAAAGTACTTAGAAGGGAAAAATGGCTTCATCCTATGGAGAACAGATCTGCCTATGCCTGTGATGTGACAGTAGGGACCAGAGGGGCCCACAATGAAACATTTTTGTCACTGCCATGAATTCTGTAGATTGTCAGAAGGAAAGTCACAATGTAGGGAAAGTGCTTAGAATGCGGCACATAGTCAGTGTTGGGTGGATGTCAGGTGTTTACATGTTTAGTTCAGCATATACTAAATAAAATCCAGCCTAGCCCTATGTCCCAATGATCCAGCAGTTATTGCTTCAGACTCTTCAAATTAAGAGAATACTGTCACCTAAAATCTCAATCTTTGTAACATCAGAGCTTGACATAGATTCTTGAGATTATCATTGTTAAACTATTCTGCAGAAGCAGTAATATACCTGGAATTATTTTCTTTTTTTACATTCCATGAGGTCAGCTCTGAGCACAGTTAAAAACATATATACATAATCCTTACTATTGAAAGTATTTCAGATGCCCCAGTTTTTCCCTCCATTGACCCCCTCCACCCTGATCCTGTTCCTCCCCAGGCCTTCACAGCACTATTGTCTATATCCATAGGCTACACATATATGCTTGTAAGTTCTTTGATTAATCTCTTCCCTCCCCTCCCCTCTTGGAGATATAGTTGGCCTCTAATACATTTTCCTCTGAGATTCGTCAGTCTGTTCCATGCATCCATTCCTCTGGATTTATTTTGTTTATCAGTTTATTTTATTCATTAGATTCCACATATAAGTGAGATCATGTTATATTTGTCTATTTTCAATATAAAAAGCACAAATATGAATTTATTATATGCCAACTATATTTCAAATTTGTCCCTGCTTTATAGAGAGGTAATGCAAGTACAAATAGCAAGTTATCAACGAAGCTGGGATTTGAACCTGTAATGATGGAAGGCCACAATGCATGTCTCTGCCACTGTGGCACTTGGCCTTCTTCCCATACTGAGAATTTGTCTATTAGGGAATTTCATAACTCTGTGAAAAGATGTATGTGTCCTAGAAAAAATCCTCTATCTGATTTCAAAAGATCAGATATTGGGTTCCTGTCAGTAACGTCAGAAGATAGTACCTTAACCAACCTTAATCTCCTCATATGCACACAACTGTGGAATATTTTTACTTATGTTCTCTCAGTCTGTGCTAATATTACATTTTCCAATGTTAGTAAAAAAGGAAAAGCAAAATATCTAAAATAGAAAAAAATGTATTGATTTTTAAAAGCAGTTTTTTTGTACCAACACTTATACCTCAAGGCCTTACCTCTACTTCATAGAACCTGTGACATCTATCTGTATCTTACCCCTCTAGAGGTCAGCTGATATCTGCCTACATGCATTTCTGTTACTGCTTAGTAAACTTTTCCAAACTGGGTGCCTTAAAAGAAGATCCCATTCAGCCCTGGTCAAGCTTTCAGATGACACAGCCCACAGCCTCCCAACTTAAATGTTCCTAACTCCTAACCCTCAGAAAGTAAGTGATGGAATGCATATGTCTTGTTTTAAGTGCTAAAAAAAACCACACTAATAAAAAAAACACAAATTAAAATAAATAAATAAATATACAAACAAACAAACAAACAAATAAATAAATAAAGGGTCCCCACATTTTCCTGAAAACGACCAGATAACATATTTATTTAGAGTTTGAAAGCTAAATTGTCTCAGTCATAACTACTAACCCTGTCCTGCTATGGCAAAGCAGCAATAGGCAATGTATAAACACACAGTGTATCTAGTTCCAATCAACTTCATTTTACAAAGTAAGCAAGGACCTTTGAAAAAATGACAATTTGTTATTTCTAACAGTTTTCTAGGATGCCCTTTACATGAGGCTGTGACCACACTAACCAGGGAGCTTTGGCTTGGGCTGGAACATGTCAAAAAGCATAATTCACATGTTGGACACCTCAACTGGGGTCCTTGAAACAGAGAGGTCCTTCCTGTTCCTTCTCTCTACATGTGTCTCCTGTCACTCAGTATTCCAGCTCCCACTGATTACCTGGAAGTTAGGGAGATCCCAACACAGAAGTAGAAGCTCCCACAACACCTCATGCCCAGACAGAGAACTTGCACAAAGTTACGTGGTGAAAGCAAGTTACAGGACAGGCAGCCTGACCTTATGGGGCAGAGACACAAGGGCTGTCTCCTGGGAATAACAGCATGGAGGGGGGTGGTGATGGCACCTTTTACAAAAACCTACCATAGCACTTATCACATATATACATAATGTATGGCAAGGTAACAGTGTGTGCAGAAGTACCAAATCATGGAAGTTTATGGTCGAACTGAAAAAAAGAGGAATCAGTGTAAGAAAAGAAGAATCCACCCCTCTAAAGTTTTTTTTTTTAAATATTTTATTGATTTTTAGAGACATAATAAGGGAGAAAGGGAGGGAGGGAGGGAGGGAGGGAGGGAGAGAGAGAGAGAGAGAGAGAGAGAAGTATTGATGTAATAGCAAAACATAGTTTGGCTGCCTCCTAAAAGCTTGGCATGTACCCTGACAAGGAATCAAACCTGCAACCTTCCCATGCACTAGGTGATGCCCAACCAATTAAATCACAACAACCAGGGCTAAAAATGGTTAAGTTTTAAATAAGCACCAGTCACTGTGCTAGAATGCCAAGAATACACATAGACAACCAGAGCTCTCTCTTCAGGTTCACATGATCTGTGAAAGAAGGACCTGAAAGAAAATAATTTTAGCAACTTAATTTATTGTAGTGTAGAAATTGGAATAACCAAAGAACCATGGGATCACATTGCAGGGGATTCTGCCTGGAGATGTTAAATAAAATCTTAATAAGGAGAGGGTGATGTGTTGGACCAGATGCAGGGTCTTTGTAGACAGAAGGGCAGAGTATAAAGTTAGGGAGACTAAAAGAGCTTGGCTGCTCAGGGAAATGAGGGTTGAACATTAGGGAAGGAGCTGCAGCGTGCAGTTGGGAACAGAGTCAGGAAGGCTTGAGTGACAGGCGAAGATGCCCTACATCCACCCTGTAGGTGAACAGTGATCAGATGCAGGGTTTCAGAATGTTAAACAGTAGTGCAGAACAGAAACTGGTGAAAGGAGAAATGAGACAGGGATATCTGTATGAATGCTTTTACAGTATTATAGGCAAGAATAGATAAATTGGGGGGAAAACACACATTTGAGTGTGTGTGTGTGTGTGTGTGTGTGTGTGTGTGTGTAGATCAGTGAGGGGAAATTGCTTCAGAAAACTTAGTGGGGGAGGGATAACAGTGGTGATGAAGAATGGGTGAAGAGACAGCAAACAAAAAGCATGTTTTCTTATATAAATACTAGTGGCCTGGGGCACAAAATTCATGCACAGAGGGGCAGTTCCCTCAGTCCAGCCAGCACCCTCTCCAATTGAGGACTCCTTGGGGGATATCCGACTGCTGGTTTAGGCCTGATCGGGATTAGGCCTAAACCAGAAGTTGGACATTTTTCTCACAATCTGGGACCTAAGCCTATTAATCACTCACCTGCCTGCCTGCCTGATCACCACTAACTTTCTCTGCCAGCCTTATCTCGTCCCCAACTGCCCTCCCCTGCCAGCCTCGTTGCCCCCAACTGCCTTCCCCTGCCAGCTTGACCTCACCCCAAACTGCCTTCCCCTGCCAGCTTGACCTCACCCCAAACTGCCCTCCTCTGCTGGCCAATTTGGTTCTAATTGGTCAGTTTCTATGCGAGTCAGCATCAAAAGCTCCGCCTCCTAGGCAGCCAATGCCTCCTCACAGTTGACCGAGATTTGGTTCTGATTGACCAGTTTTTATGCCAGTCAGCATCTCTAGGCCTATCAATAGGGCCTGATCAGAAAGGCAGGGCTTATCAGCAACCCCGATGGAGGAGGCAGAAAAATGGAGGCAGGGCTGCTGGCCAGGCTCAGAGGGAAAGAGAGAGGCAAGTGCTGGCCAAAAGCTGCCTCAGAGGCTACAGATCAGCCCCTTCTTCTCTATTCAGGTCTTTTTCCTGGCCAGATTCAAAGCCTCCTCAGCAGTCACTGCTGGGTCATCCGATCTGCAGCTGCAGTAGTCAGCCCTGGCTCACCATGGCAACCCAGCACTGACTTCCGGATGGTCAGCCTTTGGTCCTGATCAGTCATTACACCCTGGCTCTTTATTATATAGATAAGATTCACTTTAATAAAACTGAATTCAAATAATTAACTTGATCTTTAATAATTAAATCATTTTACCTGTAATAATGAACCTTGGACTGACCAGATATTTTTAACAGATATAGGCTACTCTTTTTATAATTTGAATCAATAATTCATAGTAGAGCTGACTATAAAGTTTTTAAGCATATTTTAAATGCATCTCTTGTTTTTTTCAAGTTATAGAAGTGATGCTGACTCATTAATTATAGTGTCTCCAATGAATAAAGATAAAGTGCAGTAACAGAGCGAAAGAGCATAAAACAACAATAGAGCATTCCCTTAGCTTCCTGTAATTTTCCTCTTCTCTGCCCAGGATGAACATTTGTTGTCCCATAACTGGCACAAGTAGGCAAAATAGAATAGAAAAAGATAACAGTGTTAAATTTGTTTCTTTTTTTAAATTTTTATTAACTTTTTTATACATATCTCCCCATTGCCTCCCCTCCCTCCCAGGCATACCCCAACCCCCCACTGTCTATGTTCATTGGTTATGCTTATATGCATGCATACAAGTCCTTTGATTGATCTCTTATCTACCTCACCTAACTTTAATCTTCCTGCTGTAATTTCACAGTCTGTTTGAAGCTTTACTGTCTCTGTATCTATCCTTTTGTTCATCAGTTTACAATGTTCTTTATTATCCACAAATGAGTGAGATCATGTGATGCTTCTTCATAGACTGGCTTATATCACTAAGCATAAGGTTCTCCAGTTCCAACCAGGTTGCTGCAAATGGTAAGAATTCCTTCTTTTTAATGGCAGCATAGAATTCCATTGTGTAGATGTACCACAGTTTTCGGATCCACTCATCTGCTGACGGGCACCTAGGCTGTTTCCAAATTGTGGCTATTGTAAATTGTGCTGCTATGAACATAGGGGTGCATAAATCCTTTCTGATTGGTGTTTGTAATTTCTTAGGATAAATTCCTAAGAGTGGGATTACAGGGTCAAATGGGAGATCCATTTTTAGTTTTTTGAGGAAACTCCATACTGTTCTCCACAGTGGCTGCACCAGTCTGCATTACCATCAACAGTGCACAAAGGTTCCTTTTTCTCCGCATCCTCGCCAACACTTGTCGTTTGTTGATTTGTTGATGATTGCCATTCTGACAGGTGTAAGATGGTATCGCATTGTCGTTTTGATTTGCATCTCTCCGATGATTAATGACTTTGAACATGTTTTCATGTGTCTCTTGGCCTTCCTTCTGTCAACTTTTGAAAAGGTTCTATTTAGGTCCGTTGCCCATTTTTTATTGGATCATTTATCTTCCTTTTATTAAGTTGTGTAAGTCGGCTGTAGATTTTGGAGATTAAACCTTTATCAGTGATAACATTTGCAACAAGATCACTCCCATACAGTGATCTTGTTGTTTTGTTGATGGTTTCTTTTGCTGTGCAAAAGCTTTTTATTTTGATGAAGTCCCATTTCTTTATTTTTTCTTTAGTTTCCATTGCCTTTGGAGCAGTATCAGTGAAGAAGTTCTTTCGGCATATATTTGAGATTGTGCTGCCTGTGGATTCCTCTAGTATTTTTCTGGTTTCTTTTCTAATGTTTAAGTTCTGTATCCATTTTGAGTTTACTTTTGTATTTGGTGTCAGTTGGTGGTCCAGTTTCATTTTTTTTTTCATGTATCTGTCCAATTTTCCCATCACCATTTATTGAAGAGGCTATCTTGGCTCCATTGAATGGTCATGCCTCCTTTGTCAAATATTAGTTGAGCATAGTGGTTTGGGTGGATATCTGGGTTCTCTATTCTATTCCATTGGTCTATATGTCTGTTCTTGTGCCAGTACCTGGCTGTTTTGAGAAGAGTTGCTTTATAATATAGCTTGAAATCTGGTATTGAGATCCCACCTACTTTATTCTTCTTTCTCAGAATTGCTTTAGCTATTTGTGGTCTTTTTTTTGTTCCAGATGAATCTCTGAAGAATTCTTTCTAGGTCTGTGAAATATGTTGTTGCTATTTTAATGGGTAGTGCATTGAATCTGTAGATTGCTTTGGGTAGTATGGAAATTTTAATGATGTTGATTCTCCCAATCCATGAGCATGATATGCTCTTCCATCTGTTAACATCTTCCTCTATCTCTTTTTTCAGTGTCTTGTAGTTTTCTGCATATAGGTCTTTTACCTCTTTAGTTAGGTTTATTCCTAGGTATCTTAATTTTTTTGGTGCGATGGTAAATGGGATTGCTTTTTGAGTCTCTATTTCTGTAATTTCACTATTAGTGTACAGAAATGCCACAGATTTCTTGGCATTAACTTTGTATCCTACTATATTGCCAAATTCATTTATTAAGTCAATTAGTTTTGGGATGGAGTCCTTCAGGTTTTTTATGTACAGTATCATGTCATCTGCAAATAAGGACAGCTTTACTTCTTCTTTTCCAATTTGGATGCCTTTTATTTCTTCTTCTTGTCTAATTCCAATGGCTAATACTTCCAGTACTATGTCGAACAGGAGAGGTGAGAGTGGGCATCCCTGTCTTGTTCCTGTTCTTAGGGGAAATGGTTTTAGTTTTTGCCCATTGAGTATGATGTTAGCTGTGGGTTTATCATATATGGCATTTATGATGTTGAGGTATGATCCTTCTATTCCCACTTTGCTTAGAGTTTTTATCAAGAAAGGGTGTTGGATTTTGTCAAATGCTTTTTCTGCATCAATTGATATGACTATGTGATTTTGATCTCTCAGTTTGTTTATGTGATGTATCACATTTATTGATTTGTGGATATTGTACCATCCCTGCATTCCTGGGATGAATCCTGCTTGGTCATGGTGTATGATATTTCTGATGTACTGCTGGATCCAATTTGCTAGAATTTTGTTGAGGCTTTTGGCATCTATGTTCATGAGAGATATTGGCCTATAATTCTCTTTCATTGTGTTGTCTTTATCTGGTTTTGGTATTAGGGTGATGCTGGCTTCATGGAAGGTGTTTGGAAGTGTTCCTTCTTCTTGAATGTTTTTGAATATTCTGAGGAGGATAGGTTTTAATTCTTCCTTGAATGTTTGGTAAAACTCTCCTGTGTAGCCATCTGGTCCCGAGCTTTTATTTGCTGGAAGCTTTTTGATGACTGCTTCAATTACTTCCATAGTTATTGGACTATTGAGATGTTTGGCTTCCTTTTTATTGAGTTTTGGAAGGTTATATTTTTCTAAGAAAATGTCCATTTCTTGCAGGTTGTCCAGTTTGTTGGAATAGAGTTGTTCATAGTATTTTTTAACAATCCTTTGTATTTCCACAGGGTCTGTTGTTATTTATCCTCTTTCATTTCTGATTTTGTTTATTTGGTCTCCTCTCTTTTCTTCTTGGTGAGCCTGGCTAGAGGTCCACCAATCTTGTTTATCCTTTCAAATAACCAGCTCTTGGTTTTGTTGATCTTTTGAATTGTTTCTTTGGTCTCCAAGTTGTTTATCTCTCTCTGATCTTCACTATTTCCTTCCTTCTGAGTACACTGGGCTTTTCTTGTTGCTCACATTCTAGCTCTTTGAGTTGTAGATTTAGGTAATTTATTACCACTGTTTCCTGTTTTTTGCAGTAGGCTTGTAGGGCTATGAACTTCCCTCTCATGACTGCTTTCACTGTGTTCCATAAATTTTTTATTGTTGTGTTGTCATTGTCATTTGTTGCCATGATGTTTTTTATTTCTTCCTTTATCTCTCTGGTTACCCAGTCGTTGTTTAATAGCATACTGTTTAGTCTCCATGTGTTTGATTTCTTTCTATTGTTTTTATTATAGTTGATTTCCAGTTTTATGCCACTGTGGTCTTAGAAAATGCTTGATATGATTTCTATCTTCTGGAATTTGAAGAGACTTTTCCTATGACCCAACGTATAATCTATCTTTGAAAATGACCCATGTGCACTGGAGAAGAATTTATATTCTGTGGCTTTGGGGTGAAAATTTCTAAAGATGTCAATTAATTCCATCTGGTCTAGTGAGTAATTTAGGATTGATGTTTCTTTGCTGATTTTTTGTTTAGAGGATTTGTCCAATGGTGACAGTGGGGAATTAAAGTCTCCTACTATGATTGTATTGCTGTAAATCTCTCCCTTAATATCCCCCAAGAGTTTTTTTTATATATTTAGGTGCTCCTATATTGGGTGCATATATGTTTGCCAGAGTTATTTCTTCTTGTTGGATTGTTCCCTTTAGTATTATGAAGTGGACTTCTTTATCTCTTATTATGTCCTTCACTTTGACATCTAATTTCTCAGATATAATTATTGCAACCCCAGCTTTTTTTTCATTTCCATTTGCCTGAAATACCATCTTCCATCCCTTCACCCTCAATCTGTGTGCATCTCTTTTCCTGAGGTGGGTTTCTTGCAGACAGCAGATATATGGATCATGTTTTCTTTTCCAATCGGTTACCCTCTGTCTTTTGATTGGAGCATTTAATCCGTTTACATTTAAAGTTATTATTGATAAGTACTTATCTGTTGCCATTTTTAGTCCTTACCCCCGAGTTCCTTCTTCACTTCCTCTTTCTTTTTATTACAGCAGACCCTTTAACATTTCTTTTATTGCTGGTTTGCTGGTAATATATTCCCTTAGTTCTTTTTTGTCTGTGAAGCTTCTGATTTCACCTTCAATTTTGATTGAGGTACTTGCAGGGTACAGTATTCTTGGATTCAGACCCTTCCTTTGCATGTCTTTGTATATTTCATTCCATTCCCTCCTGGCCTGATGAGTTTCTGTTGAGAAGTCAGTAGCTAGTCTTATGGGGGTTCCTTTGTAGGTAACTTTCTGTTTCTCTCTGGCTGCTTTTAAGATTTTTACTTTGTCGTGGTGTTTGCCAATTTAATTATAATGTGCCTCAGTGTCGGTTTATTGGGGTTCATTTTGCTTGGGACTCTGTGAGCTTCTTGGATTTGTGTGGGGTTTTTTCTTTCCTATATTGGGGAAATTTTCTGTCATTATTTCTTCAAACACATTCTCTAATCCTTGTTCAGTTTCCACTCTTTCTGGAAACCCAATTATGTGGATGTTGTTTTGTTTCATGTTATCCCAAAGTTCCCTTAGGCTCTCCTCTTGCTTTTTAACTTTTTTTTCTAGAAGCTGCTGTACTTGGGTATTTTTTCCTACAGTGTCTTCTAGCTCACTGATGCGGTCCTCTGCTTCTTCTAGTCTACTTTTGATGCTTTCTATTGAGTTCTTTATAGCAGTGATGTCATTTTTCATTTCTTCTTGTTTATTCTGCACCTCCTCTAGGTTCTTCTGCATTTCTGCTTGCTGCTTCTTCATCTCCTCTTGGGTCTTCTTCATTTCCTCTTGGCTCTAACTCAGATTGTCGATTTTGTCTTCCATTCTTTTCATCCACCTTATGATCATTTCTCTGAACTCTTTCTCTGGCAGGCTTATTTCTGCTTCTATTTCATTTATTTCCTTTTCTGGTGAAACCTGCCTTTCTGTCTTATGTGGGCTGTTTCTTTTTCTGCCCATGGTCTTTCTTCTCCAAGTGTCTGGTTATGTAGTTCTCTCTCTTACGTTGATTGAAAGGCACAAACTTTCCGTGTGCCTTGTGGATCTCTGAATCTGCCGCCTGTGCATCCGCGCTGCCTGGAGAGCCTTGCTCTGGGTCCCTGGCTGTTCGGTGGGTGCCTCCGCCAGCCGCAGCTTTCAGATCACCGCAGACATCCACCTCCCTCTCATCTCAGGCCAAATATGACCTTTCCCTGTACTCTGTGGATCTCTGATTCCACAGCATTTCTGCGCCCATTGGAGAGTGGAGTTCTGGGTCCCCGTGTCCCTGGCTGCTTAATGGTTGCCCCAGCTGCAGGCTTCAGACCGCTGCAGACATCCACCTCCCTCTCTAAATTTGTTTCTTATAGAAGTCTCTAGTATAGTGTTCAGAGCAAAAACAATTGAAATAAGAATTAAAAAAAAACACTATGGAGATTGTATATTGGCATTGAAATGGCTTTTGATCTAGAGATAATCAGCTACTTCTAGCCTCACTACCTCTTCATCACACACACACACACACACACACACACACACACACACACACACACACGTACACAATGTTGTTTTGCATTGCAGAGCCTTTGGTAATGGCCCAGCTTCACTGTAATCCACATACATCCTTTGTGCTAATCTTAATTTGGCCAATTCCCACTCATCCTTTCAGACTTGCTTAGACTTAATCTCTCTCAAAACCCAATCCCAGGGCCAGTCCCTGTGACTACCTCCATGCTAACAATGACTATTCTGTCTAATTTGCTTAGTGATTCATCTTTTCCTTTAGACCACGGCTCCCTAACAGTGCTCCTCATCATGTCCCAGGAGTTAAGGTAGACCTAGCAAAGAGTAAAAGCTTTAGAAATGGTTACTGAGCTGGGTGTGGTAGGATACAAAGGGGAACTAGTGTTGGTGCTAAGAACAAATATTATTGCTATAATTAATATTCTCAGGAAAGGAGGGTGGCAAGGATTGATGTATTCATTTATCTAATTAGGATGAGCAACTTAATTAAGAATTCCTCATTACTAGGTATGAACATTACCCACATGTATTATTAAAATACATTGCCACTGAATTTAGTATTTTCACCACCTTTTATTTTTCAATATTTCACAGCTAACTGTACCTGTGAATTATCGTATTACATTTTCAATGGGTGTAAGATAATTGACCTTCTCTTCATGAGGCACCAGTAAGTTCACCCTGTGATAATTAAATGTCAGATGTGAGCCATTATTTAAGGGTAATGGATTATCATCAATTTAGCAATACATTATTGTTTAACAGGTCCATCCAACTATTCGCTCCACACCTTAGCTTTTAATTCAACACCAGCTAGCTAACTGCATGTCCCAAAATAAACTTTGTCCTTTTACAATCATACCAGGGTACCCCCCTCCTGTATTGAATTAATTGCATTATAATTTACCTCTTTCAGGAAGTCAAATTTCTACAACTTAGTCTAGAATTCCAGATCATTCTATCTGCCTAATTCCCCTGCACTCTTTTTTTTTTCCCCAAAAAGTCATCAAGCTTACTGACTTATTTCCTGAAATTTGCCTCATCTTCTATCTCAGCTACTGACAGTGCTCTAGATAGGATCTCAACATCTTTGACTTAAACTACAAGGCCAACTCCTGTCCTATCCCCCATCTCAGCATCTTCCCTCAATTTAATTTGGCCGAGAATTCTAAAGCGGAAACCAGCCCATGTCATATGGTTCCATGGACCATTCCAAACCTCCCCAAGGCCCTCGGTATTCTTGTTGATTAAATAAACATAAATCAATAAATAAGTCACCAATTCGAAAATATCACTGCCAAAACCTTGTTTATGATTACATTTCAACAAAACAAAGACCAATGAGTGTTTTTTTTTCCTTGGCAACTTGTATATAGTTTGTTTATATATGAGATCTGAAATAGAAATTGATAGATCTCAGCAGTGAGTATTTTATAGACAGTGATTTGTGTATGCAAGGAAAACTAAGGTCTAGAGAATTTGTGACTAGGGATCCACCATGCTTTTTATGAACGCAGCAGTTCCACATATTTGGCTCCATTAGGTCAGAATTAGTGCTAGTAAAATGTACTTGAGAAAATTGCTCACTTTTTGAAAACATAATTTGATAAGTAAATGTTTAATTCAGTATAAGCAAATGGGGGAAAATTAACTTACTAAGGAGACATCACATTTCCTAACATTGTAATACGTAATTTTAAGTACCTGGCTACTAGGGACTATTTGTGATTCTCTGCATTCATTAAAATTAGAAATAGATTTACAGGACAGAATATATGCTTTAAAGGAAACAGCTATATTTTTATGACAGGCTTTTGTAACTCTCCTGGCTCTTTCTGTCTGTTACTTCAAGTTTTTCAGTAGTTTCCATGCATAGCAGTACTATTCCTCTAAAGGTAGAAGTTGATTCCTATGATTACCAGCTACCTTTTCACATCAATATTCTCTAAGCACTTCAGAGAAGAACTTAAGGAAAATGTAATTCTGGTTGAAAAGAAAACCCATGAACCATAGTGAAACTCCCAGAGCAGTGCATTGTTTATATATCTATTATCATATTTCAATATTTCACATGTACATGATCATATTGAAATATGGCAATGTTGAAAGCGCACTAGAAACGTTAAGCACAGATATATGGATAAAGGGAATGCTCACTAAGAGAAGAGCTGTGTTCAGAAATGGCACAGCTGCCCATCAATCAGGCTCCTTGTTACAATGCAGTGCTTGGGCTCCTAACACAGAAGCACTGGTGTGGACATTGCTAATGTGCACTGCAGCCAGATGTCCCAATTGGAGATAGAGTAATAGAAAGTCTTTTCTTGGTACCTTAGTACTCCTCCCCTCTGCCACCTCAGCCCTTGTCTCCTAATTTGTCACATACAAACCTGGAAGCAACATCACCATCAAGTAAGCTAATTCTTTCCCATCAATTCAGCTTCTGCAAGTATCAGGAGTTATTTATCCACCACTCACAGCTATAGACTTCCAAAACTATAGATCTAAGCTGTTCATTATCATAACTGCATGAGGTTATTGGATTAGGTTTACATTTAAATAAATTAAATAAAATGAAAAATGTAATTCCTTATTTACAATCTCTATATTTTGTATTTTCTATAACCAGATGTGGTAAATGGCCACTATATGAGACAGTGTAGCCACTCATTTCTACCATTGCAGTGAGTTCTACTGGAATTTTCTTGTTTAGAAAATGTATTTAGAATCTTTAATAATTTGACTAATAATTAATAGTAGGTCAATAAATATCACATTACTTCTCATAAGTGCTGGTGCTTATAATTACTATCTATTTATACAGATTTTATCTAGGCTTCCAAGTTCCATTGTTTCATCTACCTAATGACACATAATCAGCCACCCAAACATTAGTGGCTTTGAATAACTATTTTATTTCTCATAATTCTGTGGGTTGACCAGATCTCAGCTGACCAATCTTTTTCTAGTCACACTTGGATTTTCTCATCCTTGTGATGAGATGGCAACTGAAGTAGAAATGTGAAAAGTCCAGGAGGACTTCACCCCCATGACTGACATGTGAAAGGAACTGTTGACTGGACTTTGATGACTGGCATGCTGGAAAGGTTGAGCTCCAGGAGGGAAGCGGGCTTCTCCCTCTCTCTCGCTCAATCCCTCTCTATAGCCTCCTCGAGTCCTCTCTCTCTGTAGGTGGGCCATCTTCAGAGAACATGTAATCAACTAAGTCAGAGTCCTCCACCAGGCTTCCCTCTAGTCAGCACACAGTTCTAGGAATGTCCTGAGGGTGCTTTGCCTTCCAATGCTGCTGCTTCTGCTCCTCATGTCAGTGCCAAGTTGTTCTTCAGATGCTCCTTGAGTTCATAATTCCTGCACTACCCCAATTCCACTAAAATATGGTTAGTTTCTTAAACAATGGGATTGGGGCCTCTCCATCTTAGTGTTTGTGTGCTGCTCACAGGCTGCAGGCACTTAGCTGAGTGCTATGCACAAAGTAAGCCATTAATAAGTAAAATACTGAATTGATTCTATCCTCCACTACTACCATCTCTCTTCAACAGTGTGTGTGCGCGCGCGCACACACACACACACACACACACACACACACACACACACACTTACTTCAGATGTCCAGTGTCTCTAGACTTTTTAAAGGCATTTGCTATATACACAAACTTGCCAATGAAGACTGCCCATAGAATGAATTGCATTTGTTTTTAAAAAAACTCAGTTGTAAGCAATGCAATTTGCTATACTAAAATTCCAGATCTTAGCAATTCAGGATTGAACACCATAAAACTGCTTTTGTTGGCCATAAAAATATTTTCACTACCTCAAGTCATCACAAACGCCAAATGTAACTATTTTTCTTTCAATGCAGAGATGCTGAGATATTCAGACTCATAACCTACAAGGAAAAGGAATTTATCAACTGACTTAGCCTTTGACACAAATATTTCTATAGGTGATTGAGATGATCTATGTGTGTACTAAGAAATAAAGTGTAAGCAGAAATGAACCATTTTATCGTATTTATTCTGCACTGCCTCTAAAATAGTGAAGTAGATGAGATCTCAGACAGGAAATGGAAATAATGTGTCTTCTTTAATTTATCTGAGAAGCAAAAGGGAAACCAACCTCTTGCACCTTGGCAGCTAGAATTAAAAGAAGCATCTAGGGGATTTTCATCCAAGTGCACCTTGGCTTTCAATTAATTTACATTTTGAAGATCAAGAAGCGATATTAACCAGTTTTGAAGATTGTGTACCTCAAAGGTTAGCTAGTAAAGTACTCAAATAAAGTTTTAATCCCTATGGCAGATGTGAAAGGTGGGAGGGGCAGAGAGAGCAAAGGAAGTGGCTTTGGCTGCATGTTACTGGTTCCCAACGCAGTGATAACCTGTGATCAGCAGAAAGGGTGACTTAGGCTCTGGGCTTCAACAGCATAGGTCTGAAGTCAACTCCCACCACTTAATTGCTGACAACCATGGATTCGTTGTTTAACTTCTCAAACCTTTACCTGCAAATGTAAGATGTACATAATTCAGTTCCCACCATGCAAATTTGTTGTGAGAATTAAACATAATGTATGAAAATCTCTGAGCATACTCCCTGGTGCAAACTAAGGGTTCAATAAGAGCCATCTATGATTATTATTGGCATAAGTATTTTCATTTAATCACTACAACTAAAAGCATCCTGTAAGGTGATATTATCCTTACTTTACATCTGATGAAGTTAGCCTCAAACAAGAGACAACACACACACACACACACAAAAAAAACACAACACAACACAACACAACAAAAAGATACCCAAGGTCACACAGTCTATTAGCAAAGCCCATGGTTTTAAGCCAGTATGACAAAAAGTCTCTTGGGGAAAGCCCTGGCCCAGTGCTTCGGTGAATTGGAGGGTCATCTGGTATACCAATAAGTTGCAGGTTCAATTCCCTGTCAGGGCACATAGATAGGTTGAGGTTTTGATCCTGAGTCAGGGCACAAGCAAAGAGCAACCAATTAATGTTTTTCTCTCGCTCTTACTCCCTTTCTCTCTCTAAAAATCAATAAAGAAATATATTCTGTGGTGAGGATTTGAGAAAGTCTCTTGGGAAGAAAGACAGTAGTTTCCAGTATATTCAAGAAAATTGCCTCTCCAAATAGAAAACAATGGCTATACCCTGACCTTGGTAGAAAAAAGGGGTATTAAAATTTCAACACTGCAAGCATTCAATAGATCAGTAGTTCTCAACTTTTCTAATGCCGCAACATTTTAATACAGTTCCTCATGTTGTGGTGACCCCCAACCATAAAATTATTTTCGTTGCTACTTCATAACTGTAACTTTGCTACTGTTAATGAATTGTTATGTAAATATTTGTGTTTTCTGATAGTCTTAGGCTCTACAGCAGCAGTTCTCAATCTGTGTTTTTGAATAAATGAGGAAATGGTTAGTATAAAGAGGCTCAGGCAGTTTTGCTATAATACAATGACTTTAGCACACACTTAGTAACTAAGATCCGAGCTCTGGTCGTAAAGCCCAGAGTACCCCTGTTGAGTGTGCCCTGAAACAGGAGGGGAGGGGGCCCATGTTACAGCAGTTTGCCTGCTTCCATTGAGTGGCCACAACTCCCCAACACAAACAGATGGTTCCTGTCATTTCAGGGAGCATCTGTCTACACATTTAACTTTTGCTCCCCTTCCCCTACTCTAAAATATGACAGTGGGTCTAATGGGCTGTCACTTTGCTAATTGACCTATTAATTTTACAAATGATCTGTCTCTAGGAAGATAAAAGTTCTCTTTTGCAAATACAACATTCTTAAGTAAAATCTGGCTAGAAGGATCCCCAGGCCTTGTGCAAAAAGACTAAATGAATTGCCTGGGGAGGCATTCCACAGCTTACTACTTCCTCAGTGGCATCATGCAGATAAAGTGATCATGTGCTCTACAGGGTAAGGTGATTTGTCAATCATTAAAAATGCCTAATATTTTAGAGGATTGACAAGTGGGCTATTTTTTTTCTCTTCTATCATGGAAATGATAGAAAGAAAAATATAGTACGTGTATAGCCTAGTGTGTCTAGAATTCAATGGGAAGCATTGAATTTAAGATGAAAAAAGACACACACATTCCCTTAGTTCTGGTGATTAATGAAATAAAACATAAATATAGTGAAATTATTAGAAGGTACTGCCTATTCTCCTTGTTTAAAACCTATGATGGATTGGGCAAGTAATCTATAGGGCCATCATCTTCTAGAAAATGTGGGGGCACACTGGTCCCCCAAGAGCTGATATTCACAACTCAGCCACACTCTGTTTACAGACACTTCTCAATTATTTACATTAACTTGCAGAAACACCCAGATTATTCTCTCAGTTTTGTAAAATAGTTGATTTTATCCCAATAAAGCGTTCTCAAGTTAAAACAAAACCCAAGATACACACACATAAATATACATACATACCACCACTACTCCTATCATCCTGCAGAAGCAAAGACTTGCGAAACTATCTTAATAGTTCAAAACATTTATGATAATCACTATAGTTTATAAGCAAATATTTATAGCCTGATTGAAACAATTAGTTTTGTTAAGTATGTAACTCATTTACAACCTCTTTTTTACATTTCTAATTAGCCAATATCCTATTCTGTAGCTGGTAGCAAGATACCATTTAGTCCAAGCCCAGGCTATACTCCCACAAGTTCAACAGTATATAATTAGCACTTCCTGAAATAGCATAAGTGAAGACCTCAGTGAACTCACTCTTTCTCTAAAAAAATAATAATACAGGCTAAACAACTCTAATCAACCATTTCAGAACTCTGGTATTTAACATGAGCCACAAAACCAATTGAAAATCACCCATCCTAGTGAATCTACTGGAGGAAGACAGGGGATGTGAAGGTCTGGCTTTTTCCCCAGCCCCAACTCATAAGCCAGGAAGCCCCCAGCTTATGATATTGCAGACAATGGGAGATCTGTCAACTACAATGAGACAGTGCATACAGCCCACACAGGGGCACACCTAGAGTGCCCAGCTCAGGTGACTGGGGAGACTGAACTATTGGACCCTATAGGACACCTATTTCACAAGGCCACTCAATGAATTCCAGAAGATATAGCATCACTACCCCCAATACATAGAAACAAACACAGGATGGTAGCCTGGGAAGAATAAGAAACATGTTACAAGTTAAAGAAATGGAAGCAAGCAAACTACTGGATACACAGTTCAAAAGAATGGTTATAAGGTTACTCAAGGATCTTCATGAGACTTTCAAGGGACTTAATGAGAGTATTAAGGGACTTAGTGAGACTTTCAATGATTTTAGTGAGAATGGCAAAGATATTCTGACTGGAAAAGGGCCAGTCAGAAATTAAGCATACACTAACTGAAATAAAGAAGAATTTACAGGGATTCAGCATTGGAGTAGAGAATTCTGAAAATCAAATATGGGATTTGGAATATGAGGAAGCAAAAATTGGCCAATCAGAAAAGCAAAAAGAAAAAGGAATCCAAAATATTAAAATAGTGTGAATATACCAATATTCACATTATAAGGGTGTCAGAAGAAAAAGTGAGAGAACAAGATATTGAAAACCTATTTGAAGAAATAATGACAGAAAACTTTCCCTACCTGGTGAGAGAAATAGATTTATAAGTCCATCAAGTGCAAAGAGTCCTAAACATGAGAAACCCAAAGATGCCCACCCCAAGACACACTGTAATTAAAATGCCAAGGGTTAAAGACAAAGAGAGAATCTTAAAAGCAACAAAAGAAAAGCAGTTAGTTACTTATAAGGGAGTGGCCATATGACTGTCAGTTGATTTCTCAAACAGAAACTTTGCAGGCCAGAAGGGAGTGGCAAGAAATATTCAAAGTGATGAATAGCAAGGACCCACAACCAAGATTATTCTACTCAGCAAAACTATCATTTAGAATTAAAGGTCAGGTAAAGAGCTTCATAAATAAGAACAACTAAAGGATTTCATCACCACCAAACCAGTATTAATGAAATTTTAAAGGGTAATTCTTTCAGCAATTAACTTTAAAGATATATTTTATTGATTTTTCACAGAGAGGAAGGGAAAGGAATAGAAAGTCAGAAACATCAATGAGAGAGAGACATTGATCAGCCACCTCCTGCATACCCCTACTGGGGATGTGCCCACAACCAATGTACATGTCCTTGACCGGAATCGAACCTGGGACCTTTCAGTCCCCAGACCGACGCTCTATCCACTGAGCCAAACCTGTTTCGGCATCAGCAATTAACTTTAAAAAGCAGAATAAATGAACAAGGAATCTAGTGATTAAAATACACTGATAAATAAAGTAAAACCAAAGACATTAAAACATGTAACAGACTGACAAATTTCAGAGCGAAGGGATGTGGGAAGAGATTAACCAAATATCTTATATGCCTATATGCATTACCTATGGTTAAAGATAATAGGGTGATGAAGGCCTGGAAAAGGCAGGAACTGGATGGAGGGCAACAATGGGAAGGGAAAAAGGGGACATCTGTAACATTTTCAATAAAGATTTAAAAAGGAAGAAGAAAACACTACCATCAGAACACAGTCAACATTTTGTTCAGATTTGCATTTCCTTGAGAAATCTCTACTTTCAATGGGGGGGTGACTATATACTTGAACTGGGAGCTCTGCTGGGTGGGCAGAGGAGGAGTCAATTCCCAGACATTACCAAAACAGCAGCAGAGGGCTGGCAGCATCTCAGCTCTTAAGGTTGTGATTTCATTTGAAACAAACAGCTAACATGGAATTTAATGGGAAACCTGGGCAAACTAGGAGACTGTAGAGACTTTAAATAGCTCCTATATGTCCCTGGTGATCTCAAAGGCAAAGATGTGCATATCCTATAAAAGACCTGGGGAAGAAGAGACATCAATCACTTATACTTGGCTGACCTCATGTCCCTGTGTAAGCAGGAAATAATGGCAAGCCTGTTTAAGATTCCTGAAGTTCAAATGTGTGCCTTTTCCCATAGAAGCCCTGGTCACAGAGTGGCTCATAGGCAAGGTATGTAAGGAAATCTTCTGATCATTTATTGTTGACTAAGGTATAGCCCCTAGAAAACCAGGTTAAGCACCCAATTAAGGATAAGATAAAATTTCTACTACTTTATTTTAGAAAACGGTAGAAACTAGTGTGTCCACAAACTGCAGAGAGAATGGAGAGAGGGAAAGCTAGCTGTAGAGTTGGGTGGATATTGAATTAGCTGAGCATAGAAAAAGCCATGCATGCAAAGGAATTACCAAAGAAATGCATTTTGCCCTGGCAGGTATGGCTCAGTTGATTGGGCACCACCATGTACATCGAGGGCTGTCAGTTCAATTTCCAATCAGGGGATATTCCTGGGTTGCAAGCTGGATCCCTGGTAGGGGGCATGTAAGAAGGAGCCGATTGATGTTCTGCTCTCACATGGATGTTTCTCTCCTCCCCACTCCTCTAATATTCGATTTAAAAAATCAGGTGGGGGGAGGGAGGAAAAGAAAGAAATGCACTTTGATTTGAATTTAAGAGAAACAATAAAAGAAGTGGAACTTTTAGTCAGAATCCTGGATTCCAGGATGAACTTTTTCCCTTATCTAGATTAATGATTTGAGGAGAGCTCCTCAGCATGCTTCCTCAACTATGAAATAGAGATTAAAATACTGACCTCTCTCCCTTGTGCAGGTGCTATAGGCATTATCGTGGGTGGCTTTTTTTGTAAATCTTGAAGAGCTTTTGATTCAAAAGGAAGAAGGTGATAACTGTGATAGTAATTGTTTTCAATGGCAATGGAAAACTGAGGTGGCTGGCACTTCCTGTTAGGAAAGGATATGACTCCTGGGTCTTAGACATTGCTTTTCCAGGTATGTGTACCAGAAAGTGGGGCCACTCCTTGGCTGAGATCCTGAGGAGATCTGTCACTTGACAGGTTTCTTTTATTGTTTACAGAGAGAGGTGCTTCCTGTGGTGCCTTGCCAATGCCTGCCTCTTGGTAGTGACTTTGCCTCTGGCCATTCATCATCAACTAGAGACAATTTGCTTTCCTGCCTGAAAGGGGTTTTGGCAAAGATTTTAACTAGCCCAGACTGTCATATGTTTGAAAGTCTGAAGTGGACTGTGTATGCAGCTCACTTTATTTTATAAACATTGACCAGATGCCTTCCATCTATTAAGCACCATGGGATGCAAGGACACTCCAACACAGCTCCTTCCTGAGCGAGCCCCTTTTCTGGTGAAGGGACAGAAAAACAACAGTTAAGGTGGGGGCAGTCAGAGCTGGAAAGAGAAGTGAGCACCAAAGGAACCTGGAAAAGCCAGATATCCAGCCTGCGCAGGCAGACAAGGGGCTGCAACAACCAGGCACATCGCTTCCTGGCCTAGCCTTTGCTTAGCAGTTTTCATTTTGCTATAATTTTCACTTTTCTTCCATCACCTTGGGAGTTCTTGTTGGGGCAGGGAGCACCATCTCAGCAGACTAAGCATTAAGTCTCACAGGGAGTGCAGAACCACCCTGGGGGAAGCACTCTTGCAGACCTGGGGCAGGACCACCAAGCCCTGTTCCTCTGCCAAAGCAATGACAACAGGGTCTGAAAGGCAGACAGGGTGGTGGTATGTGGGCAGGCTGAATGGGCACCTCAGATGGTGATTTAGGAAACACTTATTCTATTTAAGGGAAGAGGTTGGGGGTGGGAATTCCAAAGGGAAGGGCTGCACAGCAGGGAGTCAAGGGGGCAGCCCTCAGAAGCTGGAATTTCATCCTGATGTGCAGTCACTGGCAGGAAGCTCTTGTCAGTGGGTCTGGGCTGAGTGATTGGGCTGGGAATGCAGAGGGGATGCAGATGTGTGAGTAGGTGCCTCAGGACAGTTTCCATCCTTACATGGTCTGAGTCCCAGTGTCCAGGGAGTTTTCCCTGGTCCTTTGTTCTCCTGTGGCAGGAAGCTTAAGGATGGCCCTTAAAGATTGCATTGCCTTACAGTCCTAACAGCATCAATTTTTTTTCACAATTCTTGAAGTTAAAGGCTTTCAACAATATGAGAAGCATTTGGGCATTTTAGAAAACAATCATTAGGCATAAACATTGCTATTTAAGCAGAAACCTCAGTGACACATAGAGTTAAAGGAGCACAGACTTTTGGGATCACTCAATTAAAGTCATTAAGCAAATACTATCATCATCAACAAAAACAGAAGAATAACATCAACAAAACCTGCTGAGGAGAGATCTAAATTTCAGCATTCTTAACTTTAAATAATATAAAATGTCCAATTTGTAAGAAAAATGACAAAATGGAAACAGAAAATCATGGCCCATAGACAGAAAAAAAAGCAGTCAATAAAAACTGCCAGTGAGGAAGCTAAAATGTTGGACTTATTGGACAAAGACTTTAAATCATCACTCAAAAATATGCTCAAAGAAATAAAGGAATTCATGTTTAAAGAATTAAAGAAAAGTATAATAACAATACATCAGTAAATAAATAAATATAAAACTATAAACATGAGCCTATAATACAGGGGAAGCAAAAGTAGGGTTTACAGTTGTTCATATGGAAAATAATAAGTAATAATACAAGAACAGAGGTTGTACTTGGAACTATAAACCTACTTTTGCCCCACACTGAATGTATAGATTTGATGTGTATCACTAAGGTAATACAAAAGAGGAAAAAATTAAAGGAGATATTTTGTTTTATAAGCTACTAAAATTAAGTTAGCATTATTCTAAACTAGAATGTTTTACATGAAGATGTTATTTGCAACCCCCTGGATAACAAGTAAAAAAAAAATTACTAAATATAGTAAGAGAAAATCATAGGAAATTTAAAAGATACACTAGATAATACCTAAATTTAAAAAGACAGAAATTAAATATTAAGGAAAATGGCCTACGACATAAACAAATAGAACAAATATAGTAGCATAAACTAAATTAAATTTAAATAAATCAATAGACTCAATTAAAAGGCAGAAATAAAAACAAAAATAAGAGAATAGACATGAAAATATATGATGTCAATATACACTGTCTATAAAACACATGGTATATTCAAAGACACAAAGAACGAGTTAACAATAATAGTTAGAGAATTCAACACCCCAATATTAATAATGAATAGAATTAGGTAGAAAATCAACAATAAAGCAGAAGGCTTAAATAAAACTATTCATTAAGTAAACCCAGCAGACCTATGGGACAATCCAACAACCATGACAGAGTTCATAATCTATTCAAGTACATAGGGGACATCCTCTAGGATAGATCATATGCTAGGAAATGAACCAGACTTGATAACTTTAAATTATTGATCATACAAAGTGTGTCACCCAAATATCTTGAATTTAAATTATAAGTCAGCATTTAAACTGGGAAAAGTCATTTTAAAAAGTTGAAATTAAGCAACAAATCCCCAAATAACCAATTAGTCAAAAAAGAAGTCACAAGGGAAATAAAATATTTGAGGTAAGTGAAAACAAAAACAATAATCACCTTACCAAAACAAAAAACAAAAACACAATAAAAACAAAAAACAACACACACACACACACACACACACACACACATGCACACACATACACACAACAACAACAACAACAACAACAACAAATGTATGGTATAGAGCTAAAGCTGCTGTAGAGGAAAATCCATAGCTATAAAATTATTATATTAAACATAGTACAGTGAACAACCTTACTTTATAACTTTTAATACACTAACAAAAGAATGAACTGCAAAAAAATCTACTAGAAAAATAAAATAATAAATATTAGAACATGATCAAGTGAAATAGAAAATGGTAGAAAAATAAATAAAACAAATGATTCTTTGAAATTATTAACACATTTGGAAAAACTTTAGCTATATTGAGCATAAAAAACACAGAAGTTTGAAATTACTACAGTTAGAAATGCAATAAGGTATATCATTACTGAACTTATGGAAATATATAGGATAATAATGGAATACTATGGAGAATTATATAGAAACAGATTAGATAGCCTAGATAAGATGGAAAGAAATGTCCTATAAACAAACAAGTTGCTAAAACTGACTCAAAAAAATTAGATTTGAATTGACTTGTAAGTGAAGATATTGAGTTACTGATATAAAACATACCCTCTCTGCTGACTCCCACCCCTCTCCACCTTTAACACACACATAAGTAATGGAACAGATGACTTTACTAGTGATTTGTGCCAAGTGTTTAAAAAGGAATTAATTTCAATCCTTTTCAAACTTATCCCCCCCCCAAAAAAAAAATAGAAGAAAGGGAAACTTCCCAATCTATTCTATGAAGCCACTGTTACTCTGATATGGAAATCAAACAAACTAATCATACAGATCAATATCACTGATGAATATTGATGCAGAAAATATTCACACAATACTACAAACATATAAAAGGATTATACAACATGACAAATTGTTTGGTGCTACATAAAATCAATGTAATGTACAATATTAATAAAATAAAAAAACTAATGATCATCTAAATAAAATGAGAAAAAATCACTTTGCAAAACTCAACATCTTTTAAAGATTAAAAAAACCACACACATTAAAATTAGAAGAAAATTTCCTAAATTTATGACTGATACTTATGTAATGCCTGCTGTGTACAGTACATGGTAGAAAAAGACTGAATACTTTCCTCCAAAGTTCAAGAATAAATCAAGAATATCCACTTCTATTATTTCTAGTCAATACTGTATTAGAGATTCCATTAAGGGGAATTAAGAAGAGAAGTCATCTAAAAGTCATCTAATTTCAAAATAAATAATACAAATTCTCACTGTAGATGACATAATCTTATATGTAGGAGATCCTAAGAAATTCAATACAACTTTATGGAATTAATAATGTTTTCAAAAATGCATCAAGGTACAAGATCTATTTTTATTTTTACATACCAGCAATGAACAATACAAAAATAAAATTAAAAAAATATATATACAGTAAAAATCAAGATACACACACACACACACACACACACACACACACACACACATATATATATATAATAAGCAAACATCTATATAGCATAAAAATTCCTAGGAATACATTTAACAAAAAAAAACACCCTGCAGGATTTGTACAATAACAAACATTATGGATAAAAAATAAAGACAATCTAAATAAATAGATGAACACCTCATGTTTATAAATCAGAAGACAATGTGATAGGAAAGCAAAACTCTTCAATTGATCTACAGATCAACACAGCCCTATGAAAATCAATTTTTCTTGACATGTCATATGAAACCTAAAATCCACATGGAAATGCAAGGGACCCAGAATAGCCAAAACTATTCTGACAAAAAAAGTAAAAGTTACAGTACTCACACTCGTCAATTCAAATCATAATACAGCACCATGGTAACTGAGATAGTGTGATAGTGGAATAAGGACAAATAAATAGATCAATGAAATACATAAGTAATGTAAGTATGAGTCCAGAAATAAACCATTAAATTTCTGCTCATATAATTTTCACAAGGGTGCTATGACCATTAATGGTAAAGATTAGTCATCTAAACAAATGGTTCTGATTCAATTTTATATTATGAGCAAAACAATGATGTTGAATATCTCCTCACACCATAAACAAAAATAAATTCAAAATGAATCTATATATGAAAGGGCTAAAAATATAACAGCTCTGGAAAAAACATAGGAATAAATCTTTGTGACCTTGAGATAAGTAATGATTTCCTACATATAACAGCAAAAACACAAGAGACAGAAGAGCAAGAAAGATGAATTATATCAAAATTAAAAAAATTGAGTATTAAAGGTTACATATCATCAAGAAGTGAAAAAATCATCCCATAGAGTAAGGGAAAATATTTTAAAATCATATATCTGATAAGAGAATATTATCAGAATATATAACAAAATTTAAAAATTCTATATAATAAAACCCTAAGGTGTAAATTGACCAATTACTATGATGCACATTGACCACTAGGGGTCAGATGCTCAATGCAGGGGCTGCCCCTTGGTGATCAGTGCACTCCCACAGGAGGAGCACCACTAAGCCAGAAGCCAGGCTCACAGATGGCAAGTGCAGCGGTAGTGGCTGGAGCCCAAGTGTAAGGAGCAGCAAGCAGGAGAGTGGTAAGGAGCTAAGGGTCCCAGACTGTGAGAGGGATCCTGGACTGCAAGAGGAAACAGGCTGAGCTAAGGGGAACCCCCCAACACACACACAGTGCAAGAGGAAACAGGCTGAGCTAAGGGGAACCCCCCAACATACACACAGTGCATGACGCCTCTAATCAATAATAAAAAGACAAATAATCCAATTTAAGTATGGGTACATCGTTTGAATAGACATTTCTCTAAAGAAGATATAAGCAATTCAAATCAGCATGAAAAGGTGATCAGCAACATTTGTAATTAGGAAAATTACAAAGTCACAATGAGATACCACTTCATACCCATTCAATTGGCTAAAATAAGGAAGACAATAACAAGTGTTGACAAAGATATATTGAAATTGGAATCCTCATATACTACTGAGGGTACTATAAAATGGTACAGCCAATTTTAAAAATGTTTTTAAAATTCCTCAAAATGTTAAATATAGAGTTTTCATATGATCCAGTTATTCCACTCTCAAATATGTATCCATAAGAAAGGAAAACCCATTTCAACACAAAAATTGTGTATTAATTTTTATAGTAACATTTTGAACAATAGAAAAGAATATGGAAACAACTTAAAATGCCCATAAATGGATGAAAGAATAAAAAGTGGTATATTCATAGATTGGAATATTAATTAATACTAGCAAAGCTAATATACTGATATGATGAATTTTTAAAAACATTATGCTAAGTAAACATATGCAGTGAGAGAGACCACATATTGTATAATTACATGTGTATGGAATGTCTACAACAGAAAAATACAAAATACTGAAGTAGATGATTATTTGCCTAGGATGTGGCATTGTGAAAGATAGGAGAGGTGGGGAGCCAGTATGGGGAATGACTGCAAATACATAGGAGGTATTATTTGGGGAATGTTAAAAATGTTCTAAAATTAGACAGTGGGGATATTTGAAACTCTGCAAATATATTCAAAACCACAAACTATAGACTTTGATTAAATTTTGTGATATACACACACACACACACACACACACACACACATACAGTGGTACCTCGAGATACGAGTGCCCTAACATACGAGATTTTTGAGATACGAGCCGTCGAGCAAGCGATTTTTGCTTTGAAATATGAGCAACATTTGAGATAGGAGTAATTGCAGGGATCGGCGGCTGCACAGGACCCACCAGTTTACCGCTACTCGAGAGTCTCATTGTTTCCCATGCCTCAAGATTACGGAACAAATTAAACACGTATCTCGAGGTACCACTGTATATATATATATATATATATATAATATGCAAATAGACCGAACATCAGAACAACCAAAGAACTGAAGAACTGAAAAACTGGTCACTATGACATGGCTGATCACTCGGGGTACACACAGAACATGGCAGGCATTGGCCATAGCAGGATGGTAGAGCAGGTGACCAGGGGCACCGGAACAAGGTGGGGCACTGTTCACTGTCATTGGGAAAGCCTCTGTTGGTTACTGAAAATTCTTTACTCCCACATGCAGCAGTCACATCCAGCACTCATACCTGCTGCTGGCACTGGCCCTAATCGCCCCATGCTATCAGTGCATGGGACCAGTGGCAGCAGGAACAGGGCTGCCAACAGAGGACTGAACCAGGATCCATGGTGGGAGTTGCTGGGCGGGGGTGTAGAGGATGGGCAAAGACCCATCCCTGTGCTCACCACAGCCTCATGGTCCACAGATCCTTTCAAGGTGCATGAATTCATGCATTGGACCACTACTATAATAATAAAGATGTAAAAAAAAAACCACATCAGCACCTCATCATTGTGAAGATAATTTTGGACCTTGACATCAGAAAAATAACTGAGTTCAAGATCTACTTTTTCTATTTTAGCTCTCTGACTGCAGACATTCCTGATTCTCTTGTGCCTCAGGTGCTTCTATCTACACTAATACAAGAATAAGATGCAGATTGATCATACCTTCACAATACCCACCAGCCAATCAGGAGCTAGTATGCAAATTTACTCAATGAAGATGTAGGGTTAATTTGCATACACAGGTGCTGAGCAGCTGGGGGCGAGGCTAGAGGCACTAGGCCTCTGGGTAATGTGGGAAAGCAGAAAGGTGGCTCCAGTTTGGCAGCCAGGGGACTCTGTGCATAGGGCTTCTAGTATAAAATAAAATAAAAAGCATATGTGACCATTAAATTATTTAATGCACAAAGCAACTAGGCTGATTTTTAGTACACTGTGGGTATTCAATAATTGTGTAACATTATTATCTTGGTAGAAACTTTATTTTATATACAAGCATATCCCAAAAAGCAAAGCCTATTTGAAATAGTACCGTGTAGACTTAAAGTGACATCGGTTACCTTGATAGCTGAAATATTCAGGAAATCAATTTTAATACATTCACATTGATCATGACATCATCTTACTACTTCACTGCTATTAATCTATCAGAAATTGCAGATTGTTAACTAAGTACTGTTCATTTTGATCATCATCATCATCAGTACAATTCCCATTATTGTAATAATTGCATTGCATCCATTCAGAAAGCGCATTCTCAGCACATGTTAATCTTTCTAAGATGATTCTGTGCTTTAGCAGTGAGTATTCCAATTGTTCAACTAAGACAACATGGTTATTATTATTCATAAACTCTATGCTCCTTAAAACAGCTACGATTTAAAGTCATCTGTGTCTAGCTTATTAACAAATGAAATGAGCACACAGTTCACCAGTTCACTGGGTGACAGACCTCTCAGGAATGATTTTCTTTATCCCTCACAACAATTGAATTTTATGGATGAGTAAGTTGTGGTTCAGAAAAGTAATGGCACTGTCACAAGGTCACAAGCTCAGCTTATAAGCAAAACTGACATAGCGATGCAGAATTGCTGTTTCTTTTGTTCATGTTTTTATTTTTTTGAGACAAAAATTGGTTTACATTATCTAATAAACTTATTTTTAAATCAAAATTGTCTTGAAAA
This sequence comes from Lasiurus cinereus, assembly GCA_011751065.1. Taxonomy (NCBI): domain Eukaryota; kingdom Metazoa; phylum Chordata; class Mammalia; order Chiroptera; family Vespertilionidae; genus Lasiurus; species Lasiurus cinereus. The sequence continues at coordinate 2,850,373 of JAAGEH010000049.1, forward strand.
TCACAGATATGTGCTTCTATAGCTAAACTTAACTTAGTACCAAGAGGAAGTGGAAACTTTCTTAATATTGTTTGACAGTGATCATTATGCTGCTAACTTCAGCAGTGATAAAGTAAGTACCAGGTGAAGACAACTTGTCCACAGAAAGAACCAGTCTTCTGTTTACAGGTATTCTAAGTATATCTTCTGCAGCAGGTTGGATCTGGGCTTGGGAAATATGACAGTACATTAAAAATCACTAATCTCTGTCTTATCGGAAATGTATAAGTAAATATAGCATAAAAAATCAGCACTGAAGAAAAATAAAATAAGAAAAAGGGGCTAGAGAGTGTTTGGAAAAGAAAGAGTTGCAATTTTTAATAGGGTGAATAGTGAAGGCCATGCTAAGATAATTATATTTATGCAAAGTTCAGAACAGGTAAAGGAACAATATATGTGATAAATTGGAAAATAGATTTGCAGGCAGGAGAAGAGCAAGTACAGAAGTTCTAAGATTAATTTTAAATTTTATGCCACAGTGCAAATAACAAAAGAGACATAAATAAATTGGATTTCATTAAAAACTTATCATCAACAGGTGCTATCAAGAAAGTGAAAAGATGACCCAGATAATCAGAGACAATATTTATAATAATATATCTGATAAGAATCTAGTATCCGACAACTAAGCCACCAAACAAATAACATAACTTAAAAATGGGCAAATAATTTGAATAAATATTTCTCCAAAGAAGAATGCAAATGACCAACAAGCCCATGAAAGATATTTTTCATTGATTATTAAAGAAATAGAATAAGAACTATGATGAGATTTCACTTCATACCTGCTAGAATGGTTATAAAATTGAAAAGTGGGAGGGAGGGGCAGAGAATAACAGTGTTGGGTTAGAGGTAGAGGCTCAGTAGATCCAGAATATGGAAGACCTGATAAGTCATCAGTTTTGCTTTGTGTGAGACAATGAGACACTGGATCACTGAGTTCAGGAAGGAACAAGCACATACCAATTTATGTGTACAGAATAAACTAAAGAGTGTGGTGGGAAGAAGCAAGAAAATTCATTTAGGTGGCATTTGTAATATTCTAAATAATAATTCTGGAAAGTGACAAAGATGGTGGTCTCCTGCACCGGTGGAGTCCCTCAGCATGACCTGCAGGGGTCGGGCTGGAATCAGCATGAAACTGACACCCCCAAGGGAGGCAGTAATCGGGGCATGTAGTAGTGTGCAAAGTGGCAGGTGGCTGGGGAAAGAGCCACTCCTGCTCATCCCTGCTCTATTCATCCCTGTCAGCTGTCTCCCTCTGTCTTCCACCACCATCCCTTGCATCTCCTGGTCTGCCACACCCAACTATGGAGAAGTGGGTCCCTAGGGTGGAGCTCCTGGAGCCTCACTAGAATACAGACTGGGGCTTGGAGAAGCGGGGTGAGTGCCCAAGGGGCACCTGTGGTGGGCCAGGGAGTTGGGGAAGTTATATGGTGAGGCTGCCCACTTCATGTGCTGCCCTGCAAGTCCTGGGGTGGTTTTAGTCTGATAGGAGGAGGCGGATGCTAGGGACAGAGTTCTTGGTCTCTTTTTTCTCTTCCTCTGTCCCTTAGTTTTGGCTGCCTGGGGAGGACGTGGCTGGAGAAGTTGATGTGGGCTAGGGGTTCTGTGCCTCCAGAGCAGTGGCTGGGGAATGCAGAATGTGGGCTGATGGCCTGGCCTCCCAAGCAAACTGCTGTTCAGCTCCATTTGCTTGTGCTCTTTCATAGACTCAATTGCCTATTTCTCTTTTTGTCTGTCCAAGTTGACTGCCCCCCCCCTGGTGGTCAGTGCACATCATAGCTACTGCTTAGGCTTTTATATATATAGATTGTAGACAACAAGATTAATAATGTTATAAATGACTGAGGGGAGGGGGCTTAGGGAACTAGATGAAAAGGTGAAGGGATTAAGTATTTAAAATTGGTAGCAACATGCCCTGTATGGTTTGACATAGTGGATAGATAGAGCATTGGTCTGTGGACTGAAAGGTCCTGATTTGATTCCAGTCAAGAGTTGCAGGGTCAACCTCAATAGGGGGCATGCAGGAGGCAGCCAATGGATGATTCTATCATCATTGATGTTTCTATCTCTCTCCCTCTTCCTTTCTCTCTGAAATCAATAAAAATATATTTCTAAAAACTTGGTAGTAATAAGATAGTCACAGAGATATAAATTATAGCATAGAGAATATAGTCAATAATCCTAAAAAAATAAAACCCTAATATGCAAATTGACCAAACAGTGGAATGACCGGCAGAACAACCAGTCACTATGATGTGCACTGACCACCCGGGGCAGATGCTCAATGCACGAGCTGCCCCCAGCCTTCAAGCCCTGACTGACTGTGGAGGTGGCAGTCGGGGCTGGTGAGTAGGCAACACCAGGTCAACCAAGGCAGGTGCAAGCGGGGCCCCAATCACCCTGCTGTTCCTCCCACAGATCAGCCCTGATCACTGGCCAGGCTTAGGGGCCCTACCCATGCACACATTTCATGCACAGGCCTCTAGTATTGTAATAACTATATATGGTGCCAGGTGGGTACTGGAAATATTGAGGTGAGGACTCTATAAAGTGTATGATTGTCTAGCCACTATATTGTACATCTAACATTAATACAAAATACTATTGCATGTAAGTTGTAAAAGCAAAAATTTTATGAGAAGGCAGGGGGAAAAGAGGAATCAAGGATATTGCCAAGGTTCTTGGTCTGAACATCTGGAAGAGCCATCTGTCATTTAAAAAGTTGGGAAAGAATGCTGGGGGAGCAGATGTAGAGAATTAAAATCAGAAAATTATTTTTGGACATTGAAATACCAGTAGACAGGCAGGCAGGCATGTCAACCTCACGTTCAGAAAAGGCACCTTGGCTGGGGAGCTAAGTTAAAAGTCTTTGTCATGTGATTGAACTGTAACCCCAAAGCCTACTCCTCTTTTTAGATGTGAGGAGAAAAGAAAAACAATAAGGTAGTGAAAGAAGTCAGGTATGGAGGCATGGACTGGAGAGTGTGTCTTATAAGTCAAGCAAAGCATGTATTTCAAAGAGGAGAATGTGAGCAGCTGTCCCAGATGCTGCAAATCAGAGATGTTCTCCCAGGGCCACAGGGGCTTAGCAACCAAGGAGATCACTGGTGATTCTAAGAGAAGTTCTGGAGAAACAGTGCATTCAGAACTGATTCTGTAGGACCCTCTAAATGCATGTCCAGGTTCTGATAATTTATAAAAGAATAGCATTTGCCTATCAGTTTTATCTAGGCAACTGTTTATAACAAATGTGGATGCTTAATATGGTGAAAATATGAACCAGATAAAAAGAGAATCGAAAGAATAGATACTAACCCAGCCCACATGAATCAGTGGGATTCCCAGGGAGGCACACCTGGGAAGGAAAGAGAAACTGTTACTAGCCACATTGAGGGGGCACCTCTGGAAGTGGGGCCAGGTGTGAGTAAGACGGAGGCGTGACAGAGCCTGCGTGTCTGGGGAGAGAAAGTGTCCTTGTCCTTCTGAACCTCTGTCTTAGCAGAACCAGCTCTGAATTTCCTACATTTTTCCCTGCAGGATTACTTAACTAATGCCTTTCTTACGAATTTAATTGACCCTTAACCTCTTTTTAACTTTCACTACTCTCTTAGTAACAAGAGATTTAAAATTATGCAGTTGATGGGCGAATTTGTATAAATAAACACATGAAAAATAAAAATACAAATAACTTTTTAGTCACATAAAACATTTTTGTGTTTCACACCTTGGAAATCCCTGAGCTCAAACACACAGTATTAGAAAGGACTGATGAAGGGAAATAAGATAATAAATAACAAATATTTATTTACTTTAAAAAAAGTCATTGATTTGAGAGAAAAAAAGGGAGAGAGAGAGAGAGAGAGTGAAACATGTGCCCTGACCAGAGATCAAACCAAAAATCCAGGTGCATAGAGACCACACTCTAATCAATGGAGCTACCCAGCCAGGAGAAACATTTAAATAATGATAAATTATTTAATAAATGACATGCAAGGATAAAGCAATGAAATTGGGAAATGAGGCACCCAGAGAGGGAAGATGTGCTAGATGCTGTTGCATCTTGATACAGACACTATTGTTGAAGACCTCATTCTATCTCATCCAGTTTGCAGGGCAATTACCCTCCTTCTAGTAAAAATTCAACACATGGTCACACTGCTCTTTCTCTTCAATACCTCTGGAACATGTCAAGCTAAACAGATGTTCCTAAATCTTTCAGTTAGTTGCTAAATATCTCTCAGACCCTTGCCCCTCCCTTAGCCAGGCCTCTTAGTAAAAGTCTGAAGCCAAATATGTAACACCTTAATCAATAAAGAAATTTTTTTAAAAAAAGTCTGAAGCCACAGTGCAACTTGCTCACCTATTTCTTCTGGAAGCTCTGGATGTGGAGGACTTTGTGGATACTGTGTTGTGAAGCCTGCTCTAACTGATGGGCTGCAGGCAGAATGACCAGGTGCAAAGGGGCCCAGGGCTGGAAAGCCTCATAGAGCAGCATTCCAAGGCTAGGGAATTCCATGATGCCTCACCATTCATCACTTACATTTAGTCTTTATAAAATTCACTGTCTACCATATGACCTTCCAGTTCCAGGGTGGAATAAAGGTTCACATGTTCTCATTTGATGGCTGAGTTCCATCATGCCCATCTGCTGCAGGGCTTTCCTGACAAGTCTCCATCCTTTGGCCTCTTCGTCCATGCACTGGCTTTGGTCAGCAAAGCAAACCTCTCTCAAGAATGCTTCCCTTATCTAGGGGGAATGAGAAAGAGACCAGCAGGAACAATTCTCACCTTTTCCCTTCCATCAACACAGGTGCTGTTGCTACCATTAAATTTTCATTTAGTGGTGCAGGAGGAAAAAAATGGAAAGAGAAAATAGATGTGGAAATAGCTACTGCTTAAAAAATGCTGCCTTAGGGAGTGCTTTCCATGCACTATTAATGTTAATGTAGTAGAATTGCCCCATTCTCTTAATTAGACACATAATTCTTAACCTTTAGGTAAATTGTGTATTCAGGCATGATAGAGGATGAAATGAAATTACTGCTTCCCTGAAGCAGGACAGAAAACATTGAACAAAGACCCCAGGGGTACTACTGTATAGCTGGAGGAGGCATCATACTTATTTTGACTAAAGTAGCACAGAGGGCAGGTGCCATATTCATGCACATTAACACACTGTAGCCCAGCACCTTATATCCACACTGTGAAATGCATGGGATCCTGAAGTCACCCGAGACAGAAACTATCTGATCAAGGACATAGAGCTGTGTGGCACCCAGAACACAGGTGTGTGGGTTATGGAATCCATTGAGACAGCATGGGGCCTGGGGCCTTCAGCCCTGCAATTGGCAGGGGCTACAATGCTTTCCCTTATGAGCCCACCAGCATTGTATCTCCCAAGTCTTCCTCCCTCCCTCCCTCCTTCACTCACTCCTTCCTTTCTTTCCTCCCTCCCTCCCTCCCTTCCTTCCTTCCTTCCTTCCTTCCTTCCTTCCTTCCTTCCTTCCTTCCTTCCTTTTCCTTCTTTCCTTCTTCCCTCCCTCCCTCATTTCATCCCTCTTAATCCTCCCAAGGTGGTTTCAGCAGCCACTCACTATCCTTACATCATATCATTTCTAAGATCAATCAAAATATTCTGCTGAACACATAGATGGGTTATTAGTGTCAGCAACTTCACTTATAATTTTCTCTTTATCTGACTCCTTCTCCCTGTCTGGGATGTTTTTCCAGAGAAAATTAGTTTTCTATTCTTGCAGGCATCTTATAAAATAATTAGCCAGATGGATTTTGGAATGGCATCTGACTATATCTATATAATGCAGATTTCTTAGGAAAAACCTGACCGCAGTCTGATTCAGTCCAAGGGAATTTTGTATAACTGGTATTGGTACAGCTGGTGACAGGAAAGACTAAAGAAAATATTGCTTTTGCTTGTCCGTGAAACGTGAAACAGAATTTAATTGTAGTAGCTTTTTTTTTTTCTAGATGGGTGTGTATTTCTATAGATGTGGACGGGGTCATGTGATTCTTACTGTACTTAATCTCTTTTAACCTCTGTTTGTTTATTAGTACTAACCTATAACTCATGAAATTACATGGATTAAAATGAGGCAGTTTTAGAATCCATCTGTTCTATAATCTGAAAATACTTACTGAAATACCTGGTATATTGCAAGTATTAGATCCAAATGCTGGGCTTAATGCTAATATAATTCCTTTCCTTTTTCCTACATTACGTGCCTCCTAGATAGGGATAATTAGTAAACAGAACAGAAAAAAACAACAATATATACTATAAAGTGCATATATGCAGAATACACCTATGAGCAAGCATGTATACATAAGGGTTTGTTATACATATTTATACACATATGATACTGTAACCAGCTACATGCATCATATATAAATATGCTCTTATCAGTGGACATGTATGTCCTCAGTTGGCAGAACAATCACACAGAACAAGTGTATGAACTCAGGACCTTGACCAGCTTTTCCTTCATCATCTTGACCTCTGCTCCCTCTTCTCAGAGCATAGTCTTTAAAGTTAGGCTGGCTGGGTTCATTCCTCTGAGACCTGGTCTGTCCATCTCCACTTCCTCATTTATGAAACTGAAGTAGTAACATCTTATTCACTGATTGAAGTGATACAATAGTATATATATATATATATATATATATAACTTTATCTTTATAACTAGAGGCCCAGTGCATGAGATTCATGCACTTGGTGGGTGGGGGGAGTCCTCTTGCAGTCCAGAAGCCCTGCAGGCCTAAGCAGGCAGGTGGACATTCTTTGTGCTGCCATGGAGGCAGGAGAGGCTCCTGTTACCACTGCTATGCTCACCAACCATGAGCCTGGATTCTGGCTGAGTGGCGCCCTCCTTGTGGGTGCACACTGACCACCAGGGGCAGCTACTGCATTGAGCAGGATCGGGCAGGCATCCTGAGATCACTGGAGGGGTCCCAAATTGCAAGAGGATGCAGACCAGGCTGAGGGACCCCACTGGTACATGATTGGGGCCAGGGGGAATGCGGGAGAGTGGGCAGTCAAGGAGGGACAACAAGAGGGCTCCAGGACATGTCCATCTTGCTCAGTCCTGATCAGCTGGATCCCAGCAGCAAGCTAACTACTGGTGGGAGCGACTGTCTCCTGGTGGTCAGTACACATCATAGCAACTGGTTGATTGGTCGACTATCTGTCCCCTGGTGGTCAGTTCACATCATAGTGAGCAGTTGAGTGGCCTCAGCATATCATTAGCATATTACAGTTTGATTAGTTGAATGGATGACTGGACACTTAGCATATTAGGCTTTTATTATATAGGATGTAGCTATCAAAAATGTTTAAAGTTCCCATGTAGATCATATTATACTTCTATTGAATAATATTGTTTTAGAGGCTACTTTGTTTATCATATCCAATCACTGTTATTTCCTTTGTAATTCTATGACTTCATGGTTCTTACCTTTTTCCTCTACCACTGACAGAGAGACCTAACTAACTTTTTTTCTTCCATCTCTTCTGGACCCAGTCAGTTCTCTCTCTGCAGCCACTTTGTCAAGCTTCCTATCATGCCATCCTTCACTCAGTGCCAGTAGGTGAGTTCATCCACAGAAGTTAGCTGCTGAGCACTTGAGTCAGAGTGGCTCTCCCCCATCCTGCCCTCCTTTCTTCCCACCTTCTCAGCCTCCTCATCTGCAAGAAACAGCAACAACTTAAGCTTTTTAGTTTCCAAATCAATCTTCTTCCCACCCTCTGAGGGTGAATCACACTGGTCTGCTCCATGCCTTTCCCAACACATTGACTCCTCTTTCTCCATCTATGCCTTAAGGAAGTGATACCTTTCTCTAAAAGATCCATGGAATTTACCCAAGAAAAGGTACCTCACTTCCCAAGCATTATGCACCTCACTGACATGTAGGCACCGTCTTTAATTCTGCCACCATCTCTAAATCAATACAGTAACTCCTTCAATACAGTAGCCACAGTAGTCAGGTTAATTTGCTTATGCATCTTACTCTCTGCAAAAGCCTTCAAGGTTGGTGAAAAAATTGCAGATGAGAAAACATGACTCACAGATTCAAGTTATGACCTGACAATGGCTACTCAGCAAGTAAATGGCAGATCAGGGAATTCATGTAAATTTGTCTTCAGACCTTAAAACATTTCTAACATGTCACACTAAGGTTATGGTTTAACAATCTTTACACACACACAAGTGCGGTCATGCACATGCATGCACACACACACACAAACATATACATGTACCTACATGTGTGTGGAGGAAGGCACACAGGAATACAAACACTATAATTCACCCATCCATGCCTTTTAGCATAAAGGAGAGGACAGTGAACATTATTACAAAATCAACTCTGTCATCTCAAAAAACTTAGATCAACTGAGAAGTTAAATTTTAAAGCGTGAAAGTTCTCAAACATTTTTGTTTTTATGGATAACATTATGTTATTTTTGTAATGCTCATTCTTAGAGATGGTGAAACTGAGGCCTAAAGATGCTAGTACCTTATCTAAAATCACATCGCCGATCCTAGTCCATGTCTTTGCTGGCCCGAGCTACTCTCACTTTGACTTGGGTCCGTGAGGTGCTGCCACAGCATGAAACCTTTGCAGACTGCTGGGCCTCATCTGTGCAGCTGCATTCCATGTCTGACTGAATGCATTTATAAAGCAAATGCTGTAATAGCGTCATAACTATCAGGTACAAATTTGTTATTCTCATGATTCTTGGCTTGTAATGGCCTTGGGAAAGCTTCATACCTTCTCTGCATAATCAGTGTTTCCATAAGAATGTATATTCTGAGAAGACCAGGTGCATGAAGGTGTCAAAAATCATCACCTACTCTATAAATAAATTATCATATTTCATGGCCTTAAGAGTCTCAAAAAGTCTCTTTTTAAACCAAGCCCTCTAGTTCTTTACTGTGACAAGACGGTAAAACCTGCACATGCATTTTGTGGGTTAGTCATTCTGTGTGGGTTAGTACAGAGGCAAGGAATATCTAGGAACAAAGGACATTGGAGAACAGCAACTGTATATAACCTGCTAGGATCAAAGCTGCAAAAAGGGAGGCCAATAAATTGTAACTTTCTCAGAGTCACAGGAGGCCATAGTAGCTGATCCAGGAGTGGTGGGCACTCCCTGTGCCACACCCTCTCCCCACTCTGTGCAGCAGGCCTAGCCCCAGGCGCTGTTGGATCAGCGTCCTCTGGCATAGGAATGTGAGTGGTACTTCCTATTAACTGAGGCAGGTTCTCCCATGCATTCAATAACCACTTGCTAAATGTTTGTGAAATGCCAGGTGCTACTCTAGGCATTATGGGATAAAATGTTGAAAGTTCCCCTTTCATGGAGCTCACGTTCTAATGGAGGTAGGCAGAAAAAAAAAAAAAACAAACAAGCAAACAAACAAACAAAAAATAATAAAACACACAAAGAAAGAAAGAAAATTAGAAGAAAACAACAGGTAGTAGTAGCAACCTCTATGCAGAATACTGAAATGGGATGAGGTGACAAAGCAGAATGGACTGGAAGCTTCAGGAGTAGTAAATGCAAGTTGAGAGATGAGGAATGAAGCCCCTGAGCAGAGAGAATGCAGGTGCACACCAGGCAGGGAGGAACATGGCAAGGAGCAGGTCCAGGGAAAGGCCCCTCTTGGCAGCAGTGGGAGCTCAGAGCCCTCAGAGATCCATGGAGTACACGGAAGGAGTCTGGGTTCCACTTCACAAGGAAGGGAGGACTTGAAGCCGGGGCCTAGAACCTCATTTGGAAAGACAGTCACTCTGGCTGAGTGAGATGTACACTGTGGAAGGGAGAGGGAGCAGGACCGGATGGCCAGGAGCTGTGAATTGACGTGGAAGCAGTGAAATAAGGCAGAAGATGCTGGGGCCAAAGTCCCTCGGGCGGATGGGTTTGATGTTTGCTTGTGTGCTGCCTGGAACCGAGATGGGAAGAGAAAATCCATCCTGTGCTTTACTCTAAGAAACCAGGTAAATGATGGCGCCAGCCATTGTGATGAGAACATCGGTGAGTGGATGAGCTAGGGAGGAGACATGGGCTAACTCTCCACAGCACTCTGAGGGAGGGAACTGCTGTGTAGAAAGTAAGTATGCCATTGACTCACAAGAGGCAAGTCCCAAAGTTGAACTATTTCACCACCTCACATGACAGGGGTAAAATATCAGGTGTGCCCTGAATGTCTACTACATGCAGCACATGGCAGGCTTCTATCCTTATATGCTGCAGATCAGGAAATTGAGGCTCAGAAGACCTATGTAACTTCTTCAGGATTTTACAGCTAATCAGTAGTTTGATATCAGACTAATGATTCCACAATCCGTGATTTTTCCATATTGTTTCCACTGCACTACAGGTTAGAACTAGGATACAGGGGTCTCCTTCCCACAGGCACCTTTGAGATAAAATAAGTGAGCATGGTCTTTCATGCAGGGGTGAGAAAACTTAAAACATCTTACCCAGGATATGAATGTGGACTTGGGGGCAATCAACATGAATTAGTTAAATGGCTAATGGTCTAAACAACAATTCATTTGCAGCCAGATACCTGTTCTGTCATAAACTTTGTGGACAGTTTTATTTTTCTCAGATACACACCCAGTTCTTTAGCTCTGTTAAGACACATGTCTTTTTTGTAAAACCCACCTCTTATTCTGACTCAGAGGGAGCTGTGGAGACATTATGAGGAAAGGTGGCTTTCATGTGCAGTGAAGTATGCTGCCTTGAGTCACATAATGGTCTCTGTTTTTAAGTCTTTTCCTAAGCTCCTATAACCACATTTTAGCAGGTTACTTTGAGGGCAACAGAAGTCCCTGGAAAGTGAAATGGAGAGTCAGACATGAATTAGTTCTGACCTGGGTTTGTCTCCCGACACTGCCCTCTTTTGCTGTATTTTCTTTGGCTAGCTGATTATTCCTGAACGGTTTTGAAAATAAAGTAGTTTTAAAACATGTCTGTGCATATCACTACAATATAGACACTCTCAACCAGGACTTCAGTGGCAGTGACAGGACCACTCACAGCCAAGATAGCCTTTCCCACCTGCCTGTCTGCAAGAGAACTCCCATGATAGTCACACTCAGGCCCCTGATGTGTCTTCACTTTTCTGTCTCATATTTTCCATGAACTGATGATGTGTGTATGGGCATGTGTATGCCTGTACATGTATATGAATATGTATGTGTGTCCATATTGCAAATATGGGTGTATGTGTTTGTGTGTCCATGTGTGTACAAATAGGTGGTATATATGCATTCTTGTGTGTGTTTGATTTGTTTCTGTCATCCCTACTGCAAGCATGCAGATAGGAACTGTTTTTATTTTTCAATGTTTCATTTCACCTCGCCAGAAAAGTACGTGGCACAGAATAAAGAATTAATAAATACTTACTGTATGAAAGGAAATGTAATCATCTGTTAATGGATCAAGTATTGGGTACGAAGTATTTTACGTTTAACGATCCCTAGAGAACCTTGAAGTGCTTCTTCTTTATCAGCAATGTGACTATGCTGTATCATAATTTCTTACTGAGATTTCTAAATGTAATGATTAGCCTTGTGCACATGGAACCTGAGGATCTATACACATGAATGCATTCATATGTCTATTTGGGAACACAAAGAGTATATGATGAGTATATGTGCCAATACACAATGTATAGTATGGTGTTTGTATATTCAGACATACTATAGCATATATTTATTTAGAGCAGTGGTTCCCAACCAATTTTTGGCCATGCCTCACCTAAGCATCTCTAAAATCTTGATGCCCCCCTATAATATATAATTCTTATTATTCAAAAAGTGAACTCCTATCATCTTGGAAGGCCATTACCTTGTTCTAAACAAGCTTCAAAAGAACATGGCATCCATAAAAGGGAAAAATAAAAGAATGCAAGGGCAGTTAAGTACCGAGGAAGAAATTACTAAAAAATTGTTAAAATAATAATAATATGAAATGATATAAAAATAGCAAATAAAGTTTCAAAATATAATAGAGAACTGAAGTGCATAAATATGTCACAATATATATTTATATATGAGGCCCCTAGAACCATAAGAAATGCAAAAAAAATCACTGTTAATAACTCATTTTCAATTGCCCACTTTAAAAGTCAAATTTCCCCCCTGTGTGGTATATGCCCCACATTGGGAACCACTTAGTTTGAGTGTAAATTATATACCACAAATTAACATATGTAGCCAATAGCCAATTAGCTACATGCTCACTAAACTATCATCAGTTAAATGCTAAAGAAGAAAGTGAGAATTGTAGAGTACTTAAAGAAATAGGATTTTTCTTCTTCAACATAAGGAGAGGAAGTAGTTGACTCCAGGAGGAACCACTCAAAGGAGCATAAGTAGGGTGACTGAATGGCCTGAGAGGCAGGGAAATGGGGCTGGAAGTGTACTGATCTTTAGTTCTATGGATGAACTTGAACAGCAACTTGTTTGCTGACTGACCCAAAATAAACCCTGTCCAGAATGTCCAGCAGCTATGGGCTTTAAGATCAGAGTATCTATTGTATCAGCATTGACCTGTTATCTCTGATCCAGGAGCTCAGAGCTGGATGGGGGAAAGGATCCCAAACCACCTCTCAGTGCACAGTGCGGTGAGTATAAAAGATGCATCCACCCAATGCCCACACCAGAAAGTAACTCACAAGGGGATGCCAGGTGCGAAGGAGACGCTCCATTGTGCTACATCTACACAATGAAAGACTACTTGACATAAAGTCATACTTATTGATATGGAGCGATATTTGTACAGTGTGTGTGTGAGTGCAATTTAGAGAGTAGAACAACATCACAGAGGCCCCACTTCGACAAATAAGGGGATGCTTGCTCAGCTCTTCCAGACTGAGAGCCAGGTGAGGTCAAGTGGGCCTCCACCATCTCCCCTCTGCTCCCTGGCCTTCCAGGGGTTAGTGCTTGGCTTCAATTAGGGGGACTAGTACACAGTTCCTGCATGTATGTGCCTGTTTTGAACTAATTGTTTGTGTACCTCCCAAATCCATTCACAGTGTGGAAACCCTATCCCTGAGTGTGATGATCTTAGAAGGGGGGTCTTGGAGAGATGGTGGAGCCCTCAGGAACAGGATTAGTGCAGCTCTCTCCCCTTCATCCTGCCATGAGAGGATGTGAAGAGAAGTAGCTGTGTGACCAGGAGAGGCCCCTGACCAGAACCCTGACTTTAGGGGCAGCCAGCCTGCAGGTTGGTATTAGGAGCCCCTTAGGTCAGTGCCCTGGGCCTTGGATCTGGAATTCCTATGCGCATTATTGGCTGTCTCATGCCTTCCCATACCTGCAATGAAACCTGGGTTGGCCTTTAGATATGAGTGGTAAGAGGCTGGGGTCACATCTCTAGGAGGCACTCTGTCAGCAGCTCCACCTCACCCAGTGCCATAAGCACTACAGCTAAATGCCCAGGATCCTCTAAGGATCTGGCCCACACTGAGCTTTTCAAGCCAGACCACCAGGAGAAAGCAGGCACTGTATGAGCATGCCCAATGTTCTCCTTCCTCTACCTCCTTTGACTCAGACCCATGGGGGAAGTGAGGGTTAATGAACACTTTCAAACCTCAGCATACACACAGTGTGTTCCAACTGTACTTTTGTGCATATCCCTGTGGCCAAACATCTGGAAGGATACACACCAGATACAACATCCATTTGCTCTAGGGGATGAGATTATTTTCTTGCATGAGTTATGATCATTACAATCATCCTATTTACACATTTTAAATAAGGTATCATTCTACCTGAGCTTGTTTCCCATCCTGGCACAAGTTTGGGGCCTTCCCTCTGGGATGGAGGCTGTGCACAAGGAAAGAAATAGGACCACAGGGTTTGCTGGCCAAGCATCATGGTGGGAACACAGGCTCCATTTTGTCCATCTTCCTGTTGCCCCTGCCGTTCATGGTAAGGTGGTGAAACTGGAAATTTAGTGACTTGTACAAAATCACATAACTAGAAAGAAGAGCCAAGACCTCACTCCTTCTATGGCTTGCTCCCAAATCCATGCCTCCTGCTCAAATATCTACATAAAGTAAAGGCAGTTATGGCAGAAAAATAAAACATGTGTGATGCCTGTGGGGTGGCCACATGGACTGCACAAAATACAAATGCTGGAGGAGATGCTGGAGTCATAGCAACATGCTCACCTGCTCCCTACATGCCACCAAACCCAACCTGGGAGACCTGGAAATAGTGCCCTGAAGAGGGTGTGCTGGGTTTGAAGCACAGTCAGTGTTCAGAGTCACCTGTGCAGGTGTGACAGCTGAAGGATGAGAAACAGGGACAAGAAACATTGACTCTCTCCAGGTAGCTGACTGAGGACTGGGACTGGCCCTGTCCCCCTGCTCAGATCACAGTCTGTGCTAGGTGCGCCCCCGGCCCGTGCAGTAACAGATTCTCCCAGAGATGATACCGAGTCATCAAGAAAAGGTTACATTTTATATTCGGAATTATCTGCTTAAGAAGTCAAGGGAGCATGCAATCTATTTGAGAACGATTTTCATTTCAAATAGTTAGAAACTCTTTTAAAATAATTCTGGTACTTTAAGAAATTAGTGACAGTTACCTGGAAAATTCACTCATGTGGCATAAGGTCTTCCCTAAAGATTATAGATCAGAGCAGCAGTGGGTTATATTTAGTGAGGTGCATAGGCCTGCTTCTTTTGGACATCGCGTGGTATAGTTTTCCCAGGCCTTTCACAATTCCTAACTTCTGAGGACTGGACTCTAAATTACATGACGCTAAAGATTCTGACACACTTTTTTGGCCAGCCCACATCCCCATGGTGGGCACCCTCCCACTCCCACCCCTTGCAATGAAACAAATGATGAACTGTGTATAAAACTGACTGATTCCCAGGGTGGGCATAATCATTGCCAAGCCCAGCTGACATTGTGTGAAACTTCTGGGTGTTTTAGTAAGCAATTCTAGGGAACATCTGTTTATTTGTTTGTTTATTTTTTTATTCTTGCAAGCACATTAATAACAAAATAAACTTCACTCTAAAAAATAACCATTGGAAACGATTAAAAAATAGGGTTTATTTAATTTTCTCTAAAAGCAAGTTTTATTTTAATAAAATGCATTTGCACGGAGGCCTCCATGTTTCAGGTAGCACAAAAGACCTGCTACTCAGCGGCCTCATTGCCTTGCAGTGCGCCCCCCAGGTTTTCTGCCCCAGATGGAATGCCTTGCTTTTGATGAATGTGCAGAGACCTTGTTGCCTTCCCATATGCTATCACCTGCACGTTTTTATGTCTAGCTTAAGGGCTCCCTTCAAGTGCCACTGCTCTCAAGGCACTTTTCATGTTCACTGCTGTGCAGCGTGGGTGTGGTCATCCTTTCCTTTGGAAGATGAGGAGAGACCTTAAAAGGTGATGGAACTTGCTCTGGCCCACCCTGGGCATCAATAGAACTGGTCCATTACAGTCCTCTCCCAGCAGCCTTTTTCTCCTGGCTCAGTGCAGGTCCCTTGTGGGAAAACATCCATCTCTATGATATTCCCGCTTATGGAGCCCTTCTGCCCACTGTGGTCACATTGCATGACCAATCAGAGTAGGAGGGCCAGTGAGCTTACCTGGTGTGTTGAGCAGGCGGGACCTCCTGCAGTAGTAGGCCACCTCCTGCTCACAGTGCTCTGAGCTGTCAATCACGGCCTCCAATTGCCCCAGGCTGCCCCCATAGTCCAAGGCCATGGAGTAGGGCTTCTCTGGGCTGGCACCCTGCACATGAGTCAGCTCTGTGTTGTTGTGCTGCACTGAGGTCCAGATCTTGTCCTCTGTCCAGAAAACACAGCCCAAGGAAGAAGGGTTAGAAGAAAGTTCAGAAAAGGATCCCACTGGCAAAAAGAGGCTCATGCAGGCAATGCAATGGTGGCTCCCTATGGGGCTGATCATCACCGCTGCTCTATTCATCCCCAGGATTTGACCAGAGAATTTTTGCTCCTCACAGAACTCCACCAGGGGAGAAAAAAATAGTAATCTTAAGAGCTAATGTTTTGGAGTCCTAATTCCACAGGCTGCAAGCTAAGCATTTAATCTCATTATCTCTTTTAAAATCAAAGTTACTTAAATCCATCCGAAAGGAGCCCACACATCCAGGTTAGAGGTGAAGGAAATGCAAGTGAAGACTCAGGTGGCTTGCTCAAGGCTGCAGTTAGTGACTCAGCAGGAATTGGAACCCAGGTATCAGTCCTCCAAAGTCCTCCAGCTACTGACAAACCCCCTTCACTAGGGAAACACCAGCATCCATAGGAAGCCACAAATCCAGGGAAAAAATAAGACCTACACACAGAGTCTCTGAAAAACACAGTTAACAAGGGTAGAATTTGGCCATCCATCCCCAGTGAACTCCGAGGCACTTAATGGCAGTTATTACTCATCCTCTGTTTGCCAAGTATTTGTGGAGGCTTACAAGAAAGGAACATGCAGAGGTGAAGACCTTTAAATCAGGGACCTTTAAAACATGTTTTTCCCAGAACAGGGAAAATGGAAGGCCAGGATAGAGGAGAGGAATGTGAGTTCTAGAAACTGGAAGATCTGTATGTGAAAACTCTTTCTGCTAAGAACAAGCTTAGACAAATCACATCACTATCTGGGGGCTCAGTGTTATCATCAGTAAAAAATAAAAAATAAATAAAAATATAAGGACAGAGAAATCACCTATCCTATAGCAGGGCTGTTACTATGGAATAACAAACAAAAATAAAAAGTTTCAAGCCACTATCTGGGAGACATCAGACATTCTGTAATAATAACTCAGGGTAAAACATTTACTGCAAGTGGGTGTAGAATTGAATTCTGAACATGCTTATGAATGAAGTCAAGAAGGAAAGAGGACATCTTGGAAAGCTTTTGTCATCTGAGCATCTTTAATGCAGTGACATCATTCCTCATCCTCTGTTTTCAGGGCTGAAGAGGATCCCCACATAGACATGGCTCCCTCACCCTTACCTCTTCAGTCTTACAAATGCACAAACTAAGGTCTAAGAAGTAAATAAAATGGCCTGAGGCCTATTACACAAGAAAGATGAGCACATACACTGCACACAGATACAATTGATTAGTGCCACTAAGGGGCAAGGTTGTGAGTTGAAGTAAGTAACTTCACTGCCTTGCACTGTAGTGCGAGCAAAGTAGGGGTAGGAAAGAGAAAAAGAAAGTTTGAGTTTGGTTTCAATGATCTCTAAAGTATTTTCCAACTCTCAAAAAGGACACATTTCTTGCAGCATAAAATTAAAATGTGCTCAAACATTCCAATTCATCTTAAAACTGTTTCCTAAAGCCAGCCCACTAGTAACCCACATGTCTCCAATACTTAACAGGCAGAATTACATTTTCTCAAAAATCTAAAAAAAATCAAATCAGGATGAAGGTTCTTAGATTTTGACTTTGAAAGTAAAAATAGTACATGTAAAAATAATCTTAGACAAATAATTAACAAAAATATTTAAAATGCTAATATAGATAAATGCAGACAAAATAACTAAAGATAAGCTATTGCTTAATAATGCATCACTGTAGAGGGACAAAGAAAGACTGACAGTTTTGAAATATCCATGGTGCTTAGAAGCAGAAGAGGAAAACCCAGTCCAATAATAGATGGTATGTCTCTGCCTCATACTAGAACATTCTACACGATAGTGTTACCTCTCTATTTTTACCTATGTCTCTACAGATATAAAATATAAATATGTAGATATATGAATGCTCAGAGAGAGAAGTAAATTTGTCCTGAATATTATTGTGTCCAATCTGTCTCATTTCAAAAGTGATACACATAGCATCATTAAATCATATGGTTTTAGATTTACCTTCTATTGAACACAGACTTTCATATCTGTATATTCATTCATGTAATTGTTTATATATTCATTAATGTATTTACTTATTCATTTTATCATTGACTTATTTTGCGAAAATCACATTCTATATTTGGCAAGATGGGAAAGAAAGCTGTGTCAGACAATCTTTCATCTTAAAGTCTACTATTGCCAACTCTGCCTCGGGACTCTGAGGGTAAATTGAAGTTTTAATAATTCAACTATTGCCACTTATTGCTATATGTGATCTACAGAAGATGCAAAGGAACACTAAGAGCTTCAAAGCACTCTCCACAATTCACTTAGATGTCACAAGCCCCCACTGCTAACACAGTATGAGTGACAGGACTGGAGCTGATTGCTGGAAACATAGGTCTCTTTGATGGCTTTCCTTTCAAAGATGCCTTTGTCCTCTGATTATTTTCCTCCTGGGAGAGAGCTGAGTAAAGAATGAAAGAAAATGGACAAATTGGTGTTATTTTCCCCCAGCTTCATTGGCAGCAGTGTAGGTTAAGCCCTGACCCAGACACAATAGTAAAGACTAGTGGTCAGTGGCTCTCGTGAGAGCCTCCAAGGGCCAGCTCCTACTCCCTGCTCTAGGGCGGGTGCTGTGGTTTCAGCTGGGGAAGATCCATGTGAAGTCAGTTCTTAAGGGTTTTCAAATAAGTAAGATTTGCTCTAAAAAGTCCATTAAGTGGATGCATGGGATGCATTTGCAATCCCACACATGCTTGTACTAAAACATGGCCCTTGAAGCTAAGTATTCAAGATGGTCCTTTAGCCCATAGGTGAGTGAAGGTTAGTATATGTGGACAGGCTCTGGAGTCAGAAGATCTGGATTGGCATGCCAGCATGGCACTTCCTGGCTTAGCAACCTTGGCCAAATGATAACTTCCCTAAAGTTTGATTTCCTCTTCAGTAACATCTGAAAAGCAGCAATGAAGCTGACTATACAGGGTCATTGTAAAGATAAGTGAGAGGATTTCTGCCAGGCGGCCCATTATTCAACAAATGAACTGCATTCCACAGAAAGTTATGTTGCCCAGTGTATATAAAGGCATCAGTGTCTCACAGGTGACCGGTGTGACTACTATTAGCAATAGCATCCAGGAGAAGGCAAGGGGAGAGTAGCCTCAGGTAGTTCTCAGAATGGTGTGTTGGTACTTTCCCAGAGCACAAAGTAAGAGATGCCTTAGGGGGAGAGAAGATAAACTTAGCCCAGCCTTCTTTCTCAAATCCATCAAAATTTATGAGGAAAACACACCCATTTCAAAAAACCCAGAACATGAATTGCTTTATTTTTGAAGTTTTGGGAACTTCACACAATTCAATTTACAAAGACTGCCTATAACTCAAGAAAGTCCAATGCCATGTAGGGAATGAGAGTGAATTATCTAAATGCTAAGACTGGAAACTCATTTTAAAATAAAGTCCTCCAGGTTCCAAACACCAGCCTCTGCTCGCCTGCCTCCAAACTAGACCCTAGCACAGTGGTATGGCACAATCTCTGGGGAAGCCTCTGGGCTGCAAGGTGTGTTGAGACAACTAGTATTGTAGACACATCCATTCTTTAGAACCTAGACTCTGCCGCACAACAGCTGGGCCAGTTACATAACCACCTCCGGTTTCCTTCTTGGAAAGCAGGGTTGGTAATATCATTTTAATTAAATCCTATATAATAAAATCTTAATATGCTAAGTGTCTGGTCATCCGGTCATCCATTCAGTCTAAGGAAGCATAATATGCTAATGCTAAGCTAAGGCCACTCAACTACTCTCTATGGTGTGCACTGACCACTATGAAGCCCACACTCTGAGTGATAGGTTAGCTTGTTGCTGGTCTGCGGCTGACTGGGACTAAGCAAGATGGGCTGGACATACCCTGGAACTTTCCCACAGTCCATCCATGGCTGGCCAGCCTCCTGTGTCCCTCCCCAGCCCTGATCATTCACTGGTGGGGACCCTCAGCTTGGCCTGAACCCTCTCTCAATCTGTACTCCTCAGGAGATGTCATAAAGCCAATTTTGGTTCAATCCCACAGGCCAAACCGAGGGACTCCACTGGTGCACTAATTTGTGCACTGGGATTCTATAGTATTATAATATTTTAATATTATAATTAAAAGTTCTAATATATTAAATGCTTTAAATATTAAAATTATATGTTCTACATGGACACACAAGTTGTTCAACATGCAAAAGAATTAAGAATTTATACATTAGATCTTTATTACATTAGAATGAGGACCTCATCCTCATTTCTTAGAAAGTTGGGGTAGGGATTTAATCTGGCAAAGGAGGTTAAAAAACAGGATGCAGTCCCTTGTACTACAGTTGCATGATAAATTATTACCATCTGTTTAATTATCTTTTCACTCTGAAATAGCCTCATGTCTGTCTGTATTTATTGGTGTCTCTTACATCTCCTGAAATTTCATCAGCAGAATATGTTGTTTAATTTTCATAAAACCAGAAACCTGAATAAAACACTGATACTTCCATTTTGCTAACCTATTCATCCCCTATTATTCATTCTATTAGGGGAAGAAATAGAATATTCAGGACCAGTTAGAATTGTAAGAAATATCAATCATGCTCTGTTAAACATGATTGTTTTATTCTGATTAAAGAAGCACATTCTACCCTGGCTGGGAGCTCACCTGGAAATGCAGCCCTTCCTCCCCATCAGGAGCTGCTTATTATCATGGAAATATTAACCTTGTTTCAGAAACCAGGTTTGCCAGCCTTTGAGACCCCCAGCGCTTTGCATACCACAGGCCTTTACAAATTTTCAGACCTGCAAACTGCCCATTTGTATACTTTTTGCATATATCCCCTTGTAATCTTTGTCCTTCTATCCAATATAAGCAGCAGATTTTTGTGGGTGACCTGCTGCTCTCTCACATTGTCGGCACTATTGGAATAAGCACTCAGATGCTTCAACCTTGTCTCTGCTGAATTGTCTCATTGTTACAGGCAGCAGAGACCCATTATGTGTCCCGTTACAACTGTGCTGTTTACCACCATTCAAGCCCATGATGAGAAATAAGCCCAGCTCTCTACCTGCTCAAAAGAACACAGGTATGGAGTTATCCAGGACCAATTTTCTGCTCAATAGTGAAATGCATTTTGAAATCTTGAACTAGAGATAATCTGTTCAGTTCACTACCTATCTCAATCAGTCTAAAGAAATAGTTATTATACATTTAAAATATCTGCCTTTTCTTTCCAATATGTAGTTCACATGTATTTCCATTATGTTGTTTGTGCAGAAGCTTATTTTATTTGATGTGGCTCCCCTTGTTGACTTTTGCTTCTGTTAGTTATATTATTGGTATCATACCCAAAACACTATCAGCAACTCTGATGTCCAGGAACTTCTTCTCAGTGTTTTTTCTTGGGATTTTACGGTATCTGCTCTGATGTTTAAGTCTTTAGTCCATTTGGAATTAATTTTTCTGAGTGGTGTAAGATAGAAGTCTAATTTTGTTTTTTTCTGCATGTGGTTATCCACTTTTCCAAGCACCATTGATTGAAGAAACTATTTTTTTCTCCATTGGGTGTTCTCTGCACCCTTGTTAAACATGAGTGGACTGTAGTGCCATGGCTTATTTCTGGGCTCTCTATTATAAACTTCAAAACAAGTAGCTAAGAGACTAGATCTTATTCTCCATAAAAGGTATGGTAACTATGTGATATGCTAGCAGCGCTAACTAACACCACTGCAGTGGTAATATTGCAATATATAAATGTATGAAATCAACACCCTGCACACCTTAAGCAATGTTATATGTCAAAAACATCTCACCATATTTTACAAATAAAAATAAAATATTTGCTTTTTAAGAGCATCATTTGGCCATGATGATCACTCACTGCATAAATGGGAATGAGTTCTTGATCATGTAGCACACCCTATGTCATGCCACCTTTATAAGTAAAGGAATCGCAAGCCATAGGCTGTCAAATAGCATGTGTGATAAAGTTCCAAAGCATAATTTCAAAGACTTAACAATGTATTATTACATAGATTAGTAAAACATACTTCTAATTGCACTGTGAATTTAGTTTTCAATTCCAGTCCCATAAAGCTATTAGGTCTCCCAACCTGTAAAGCATGTCATGCATTCTTCTGTTCAAAGCTATGCTTAGTTAGTGCCCTGCTTGCCACTAGCGTACATACCCAGGACCATATGCATGGCTGAGCTCCAGTTTACACATCAGTGTGTACACAAGAATGGCAGACATCTGACACTGTTATAAGTACTCTCGATCTCATGAATGGAGGGGTTGCCTAGAAATCTGTTGAGGGCAAGGTCGGGTGGGGGCTGATAAGAGAAGCCTGTCCAGTGGATACTGTGCCCATTTTTCCTTGCAAATGGACTATAGATGGATGGGAGTCTATCCTCTGGCCAAGGGACTAGCCTAGCATTGGGTGCCTTGTAGGACTTCAGAGAATCTTGTCAAGTGCTGTGGTTAGTCAATCACTGTCATTTATATTCTGCTGTATTCTTTCCCCCAGCATTTCCAAAACAGCTCTGTTATACATTTGTTATGTCATGGTCCAGATTTTAAAAAAGGAATTTCAAATTATAAGATCAATACACACATACATTCAACAACAACACTGACAAAAGAAGAGTATGCACCAAGTTTGAGCAGAGTAGTTATGGTGGAATATTCCATGATGTTGTGACATATTCCCAACTCATCATTCAGACAGCCCTTTGTCACCTCACCCTCTGAGTCATCATCCGGACAGCCCTCTGTGACCTCACCCTCTAAGTCATCACCCTGACAGCCCTCTGGGACCTCACCCTGGGCTTCCCAGTGGCCTGGGAACTGGAAACTTCACACACAGAACCAGCCAATTTTTTTTTCATGTTTTTGTACATGTTATTCAAATTGATTGCTATTATTGTGATAATCATTATTATTAATAATAATAATTACAGATGTTGCAAGTTGTTTCATCTGTTACCATGGTGATTATTCTTCTGAAAAAATAATAAGCACAATTTAAAAAGGAAAGAGAGGCAAAATAATAACTCAGATTAATAAGACCCCATTCTATACATATATTTGTCTCTTTATAGAGCAAGAAAAAGTGCAATTTTTCTATCATAATACTTAGAAGGAAGTCTACAGATTGTCAATACCCACCTTAATTGAACTTAAATCACTGTGGGGAGCTGCTTAGTCCTTTGAAAAATGTGCCTATTCATTTACCCGCGTATGCAGTAAAGCAAGTATATATTAAGGTCCCTGGGGTCACTTTCATGCAGTTATCTCTGTTGACAGAGTGTATTTCCCACACCAAGGGTAAAGGGAGTGTAAAAAACCCTCCAACACTATCTCAGTGCTCATTTACCATCCACACATCTACAACCTCATGGCATTTCTTGTTGTCTTGTGTTAAGATTATTTAACTTTTTATCTGTTCCTATCTTATCTCCCCTTTTAAATCACAAACAGTGACAGAAGGGTGAATGTCACCTGGAAGGCCTTCTGTGGATGAGGGGCAAATGCTTGGGGGGAAGCTGAGGCTCAGGCTGTTCAGCCAGGCAAGGCTGCTCTGCCCTGTGGGCTCTGAGCTCCTAAATGTGGCAGGGACACTGACCCACCCTCCAACCCCTGACCTCAGTCTCCTCAGCTGTAGGCTGGATATAACTCGTGCCCAGTGATGTGAGGAATGAATAAAATGCACAGGCTGTACTGAGCACCATGCCAGGCTCAGGGGATGGACTCCAAGCAGCTCTGATCCAGGGAGGATCCCAAGGGACCACCTCACCTTTAGGAACTGTTATGGGAACCCTAGCTGAGGAGTCAATCCACCTTCCTCTCAACTTAAAGGAAAGGAAGACAGTGAGTGAAAAAAAGACTTTCAGCTTCTTTGCAAGAATTTGTGTCGGAGCCTTCCTCCCTCCAGGAGGACAGGAGAACATGCAGGCCCATTGTCTCCATTGCAGCTTTGCTATGGGGTGTTTGCAGCGGGGAGAGCGGCCCTGCCTGGCCTGGGGTGGCCACATCGCAGCAGCAGCTGGAGACGCCAAAGCATAGGCCGGAAGCCAGATCCCCAGTGACCATGCTCCACAACCCGCAGGAGCCACACCGGAAGAACTCCACACAACAGGCGTGGTGTGGCTTGTTCGCCTGCTTCACTCAGCATGTAGTTTCTGTGCAGCTTCTGAGAGTTTATTTTTCTCTCTGCTTACTTTAAAATAGGTGCCAAGATCAAAGAGACCTAGGGAAATTTTTGGCCTTGAGGGTGTGTTTTTGAATGGACTCCAGCTACACTGTATCTGCTTGTTTGTCTGTTGTCTGCTGGGTTATTCAAGGGAAAGTATGAGGTGCCTAGTGTGAGCAGAGCATCATGTTAGGAACTGAGGAGATAGGATGAAGGTGAAGGGCACTCTGAACCCTGAGGGCATCCCCCGCTGGTTCTGAGAAAGCCTGACCTGGCTGGGGCAGGAGGAGGCAAGGCTGAACTCAGTGCCCAACCTCTGAGGAGGGCAAGGAGAAGCATGGGCTCCAAATCCAACCCCTTCTGGGGAGAGGGCGGCAGGCTGGTGGGCAGCCTTTCGCTGCCCTCACAAGTTTCACGAGGTTTTTAGGAGATTGTGGTAGGGATTGCTGGGTGCTTTCCAGGAAAGAGGTGGGCACTTGCATAAACTTAATTCCATCTCACATCTAAGTGATACTGGCCAAGCTCTCCACTCTCTCTAAGCCCACATTTCCTCAAAACACATGTGAGAGAATCATGTGAATTTACTGTGATCAACCCTTAGACTATACCCCATCCCGGTATATACCCCTTCACAATAAAGAGTGCCTTCTCTTTATTCAGAAGAGCTGACCTGGCTGAGGCTGAGCTCAGGGCCGGCTGCAGAGGTCATGCCTTAGCCCTAAGAAGGAGTCAAGGCCTCATTCCCCTCTCCTCCCACCAGGTCACAGCAGGACGCACATTCTGTGAATGAAAGGTGTCCCCACCATCTGCTGCATGGATCTTACGCTCTGCTTCTGGACAAAAAGGCACCCCAAAACCCAAAGAAGAGAGTGGGAAGATCTATCTTTCTTTCAGAGGACACATCTTCTCTGGGGCGCACACATGAGTTTTCTTTCTGTGTACACTAAAACTGCTTCACACAGAGTAAGGCCTATTGCTCTAGAAACAATAAACAAACCTCATGCCTAGATCTTAATTTCCAAAAGCAGTTTGCTGCAGAAGTGAACTAAACTTTTGGAAAACAGCTGAGTCTGGGACTAGGCTGGGAAAGATCAAGGTAACGTCTTGGAGCATCTTGTGCTAAAAAGCTATAAAATACTCCAGGATTATGTAAACATATAAGAAAGGCAAAGCAGCAAAAATACAGGGACTATGGCTGGTTACAGCAAGGACAATTTTAATGTAACTATATAAAGATAACAGTAACAATGTTTTAAAATGGTATAACTTATGTTTTTAGTAGCACAAAGGCAGGTGAAGTTAGGATGAGAAATAGTGAAGAATGCAGAATGACAGCTACAAATGTAGGAAAATGTAGAATCAGAAAAACAACATGATAAATCCTGGTGTAATAAATTTTATAGGTTGGGATCATTAGCAGATTTGGAGGAAATGTTGGGGAGCAGAATATTACCACCCACATAGATCACTTACTGATTATAAACTATCTTCATGAAGCAGAGATGCAGAACTGTGTTAGCCAAAGGAGGGAGCTGAGCATCCCAGTGTCACAGACTGACACCGTGTCCTGCCTGATAGGGTGCACTGAGGATACCATACACGACCCATGAGGTCATCTGGCCAAAGTATTCTAACAATGACAAATAATTTTTTAAAAATCCAAAATAAATAACATTTTACCTCAGAGCAGACTTGTACTACTCTTCAAAAATTAATGTAATGAGAAACAAACAAAATTGTATGAGTTAGGAGAGAGGGCCTTCTAGTTAAAATAGGCTAAAAGGACCTGGCAATCAAATCCATCATGTGTAAGGTGCTTCAATCCTAATAAACTATGAAAACAGAAACTGTTGCCATGCCAGTGTTTCTCAGTGGTTGAGCGATGACCTATGAACCAAGAGTTCAATGGTTCGATTCCTGGTCAGGGCACATTCTTGGGTTTCAGGCTTGATTCTGGGTAGGGGGCATGTAGGAGGCAACCAATCAATGATTTATTCTCATCATTGAAGTTTCTATCTCTTTCTCCTTCTCCCTTCCTTTCTCTCTGAAAAACAAAAAAACAAACAACAAAATAAAACCTACTATAAAAGACAGGATAGAAACAAGATAGACTATATATTGTATATTAATTTAATTAATGTTTATTTTAATTTATGGTTTTAGTACTGTGGTCATATTGAATAATATCTTTGTTCTAAGAGCTACAAAGTGAAGTCTTTAAGTTTAAGTTATCAATGTGTCTACAATATTTATTTTTAAATAATTCTAGAAGGAAAAGGCAATTTATGAGAAGGATTGAAGGAAAGGGAAGATAAAAAAAGGAGAGAGAGAGAAAGAGAGAGATATGAAAGAAACACAAATGTGCAAATGTGGCAAAATGTTTACAGTTGGAGAAGGGGTGAAAAGTATAAAAAATCTTATATTAGTATTTTTTCAACTTTTCTGTAGATTTGGACACTTCAGAATAAAAATTTTGGTGAAAATAAAATAATGCTTTGCACAATGCTTCCCAGTAAGTGTTCAGAGCTATTGTCTTGTGCTCCAGCAAATCCATGTGGTGGTTCTTTTACACACACACAGACACACACATACCCACAGCATACACACATGCAGACACACACAGACACACACATACACACAGTCATAGACACAGGCATAGACACATATGTAGAGACACACATAAAAATATTCCCCCACAGACGCATTCATGCAGACACACACACTCATAGACATATACATACAAAAACACACACAGGCATACCCGTGCAGATGCACACAAACATACACACTCACAGGCACGCAGATGTACACAGAGACACATACTCCCAGACATAGACACACACAGATAAAGACACACACACCACACACACATGCTTGGCTAAGGACTAACTGGCAACACAATTATCAAACAGCAAAGATTATTATCCAGTTCAACCTCTGACACCACCACAGCACATTCACATTCAACTATAACTACTGGTTAGTAATGTTGAATTGATATTTGTAAACTGTTTTAATGTGTCTGACATGTGCATTCATGAAAGTTATTGCTTGTTATTTTAATTACTGCATCCCCAATAATCTATATAATAAAAAGCCTAAACGACCATTAATTATGGGGGAACAGCCAGAACAACTGGTCTAATGATGCGCACTGACCACCAGGGGTCAGACGCTCAATGCAAGAGCTGCCCCCTGGTGGTCAGTGCCCTGCTCCCACAGGGAAAGTGTTGCTCAGCCAGAAGCCTGTCTCACAGCTGGCAAGCACAGGGGAGGTGATGGGAGCCTCTCTCACCTCCACAGCAGTGCTAAGAAGCAGCAAGCCAAGCAGGAAGGAGTAGAGAGCTGGCAGGTGGTAAGGAGCAAGGGGTTCTGAACTGTGAGAGGGATGTCTATCAGGGGTGCTGGACTGTAATCATGAATTATATTGATTATTTCAAGTTATTGAGTAACAATAAATTTAAACCTAAGTTTTGTTATTAATTACAGTAGATTAAACTGAGGAACAGGGAGGCCAAGTAACTCACCTAAGTCACACTTGACAAAACTAGTGTCTTCAGGTGTTTGTTAAAATGGTATTTCTTGTCACTGTTCTAAGCCCACAGAAGAAACATTGTTGGAAATAGCCTAGAAAATGACATTTTACTCATCTTAGGTCATTATTTGAAGAAATAAAATTTAAGAATCTTTGGTGTTTATAAACTTCATCTAACATTCAGAACAACTTTGCAAGTCGGATATGACTATCTCCATTGACAGATGAGGAAAGTGATGACCAAGGAGGTAAGGTGAGTGGGATGGAGACACAATTCCTGCAGGCTCCCCGCCTCCAAGACCTTTCTGCAGTGGCACTGACTGATGGGGTGGGGCACATGGGCCAGGGAAAGCGGCTGTTTTGTTTAGACACATGGGTATTTCTTTTCTCCAGAGCCTCTATTTCTCCTGGCCTAGGACCCCAAGAATGGGAATCACAGACCTAGCTCTGGGTGATATATATCAATTCATGTGACCTTAGACAACGATTCAATGATTTCTGCAAAACTGAATAACATCAAGAGAATAAAGTGTCTGGCATGGAGACTCATACTATATGCTTAATTAAATATTAGCTATTTATATTACAAAATGTAGCCTAGAGGGCAGCCCTTCAAGGTCAGCTTCTCTCATCACAATTCCCAGTTTCCCAGCCTGTGACCCAACCATGGCCCCCTTTGTACTATTTCTGTAGTGTCTTTTGGCTTCTAATTTATTTCATACACCTTGTGAGACATGTCTGTTTGCACTGTCTGTTTGCTCTCTAAATTGTGACATCCTGTAGGACAAGGATACACATTCCTTGGAAACCTTAGTGCCTTGCACAGTTCTTGCTCAAAAATTTACTTGAATTACAATTTCTAAATGAGCAACTGAATAACTGAGTCTGGCTCAATGAATGCATACCAAATAAGTAACTTAACACATAAAAATAAATGTGGAAGTAAACGAGTGAAAGCCTACTATTAAAGGAATACAAGACATCAGAGAGGTAATTAGTAAAGGGGGTGAGTGTATGAAAAAGCAGATAAATAAATGAGAATCACACTGCCATGAGCCTTCTTTTTTCATCCATGTAGTTGGAGTCAACTCTCCAAATGAAAGGAGTTTCTCTGAGAGCCTGTTACAATTATTGGCAACTCAAATGTGACAATAATTTCAGGATAATGTTAATCTTTATGACTTAGTAGTTTCATTTAATGGCCCCATTTAGCAGGAGGTTATGCCACCTGCTAGCTCACGGAGACCACTTATAAAAGCTCAGGACTTTCACACAAGCATATCCCAGCTTGGCCTTATAGACCAGCCTGCTGGAATACTTATGCAGTCCCTAAGCCTTGGCTGACAACATAGGGTATTAAACAAGGAGAAATATACTTAAGAAGATCTTCAGTCCTCTAAGCTGGGATCTTTTTCTTTATTGCCAAAAAGTCCTCTAGACAACATGTGACAGACAACAAGTGTTCTTCCCTCTGAAATACAAGTGTTATTCCAACTAAGTAAATTGCTAGTGAGCCCAGCAAGAAATACCCATGCATGAATCAAAACACAGGAGAGGACAGTTGCTATTAGGAACAGAGCTGGACATTGTTTGCTGAGCAGAGTTTAATCTTTCTGCAAGTTGTTTTTTAGTTTGACACACACTTTCATCCAATAATGCTTATAATTGTTGGTCTTCAAACTTTGCAGTTGATCAGGACGTTCTTTGTCTTTCACATCAAAATCATCACTTAAGGCATTTAAACCAGCATTCACAAGTATCTTGAGATGGACCATATTCACCATAAGCTTCCTGAAGTGTACAATAACTTTTAGCAGCACTTTTTAATTTAATAATAAATTAAAATTTCCTGCAAAATGCTCTTTTTTTTGGCTTGAAATTTGACATTTTTAAGTGTAAAAATATCTATGATGTTAACACCTTTAGCAAATTTGACATATGAAGTTTTGAAGTTTGTTGTTAATGCAACAAGATAGCATACATATCAAATCGTATATATATATATATATATATATATATATATATATATATATATATATCAACATATGTGTAACTCCATCTATTGAAAAAAATTCACATTATTAACTGGTGCACCTGGGAAATCCTATCCTCCTTAAACTATGGACACTTAAGAGTAAATGGTTTGTGCTTCTCCTCCCCAACCACAGTGTAAATAGTTTAAATCCCCCCAATCAGGGAAACAGATAACAGAAACCCAGTTAAGTGCCATTTACAAACTAGACTCAAGGACAGACAAATTAAAAAATAAATCTCATTTTGGTAGGACAGCATAAAGTTGATGAATATTCTATTGATTAACCCCTAAGACAGCCCCTAAACACCTAGACTATAAAATGCTGAAAATGAAGGTCCCAATGCACTTGCCCTCCAGGGAGCACACCCATGCCATTCTTTTTCCCCTCTCCTACTTATCTTCTAACCTCTAAGGGATCCCAGGAGAATTGAGACCAGGGAAGCAATAGGTAGTAGCGACAACTCACCCCGGGTTCACCATCTGCACTGGTCTCCAAAGTTCCCCACCCCTGCTTTTCTCTGACCTCTAGAGAGTCAAAGCAGCCCATCCTAAGTTGCTTTCTTCTATGCATTTCCTTGTTTCACAAAAATGCTCACCTGCCCGAATTCAAATGACCGACTTGGACATAGAAGTATGGCAAAAATGAGACTTAATGCATTCTTGAGAGCTGGTGTCCTTGGGTTGTATAGGCACACCTGAGGCAGCAATCACAATCCATTTATTCAGTCCCTCCTCAGATTCCTCATTGGCTGAATACTATGGGGTCACCTGTTTCCTCATACATTTCCCAGGTCTTGCTGTCTCCCATTGGGCCATTTAAAAAATTTGGGCTGAGGCCTTTTCTAGTTGCCTCCACCTCCTCCTGTCTAATCAGGCAGTAATCTTGGGTGTTTCCATCATGATGCCGACCCATGTCCACAGTTCTTTACTTTTATATCCTCTTTCCTCCTTCCTAAGTTTTTTCCTGGGGAAATTCCATGACCATTTCCATCAAAAGCTAACTTTGCTGCAGATGCATCACAGAGGCCCACTTCCTACACTACCCTAAGTAAGTTTTTGCTGCAGTCAATAAATTCTTGCTTGCTTTTCTACATTTTGTCTCTTGATTGAAATTTTTTCTTCAAAAAGACAAGAACCAAGGTCTCCTTCTGTACCTGTAACAGTCTAACTTTGGAAGCAAGGCTGACACCTATTAGATCTCACTGGATGGACATCTTTCTTTCTTTCAATAGCCTGGATAATAATCTATTATCTGCAATCGTGCTGCACTGTTATTTGCAGGCATATTACAGAGATTCCAGCTTCTCTACCTACTCCATTATGCATTCTTCGATGAGTTTTAGTGTAAACAGAGCCTGCCTCCAGACAGTGAGAAACAGAGCATCATATCAGTTTCAATGATAAGATATAGGGATTGGCAAGGTGGTTTCATTATGAGCTGTTTGAGAATGTAAACAGGTTTTACTTTAGTGATCTGACTAAATATTCCTTGCAAAACTCCTTGCAATGCCTCATGATTTCTATACAGTGTGAGCGCATGGCATTGGCATTGCGTTCATCAGAATGATAAATGTGTTTTTGTTATTGATTCTAGATGAACAATTTTGCATATTGATATGAATTTGTACTCTACAGAGGAAAGACAATGTATGGCTGGGACACATTTATTAACTTGTTGACAAGATGTCTTGTTAACATTAAAAATTGTAAAATGTAAGATGAATAGAATAAGTTTAAATGTCAAGTTCTAAGGAAAATCTTGTCAGGGTGCTTCATCCTTCTAATTAGTCTTTATTGATACTGGAAATTTCCCCTCAGAAATGCTCCCTTCAGGCACCTAGTGGCACAGGAATCTCATGACAACTGAAGAAGGAGTAATTTTTTGTTGTTGGCATGAGGAGATCACTGTCCTCTCAGGCTAGGGTGACTATATAGATACCATCTACACTAGGACAGTGGTGAGTATGAGAGAGGGCTCCAGTGAATACTGGATTTCTCTATTTTATGACCTCTACTTGTTTGGGGCTAGGAACTTTGCTTTTATTCTAACCCTCACATTGATCATGAAAGAAAGCCATTTTTATCATCTCCACATTATTGATATGGAAACCAAGATTTAGAAATGCTAAATGACTTGTACACGATCACACAGCTTGAATGTGCCGGCACTGGAATTTGAACTCCAATATGAATACAAGGTATGTGTTTCTCTCACTCATCATTCCAAAGAAGGTCTTTGGGGAAGAATGGTAGCCATGAAAGGGTTTAGGGGCAATGAATAACAGTTGAACACTTTTACTCTTGGATTTGCTGAAGAGGTTGCAAAGAGTGTAGGAGTGATTAGACATTGAGGTAGAATCCACAATACCAAACTATTAGTTTAATGGAATAGGACCTTAGTCTAAGTCAAGTTATGGGAAGGGGGAAGAAGAAAAAGAGAAAGTTAGAAATTAATTTTTAATTTGGTTGTATTAACTCAGTTTTGTTTACACTGGGACTCATGAGAACAAGTGTGAAGAGACTCCTTATACCCTATCCCTCACTTTCCATAAGGAGCTCAGAGCCCAGTGGGTCATACAAGCAAACACAAGTGGTTAGAGTGCAGTGTGCTCAGTGCCATGGTGAAAATATGCAGAAACTGAAAGGAAAGCTGAGACCAGAAGCATTCAGATGGCTAGAACCCCAGTGGAATTAAGTAGGGTTGTCCAGAGAAACAGAGCCAACAGGATACAATCCCTCTCTCTCTCTCTCTCTCTCTCTCTCTCTCTCTCTCTCTCTCATGTATAAGTATGGAGATGCAGGCTTGGTAAGTCCAAAATCTGCAGGGAGGCCAACAGGCTACCCAGAAAAGAGTTGCAGTTCGAGTCTAAGGCATCTGCTGCCAGTCTTGTTTGAGGAGGGTCAATCTTTATTCTATGAAGGCCTTGAACTAATTTGCATGAAGCTCAGCCACATTTTGAAGGGCACTCAGCTTTACTCAAAGTCCACTGTTAATTTCTGATTTAAAATGCCCTCACAGACACATTAATGGTATTGTTTGAGCAAATACCTGGGCAATGGGGCTCAGTCAAGTTGAAACATAAAAGTGCCATTACACCAAGGAAAGCAAGAAACCCTTGAGAAGCCCCATTTTTATGTCCCAATAACCCACACATCCTGCGGGTGCCTCAGGCCTTCACTCATGCCATTGTTACTTATTGTGCCCTGCCTTTCCTTCACTCCTATCTTCTTTCTTTGCATAGATCCCAGTGCTCAGAATTCCCTCACTTCCTGAGGGCATTTAACATGTCCTGCCAGCCCACCTCATATGCATTTTCACCCAGCAGCACATTTTGAGGTCTTCACTGGATTCCTTGTTAGTTAAACACATCTTTTCTTACTTGCCCAGTCAGGTTGACAGAACTAAGAATGAACACAAACTTTACATCATTAGAGGAAATTGTCCATATCTAGGCCAAGATACTTTTACCCTCAGAAATAGCACAGAACCCAGATGTCCCTTTTAATAAGACATGACATTTTAGTGTATCACATTTTCTCTTAGTTGTTTACTTGCCCTTCAATTATTCATCAATTGAATGGCATAGCCTTTTAGTCAGGTAGTTCCCCAAGTCGGCATCCTAATCCATTTAACCTGCACAGGGAGGCCTTTTCTACTTCAGGTTGGAGTTTATTGATTAAGTTCATGCTTAATATATTTGCAAGGTATGTGAGTTTTGCCTCAACACCATCTTTGATTCTTGATGAATTCTAATTACTTTTCCACAGACTTCTTTGGACAGCTCATTAAACAGGTTAACATGGGTATTTTCCGTTTACCCTTACAGAGGCACATTACCCTTCTACAGCCTTCCCTGTGCTATAGAAGACTGACTGGAAGCCTTACATCAATGAATGTCCTTGTCTTGTGAGTTATTGCAGGGTTTGCTCAGTAGAGCTATAGGAAGGAGACTGGAACAAGCCAGGAGGGGCTGAGGTTATGCTCTCAGCTCCTTGATGGTGTTCCCATCCAGGAGGGCACAGTTCCTCCACATGCTGCCATCCTTTCTCTTCTCACTTCTACAAGACTGATGATGGGAACAGCCCTTCTCTTATAAGCTCTGTAGTATGAATGCCCCCCCCTCCTTATTTCTTCCTGTATGGTCATGCCTTTTGTAAACAGTCCTCATATGAGCAAGCTATTTGCTACAAATATCGTCCTTAAAATAGGGGAGCTGTGCTAACGAGCATGTGTGGTATAGGATAGTGTCTTGTTGCCAGTGCTTAGAAATGTGTTCATCTCTCACATAGGAATAGTAAATAGTCCTGCATGCTTAAGAATTATTGGATTAGCCGAAACTGGTTTGGCTCAGTGGATAGGTCACAGGTTTGATTCTCATCGAGGGCATGTATCTTGGTTGCAGGCACATCCCCAGTAGGGGGTGTGAAGGAGGCAGCTGATCAATGTCTCTCTCTCATTGATGTTTCTAACTCTCTATACCTCTCCCTCTCTGTAAAAAAATAATGTATATGTGTATATGTATATGTATATGTATATGTATGAATTCTTGGATTAAACAAAGTCAATAAGGAAAAACTCATGGATACAGACAGCAAAATTAGTGATTTCCAAAAGGAAAGGGGGTGGGCAAAGGAGAAATAAATGGTGATGGAAGGGAACTTGACTTGGGGTAGTTAACACACAATACAATATACATGGAGGCAGGAGAGGCTCCCACTACTGCCACTTGTGCTCACCAGCTGTGAGCCTGGCTTCTAGCTGAGTGCTACTTCCCCTGTGGGAGCACATTGACCACCAAGGGGCAGTTCCTGAGCTGAGTGTCTGTCGTCTGGTGGTCAGTGTGCATCATAGTAATGGGTCATTCCACCATTCAGTCATTTGCATATTAGCCTTTTATTATATAGGATACGTTGTAGATGAGGCCCCCTAGAACCATAAGAAATGCAAAAAAAATTACTGTTAAATCATTCTTTTTTAAAAATTAAATCTTTATTATTCAGATTATTACATTTGTTTCTCTTTTTTCCCCTCCATAGCACCCCTCCACCCAGCTCACTCCCCTCCCTCTGCCCTTAGCTCCCTCCCATTGATCTCATCCATAGGTATATGATTTTTGTCCAGTCTCTCCCTGTACACCCCTCACCCCTTCCCCCCTGAGAATTATCAGTCCACTCCCTTTCTGTGCTCCTGCTTCTATTATATTTACCAATTTATTCTGTTGATCAAATTTTTAATTCACTTAATTTTTAGATTCACTTGTTGATAGATATGTATTTGTTGTTCATAATTTTTTGGCTTTTACCTTTTTCTTCTTCCTCTTTTAAAAGAGTACCTTTCAGCATTTCATATAATACTGGTTTGGAGTTGATGAACTCCTTTAGCTTTTTCTTATCTGTGAAGCTCTTTATCTGCCCTTCAATTCTGAATGTTAGCTTTGCTGGATAGATTATTCTTGGTTGTAGGTTCTTGCTATTCATCACGTTGAATATTTCTTGCCACTCCCATCTGGCCTGCATTGTTTCTGTTGAGAAATCAGCTGACAGTCCTATGGGTGCTCCCTTGTAGGTAATAAACTGTTTTTCTCTTGCTGCTTTTAATATTCTCTCTTTCTCTTTTGCTCTTGGTATTTTAATTATGATATGTCTTGGTGTGGTCCCCTTTGGATTCCTTTTATATGGGGTTCTGTGAGCTTCCTGGACTTGTAAGTCTATTTCTTTTACCAGATGTAGGAAGTTTTCAGTCATTATTTCTTTAAATAGGTTTTCAGTATCTTGCTCTCTCTCTTCTTCTGGCACCCCCACAATTCTGATGTTGGTACGCTTAAAGCTGTCCCAGAGTCTGCTTACATTATGTTCACATTTTTGGATTCTTTTCTCTTCTTGCTTTTCCAGTTGAATGTTGTCTGCTTCTTTATATTTCAATTTTTTTACTTGATTCTTGCCTTTCTCTAGTCTGCTGTTAGGACTCTGTATAATATTTTTTATTTCAGTCAGTGTATGTTTAATTTCTATTATCACCTTTTCCATCTCCTCTTGGGTCTCACTAAATTTATCCATCTTTTCTAGCATATTCTTGAAAAACCTTATAAGTGTGGTTTTGAACTCTATATCCAGTCGTTTTTTTTTCCTCCATTTCTTTTGTTTGTGATCCCTTCCCTTGTCTCAGCATTTTTACTATGCTGGGGAAACTTCTGTGTTGCATTCAGCTTTATGATAGCAGACGCAAAGCCGCAGAAGCCTCTATTGAGCTTGGGATGGGTAGAGTCTCAGGGCTTAAGGGACTGCCTTGCCTTCCAGTCGGCCCCGCCCTCCACAGCCCCTGAGTCTCATGTGACTGGGTAATCCCTGGAGCGGTACTTGTGGGCGGGCGCACCCGCAGTTCCTCTAACTGCTGCCTTTCCAGCTCCTCTGCGCGCCAGGACCACACGAGTCTAGGTCCCCAGGGTTTCGCCCGAATCAGGGGCCCAGTGGACTCAGAAGTGGCACAGTTCGAAGAGTCTGTCTCCCGCCCACTCGCGAAAGCCAGCGGCACAATCAGCAATCTGTCCTCTGCGCAGCACTGTGCGCGTGCGAGACCGGACCTGATCTTCTGCGACTCCCCTAAATTTCCGTGCACCTCTCCCTTTTCACAGTCCAAACTCCTCCCATATGAGTTTCGGCTGGATCTGGGGTTTAGTGCCATTGGGAGTCTCTGTTTCCCTCCCGGCAGAGAAAGCCAGCCAGGTACTCCGTCACCCGCTTTCTCAGCACAAGCGTCTCCGTACCTCGGCTTTTTGCAGTTCCTCTGGGTTTCTGTGAGCCCCTCTCTTTCCTTCTAGCTGTAGAACTTACACTCGTCCAGCTTTCCTGCGGTTCTGGATGATGTCTGTTCTGTCTTTTAGTTGTAGTTTTGAAATTGTTGTGCGAGGCAGCAGTGTAGGTGTTTACCTATGCCACCATCTTGGATTCTCTGTTAAATCATTCCTGAATTGCCCCCACCTAAAATCAAATTGCAACACCCCCCATCCCCAGTGGGGCATGTGCAATACATTGGGAACCACTGGGCTTGACACTTTTCCTTTCTGAGCTTCATTTCTGAATACATATGCATATACCATGAGAATTGTAATCTCTTCTCTGCCGACCTCACTGGGTTGTTATGAGGAGTTTCTGAGCTAATAAACCTAGAAATATTTCATTAAATAAGTGATGTCTAAATGGGAAGGAATTATTATTTTTAAACCCATGGGTACCCTTGCAGGTAGCAGGTGCTGATTAGGGGAGGAAGGCATGATTGTTTCCTGGTACTGCAGGCCTTGGAGGAGTGGACTCTCGTCAGCAGCCCTGTAGCTGTGGTCGTTCCTGGAGGCTCTGGTGGAGGGAGTAGGGCAGCACTAGGAGTGGGGTTGGCAGAGCCAAAAGGAGAGTAACTGTCAAAAATCCCCATTTGGCACCATTCTTTAAATTGTACCTGGCCATTTCACAGCTGCAAGTGCTCAGGGAGGGGCTCCAATCTCCTGGAGCCTGGCAGAGGTCAGGCCAGGGTGGAACCAAGCAGCTAGGAAAGAGGAATTAGTGTGCTTGCCCCAGAGAGGTTCATTGGCTTCTGCTAGGGAGAAGGTGCTCGTGCTATTGGGTGGGGGGATGAGGTAGCGGTGGGCCTTTGGCCTCCAGTGCCTCCATGTTGATGGGTCCTCACAGGTGTGCTATTGTTGTGAGTGCTCCTGGCAGGGATGGCAGGGGAAGAGATAGGGAGTTGGAGGTGCGGGCTGCAGCAACCCCTGAGCCTGTGTCTTCTTCCCATCTGGCCAGCCTCCCCATCACCCCAGGGGTGTGTGTGTGGGGGGTAGGGTGTCCATGCAGGGGGATTGGAAGAGATTCACATGGCCACTTCTTCTTCCTTCTTTGCAGTCCGGGCTTCTGTCAGACGCTCTTCTCAGAGAACTTGGCTTCAGCCACCCTACCCCACAGCGGCTCCCTGCAACCCCTGCTCCCACTTGGTTCTCTCCAGCTGCCCATCTGTCAGGTGGCTGCTGGGGTGCCCTGCAGCAGGGCAGTGAGGTCCTGGGGCAGGGGGTGGGGGTGTGGGGAGCAGTTCCAGTAAAGTTTAGTAAACCCCAGGTTGGCATTGGGATTCCACTGCAGGGTCTGAGCGGGACAAAATCACGCTAGACACTGAATCCCACTCCGTGTCTCAACAGCCCCACCCACCACCCACCCTGTGAAAGGTTCTGATATGACAGTGTCCCGGATAATATGCACATTCCTAATATTATTATGTCCCATTTTCCTTCTTTGCAGTCCGGGCTTCTGTCAGAGCG
>JAAGEH010000049.1:2889241-2908279 GCA_011751065.1 Lasiurus cinereus
TTTATTTATTTATTTATTTATTTATTTATTTATTTATTTATTTATTTATTTTAATATATTTTATTGATTTTTTACAGAGAAGAAGGGAGAGAGATAGAAAGTCAGAAACATCGATGAGAGACATCGACCAGCAGCCTCCTGCACACCCCACAGTGAAGATGTGCCCGCAAGCAAGGTACATGCCCCCAACTGGAATCGAACCTGGGACCTTTCAGTCCGCAAGCCGACGCTCTATCCACTGAACCAAACCGGTCTCAGCAAGGGTCCTTGTACTTTAATTGTTGTTGTGTCCCCCTCAGGATTAGCCTGTTCAGATGAAAAGGGGCCACATACTAAACCTGACAAGCTCAGGGGAGGCCTAAGTAGAGGCTTTCAAACTCAGAGACCTAAAGTAATCACAAAGGATGGTCTGAAATAAAAAGTTTTTAACAAAAAGCAATTTATGGCAAGTAGTCATGTCCTAGGCTAGATTCTTCCCTGACAAGCAAATCTTTTCCTTAAATGAGTCTGTCTATTACCTTTTTGCATCTACCATAAGATGTCATTGGAATGTCAAAATAATTTCCGGATCCCTCAAAGCACAAATCTCTTTGGGGAGACCACAAATTCCATCATTGTTATTAAGTTAACTGTTGGCTCTTCACTATACCGGCCTATGTGAACTAAGTATTTGTCTGCCAGGCCAGTGTGACTCAGTCAGGGCACATATCTGGGTTGTAGGCTCTCTCACAAATAGGGGGCATGCAAGAGAAAGCAGATCAATCATCACTGATGTTTCTTTCTCCCTCTCTCTTCCTCTTG
This sequence comes from Lasiurus cinereus, assembly GCA_011751065.1. Classification (NCBI taxonomy): domain Eukaryota; kingdom Metazoa; phylum Chordata; class Mammalia; order Chiroptera; family Vespertilionidae; genus Lasiurus; species Lasiurus cinereus. The sequence continues at coordinate 2,890,043 of JAAGEH010000049.1, forward strand.
AAAATCAATCATATATATATATATATATTACTTTTTATCCAATCCCATAAGTTTCCCTGCTTTGCTTTGTCCCACCTCCCTATCTATCACCAGTGGATTTCACGTAACCTATTTACATCTTTTCTTTTAATTCCAATGTATAAAATAAGGTACAAAACTGCCATTCTCTGGAACATTTTTTCAGTCCTCAATGGTTTGCTTCCCAGCAATTGTCATCAGCTTGGCACAAATAAACTCAGAAAAATTTTCTACAGGTTTGGATGTTTCTACATTGATACCTGTGATGCAGACTGTTCCTGAAATGACAGTGCTGTGGCTTGAATTGCTTCCCCAAATATATGTAAAGTCCCGATCTCCAGGACTTTGCAAGTGCAATAAAATAAAGATGAAGTTATAATCTATTAAATTGGGCCCTAATCCAATATCACCAGCATCTATATAAGAAAAGAAGAGAGACACAATCACTGAAAGAGATGGCCAATGTGCCTATGTCCCATGGAGGCAGGTGACAGCCTCCCACAGGCAGAAATTGAGGGGCAAGGATTAAGAGGGAGGAGGAGAAGGAAAGGTTCCCCCTCCAGGGTTCAGAGGGGCCTGGCTCTGCAGGCTCCTTGGTTTTGGACTCTAGTCTCCAGAGGTACAAAACAATGTACTTCGTTTTTTTTGTTTGGTTTTAAGCCAGTCAGTTTGTATTTTTATTGCAGAAGCCTGGAGAAAATAATGCAGGCACAATTTCTTATTAACAAAACTAGCAGTTTGCACAGTGTCTGGAATATGCACTTTTACATTGAGCTGAAATCATTCAGATGTGAAAAGTAAGCCAAATGTGTATTCCTGTAGAAATTTACTCTTTATCTCTCTCATTCATAGCTTTAGTCCATCCTCCATCTAAACTTGGGCCTTCCCTATCTCCTACCCACTAGTCCTGGGCACAGTGGTGCAGTCTTGAGTGTGACATGCTATCAAAATCTGTAGAGGCCTAGGGTCAGTCCACTTCATCACTAACCCTAGTCAGCCCTACAGGTTACTCCCTAACTGGCCTTCCTCCTCCTGCACAGGCCATGCTGCTTACATCAGGAGACAGTGGCTGCTGGGCTTTGGGAATCTCCCTCGAGGGGTTCTCCTGCTGTCTTGGTGGCTAGAAATACAGTCTGTGACCTTCAGGAGGGGTGGGGTGCCACTGTGCCTACAGAAAGGAGCTACTGTTCCCCAGAGGTATGTTTTAAAGAGGTACATTTTGGGATTCACTTTAACTGTTTTCTCTGCCTAACCCTCAGGACTTCTATTTGCAAATATCTGCAGACTTCTTAGAAACTTCCCCTTCTGTGGAGCCTCACAAGTCTCTGGGGAATGCTGAGTGACAATGGCCTCTGAGACCACATGGGCCCAGGTCCTTAATTAGAAACCTGTAAAGAGGGCAGCAGTGCTCAGTTGCTGGTCAGGATCAGAAAAAGATCCCAGAGCGCCGTCTCCAAGGCTGTTTATACTCCTGGTGTCATTACCCAGTTATGCTACCCCATGGGCAGAGAACAGCAACTAGGTGCTTTCACAAATGGGAGCTAATCGCAGACCAAGCTCCCTTTTTTCCTCCTCCACCCCCAATTCCTTGCTCTGTCCACTTCCTCTCATCCTTCTTCCCAGAACACTTTCTGCCACACTGCTAGTGTCATAATTACTCATACTAAGAACATTTAACATTTTACAAATAAAATTTATGGGCTCAAAAGTTTTTCTCAGTTAAACATGAGAATTATATAATTCAGCCTGTACAAAGATTTGTTTTAGAAAAAACAACAACACAACAACCTGCATACTTTCTAACTGGATGTGACCAAATAACAGACTTAAAGAAACGCCCCATTGCATAATGAAACCTCTCACATCAGGGATACCACTCCAAGGCCCTGATCTTGCAGGATCACATCAGCAAGACGGACAAATTCAAATGCAAGCAGACATTCATTGCTAGGCATTCCTGGACAAAATACCAACATGAACCCTGAAACAAATCTTCCCAAAGACACACAGAGATTCCATGTCAATGAGACATGTGAATTAATCATACCTCTGTGTCACTGAACTTACATTATTTATTTTAAATGATTTTTATTGATTTTTAGAGAGAGGAAGGGAGAAGGAGACAGAAACATTGATGTGTGAGAATAACACTGTTTGGCTACCTCCTTCACACCTCACACTGGGGATGAAGCAGCATCCTGGGCATGTGGAACCAGTAAACTTTTTGGTGTATGGAACGACCCCCAATCAATGAAGCCACTGGCCAGGGCTGAACTTAATTATTTTAGAGAGTTTTAAAACTTATTTTTTATTTAATGTATATATTTTAATGATATATGGACAAGTCTATGCTAGTCTATTAGCTTCACAACTTTAAAACATATATTTCAAAACACATATATTCACAGAAAAACCTACAAGAAAATTCTAATAAAATAACAATGGCAATGTCTGTCTGGTTTGTGGTTGATAGGTGACTTTAACATTTTCTTTAACCTTTTTCCCCTTAAATTTTTATAATTGATATTGATTTATTTTATAACAAATATAAAATCACTTTTTAAAGTAAAACATAGTCAATACAAAGTATCTAATTCATGTTTAGTGGCACAAATTATTACTGAGCCAGAAACTTTTGTTAGCTTCCCAAGTCTTGACTATTAGTTTTAGATTATTACCTCCAGCAAGCTGTGAAATTTTCATACTCTCTTTCCTTCTATGTAAGACAGAGGTAAGGCTATCTACCTCAGAATAAAAAAAATGATATCAGTAACCTCTCAGTTCAGTTTCCAAAGATGGTAGGTATTGATCACACACCAGCAAGCATGGATCTTTCCTTATTCTGCAGCCAAATCATGTCCTTGATTTTGGTGAAGTATGGACCAGGGGCAATGTATATCAGATTCACTGGGAAAACTTAATAAACATACATTTACTGAATTAAAATTTATAGGGCAGTGAAGTCTATATGCTTAGCAAAAATCCCCACAGATCCATATATTAATTACATCCTATATAATAAAAGGCTAATATGCAAATAGACCCAATGGTGGAACAATTCAACAACTTGTCACTATGACATGTGCTGACCACCAGGAGCCATGTGCAGAACATGGCAGGCTTTGGCTGCAGTGGGATGGTGGAGCAGGTGAGTGAGGGTGCCAGACCAAGACAGGGTGCCAGCCATTGTCATTGGGGCAAGCCTCTGTTGGTTACTGAAAAGTATTTGCTCCCGTATGCTGTAGTCCTGCCCAGCGCTTGTACCCACTGCCAGCACCGGAGCTGCCAGTGCTGGTATCTGCTGCCAGCTCTGGCTCAGCTTGTACCCGCAGCCGGCACTGGAGCTGCTACTCACACCCACTGCCAGTGCCTGGTGCTGGTCCCCGTCACTCTGCACCATAAGTGTGTGCAAGCAGCAGCTGCTGGCCCTGATTGCCCCTGAGGGCTCTCTACCTCCCTTTGCTCTGAGGGGTGATCTGGGCAACAGCCACTGTTTGCACCCACTGATGATGCCAGGCCCAATCACTCAGCTCTGTCAGCAGGTGTCAGAGGGACTAGCACCATCAGTGTATGGGAACTGTGGTGGCAGGTGTGGGGGTGTGGGCAGAGAGGGGACCAGGAGTCATGGGAGGGGTGGGGGGCGGGCACAGAGGATGGGCTGAGAGCTGCCACCCTCGCAGCCCATAGTTCCTTTCAAGGTGCACAAATTCATGCACTGGACCACTACCTGAGTCAATAACTAGGATCCACAGAAAACTCTATCTAGTACTTGAACAGGCTGTTGAGCATTTTAATTACCAAAACCTTGAAAAGAAAACAGCATCATGATTCCTAATTTATTTATAAAGCTGGGGAGAAGCAGCTAGCATATATGCATTTTGCAGATAAAGAATTATGGAAATTCTGTGAAATGGCAATCCATTCCATGAAACTAGCATTTTCTGAACAAAAAGGTATGGCCTTTGTATTCAGATGGGCAAATTGCTAAGTGCCCTTAATCACCATTTTTGCAAAAGTTTGCTTGCATGTCTGTCTACCTATGATTTTTGCATTCTGTTGTCACCAATTTTACTGCCTCGAGAAGAACAGTAACTATGTCTTATTTTTCTGCATTTCCCTAGAGCCCAGGACAGAGTCTGTTACAAATGGAGCTCCAGGGAGGAGCTGCCTTGCTGCAGAGTTGCCTGGGGCTGGAGGACTCAGTATGTCTCAATAGCTCCCTACTTCCTTCCTATTTCACTGCAAAGGTAAGGCTGGAATCCCAAACCATGTATTTGCCCAGTAATGGCATCCTCAATGGAGAGTGCATTCACCATGCTATGTTTTTCAGAAACTATTACATCAAATTGTGGCTTTGTGGAATTGTTTTTCAAAATAAAGTAGTGATTAGATGTAGTCTCTAACCCTATGAAATAACTGACTCTGACTAGGTCCCTCTGCACTTTATAACAAAGTGGTAGCATAAATAAAATATCCAGAAAAAACAACAACACAAAAAACAAATAGCCCTAACCAGTTTGGCTCAGTGGATAGAGCATTAGCCTGCAGATTCAAGGGTCCCAGGCTCGATTCCAGTCAAGGGCATGTACCTTTGTTGCAGGCACATCCCCAGTAGGAGGTGTGCAGGAGGCAGCTGATTAATGTTTTTCTCTCATCAATATTTCTAACTCTCCCTTCTTCTCTGTAAAAAATCAATAAAATACATTTTAAAAAAATAGGTCACTTTCTTCTTCCCTTAGGCATTCATTGGATAACTAGTCTGACTGCTTGCTCTGATATCCAGGAATGTGCCTAATCCTCACAGCTTTGAGAGGTAGCAAGTGCTATTCCTACTGCACTGATGTACCACAACAGAAGCTCAGAGAGAATGCTGACTCACAGTCCTCAGGCATGGACCAGGCATTCCCACTACCTGAGTCAAGCTTCCTATTAATTTTGAGTTTTGTTTTTTGTTTGGTTGGTTGTTTTTATGTGCTTTCTGGTTTTGAGTTCTAAGAAAATAAGTTCTGTAGGAAATTCTTGGTAATTAATTCTTGATTTTAGTGGAACATGAAGACTATTAAGAAATTTTCTTCTCTCATGAAAATAACATTGCTGCTAATTCTACTATTTACTAAAATGCAATTTCCCCCTGAAGTGGTGTTTTCTTTGCAAGTGTGTCACACTGGCCATGGATTTCCCTTGGTCATGTGCCATCACACAGCTAGACAGAGCTGAGCTAGAAGGCTGCACCCTCACCTGTGACATTGCAGTACACCTGGAGAGCTCCCAGGGGCCCGCTGCCGTCCGGGTCAATGTGAAAGAAGCCAGCCGTGTTCCCTCGGTGCCTGTACACCTCACAGGATCGCTCGTAGAGGGCTGGGGAGACACAAAGGCAATGGGGAGGAAACTTTGCATGGTCCTGTATATTTCTCAGATGCATCAGTAGCTTCTACTTCTACTGACTGTCAATGTTGACTTCCTTCTTTCACCTATAACCTCGAATTCCCCCCAAGTCTTAAACTAGCATCCCGATACTTGATGGAATCCCATCCTCCATTCACCTTAACAGTCACACTTTTAACTAGCTAGGAAGTCACACCCTCCTCGAATTCCCCTTTTCCTTGGCTATGACCTTCTGTGTGTTGATGGGTATGTCCCTCCTGGATGCCTACATAGTATGTTGAGCTAGGACTACCAGTGACAGCATGTGAGAGTGACAGCCATGTGTTGTTAGCACATATTCCAGCGTCTGGCAGAATGCCACCCTCACAGCAGGAGTTTGATCAATGAATAAAAAACCAAATGGACCCATATAGTTATGACTTTTTACTAATAAAGTAAAATGGAACTATCTTATTAACATATGTCCAGAACTCAGAGTACTGACTGATGTATAGTAGGTGTCCAATCAAATTTATTTTAACTTGACAAGCATTTACTGAGTCAACAGTGTGGTTGCCCCTAGACAACAGAACATGAAGGTGATCAGCCTGGGCCTTATGAAGCTCACAGCCTGGTTGCTGCCATGAAGGTTTGTCTGTGTTCAGAGAGAGGCACACACAGGGCCCTGAGATAGACTACCTTGACCAGATGTGGGAAACATAGAAATCTCATTACATCAACATGAATGAAGCTGGTAGGGTTTAAAGGAGGCATCCGCTCTTATTGATGAGAATGCAGGATGCTCCCAATGCTTTAGGCAAAATGTTATATCACTGAGCAGCAGGTACACATCCATGCTTAAAAGATGGTGGCTCCCCAAAGCTTTAAAGATAAAGCATCAAATCTTCACCTTTACCATCATGGCCCTGTGATGAATGCCCCGTCCCAGGAAAATGAAGCTGCAGTTTGTCATGATCAAGCATGAGGGGTGCCTCAAATAATTCATTAGCGATAAAGTTCTAAATCTTGAGAAGGTTAGATTTTATAAATTAGAGTGAATTCAAGGTTATCTTTGCACTCCTGGACTTCTCTCTTGCAGCCATATACACTTTCTGAACTGGGAAATAAATGAGAGAGTTATAGTTTTACTCTACATACTGACCATAATATATAACTGATTTCTCTTTTCCCAAACCTAACACTTTGAATATATGTCACACATGTGGAAGTCACCTCTAGGTGTGGTGTCTCTCCCCAGCCACTCCCATACTCACAACATAACAACCACATAAAAACGTTGCTGCTGTCTCTCCCAAGCATATTTGGGGGGTTACATGGTGATTAAGAACAGAAGCTGTGAGCCCAACAGGTGCGTGGCTCAGGTGATTGAGGTTTTGCCCATACGCCAGGAAGTCACTAGCTTGATTCCTGGTCAGGGCACATGCGTGAGTTTGTGGGCTCCTTCCCCAGTAGGAGATAGCTGATTAATATTTCTCTTTCATCAATATTTCTATCTCTCCCTCTCCCCTTCTCTCTCTGAAACCAATAAAAAACATTAAAAAAAAAGAGCTCGAGTTCTGGAGTTCAGTTGGATGGTTTTGCATCACAGGGCTACTACTTATACCTATTGGAGGCTGGATAAGCCAATTCACCAGTGGTAGGCAACTCTAAACTACTCATTTTATCCTTACCTCTTTATATTCATATCTTCCTCATTAATTTATGCCCTCCCTTGAATGTGGGCTGGACTTATGGATGTGTCTCTAAGACAATATGACAAAAGGGATAAATGTCATTTCCAAGACTTGATTATAGAAAGACAGTGGTTTCTACCTTGGGTAATCTTGGATCACTCATTCTGGGAAAGCCAACTGCTGTGACAGAGGTGGCCCTGAGGAAAGGTCCACATGAGTGAGTGTGGACTCTCATGAGACATGCCATGGAGCGGGCCCTGATGCAGAGCTCCACAGCCAAACTCTGCAATGGTTGCAACTCTGGTTGACACCTTAACTGTAGCCTAGTGAGAGGCCCAGCCAGAACCACACAGTTTACTAGTAAGTTGCTCAAGGATCCAGAGAATCTATAAAGTGGTGGTGTCTGTTGCTACATTTTGCTGTGATTCATGGTGCAGCAATAGATAGTTAATAAACTCAAGGCACCAGTTTTCTCATGAGATATAGGTATAGATGTATCTAGGTACAACGTAGTGAGGATTCAAAGAGATAATTCAGAGACAACACCTAGCACAGTGCTTGGCACATAGGAAATGCATGATACATATGATTATAACTATTATTATTATTATTATTATTATTGCATTGTTTCATGAAATGTTACCTCTTTTTGATAAGGTTTTTACTTGACATTTTTAGTGATAAAAAGCCTTGTGGGTTTTAGATCATGAATCTGAAGGCTTGTTATGAAGAACTAATAGACCCAAACCACCCTTATGTGCAGAGGTGTCAGCTTTTAATTCTTAATTCATTTGTTTTTTTTTCAGCTTTTTACTGTTTCAGTTGTGACATTTTTAAGTTCCATAGAATGTTTATTTTTATAATAGATGCATATTCTTCCCTTTGAATATTCCTTTTTTAATAATATGAAATTATTGTTTCATTAATACAATATATCTCTAATATATGTTAAAACATTAATTATAACAGTTTCTTTGACACTTTCATCTCTTTAAACATACTGTTTCTCCCCAACTGTGTGTGTGTGTGTGTGTGTGTGTGTGTGTGTCTTACATGTTACACTCTCTTCTGCGATGTGAGGTCCTCTTCGGTAGACCTCTCCTATCAACAGTAGTCTAAATTACTGATTACTTCAAGCAAATGTGGGTAGTCTGTCCTCTGAGGACTACCCTATAGTATTACCTGGCTGGACCACACCTTGGGAAATCCCATGTCACTGCTTTCTCTTGTTCTATAATTTAGAGGGTCTTTGACATGAGATGTGGAAGGTGGAAGTGACACCATGCACACATTCATTTTATGCTTGGAAAGTCAGTGCAGAGCATGAGGTACTATTATAGTTAAACATGTCACTTAACTGCAGATGTCAGTTATTAATGTGAGTTGGCCACGCTGCTCCAGATGGGCCATCTCTCCCTCCAGCTTCCCAAACTCCCAGCCATGTATGTGTTTAGATCTCTTATGATCACCCCATCACTAAAGTTAAAGGATTGGTTGTGGTTAAGACTCAAGGTACTTCTCTGATCAGCTGCAGTCTGAGCCATTTAAGACAATTTATATCATTTACTACTGTTTATGTGAAGCTTTGGAAGGAAGTGAAGATAATACATATGTTGAGTCCACCTACACTTCCAGAAAGTTCAAGCCCACTACCTGTAAGCTACATTGCTCCTCTTGTACTGCAGGACTCACACACTGCACAACAAGAAGTGAATACAAATATATTGATTCTCTGCAAACTTCTCAGTAACTTTAACCTAGGCTCTCAGAAACTAAATAAAAAATATATGGTTCTTGACCTCAGGTAATCAATGGTTTTAAAGTTTACCAATACAAAGAGAAAAATGTTAAAAGACCAATTTCTATAAAATAAATAAAAACTATTTAAAGGTCTCCTTTACAACAAGACATTAAAATCATATGGTATCTATATATGGTAGATTATTATAATGTCACTTATACTTCTCCAAAGCATAGGAAAAGAAAAAGAAATCTTTCAAATTGTTATACAGAGTAAGTGATATAGTAGGCAGCTAGACAGACATGGGAAGAATAGGAACAATAGGCTAGATATGGAAGGTCACCCAGGGCCTAGCAGTGGATAATTGTAAAGTGGGATTTTGCACACAAGGTTACCTTTTATCTCCTAGCATACAGCTGGTCATGTAGTTCAGACCCTCCCCTGAGCTTTTCTTTCCTGGCAGATCACTAGTCACGTGGTAGATCCCTTAGAGGAGAAACAAGGCTAAGAGGGTTGGAGAAGAGCCTCATATGACTCCCATAGAAGTTATTGATGACCACTTTAATGACCTTTCATGACTACTTCCTTTAGTCATTAAACCCTCAAGACAATGACCTATATTATATCATCATGGAAGTAGAGCCTCTGACCCCAGAGAACAGAGACAGAGTTTTGATCAAACTAGAGAAAATATCTAAGCCTCAGTTGTGTTTTAGCTCTAGATGTAGAGAAGCAGCAAAATCAGACAGAGCAATGCCATGGCTGACATTAAGACCAGATGCAATGACCAATGACTCTCTATCCTAGTGTTGACCTATCAGTAGAGACCATGACCTTGGAAGGGCACATCTGGAAAGCTAATGAATATTCTATTGAAATCCTCTCCTGAAAATTCCTGCCTTTAGAAAATAGATACAGCACCTTAAGAAAAAGAACCTAGTGCTCTCTCTCTCTCTCTCTCTCTCTCTCTCTCTCTCTCTCTCTCTCTCTCTCTTGCTCTGGAGTAAGCTGCACCTCCCCCTATTCCTTCCCTCAAGCGTGGTTTCTTTGCCTTTCTGTCTCCTAAGCTCCTAGGGCCCTTCTTTGGCCTCTGTAATATGTTTCCTGTGTCCGTGTAGCACAGCTGGCTGGCTTACTTCTTCTACCTCTAACTTTCTAAATAAACTTTCACTTGTATTTGATTTCTTGGTTCTGAATTCTTTTCTCAGCTGAACTCAAGGACTGAGTTCTAATATTCTGATGCCATTCACCATTATCAATAAGCTGAAAGGTGATCCCCAAGTCCAACCAAGACCACACCAATAAAGAAAACTTCAGATTCACTTGTGAATATCACTAAAAACTTACATAATCACAGTTAATACTCAACAATGTATTTTAAAAAGACATAAAGAACAAGTGGGACTTAATCCAAAAATGCAAGAGTGGTTTAAAATTATCTATCATCTATTTATCTACATCTATCTATCATCTATCTATATATCTGTTTGTCTCTCTATATATCTATCTATCTAGATATATGGAGAACAATTATATTATCATTTCCACTCATTTAAAAAGACAGTCTATGTCTTATATAAGTTCTGGCTTGGCATTGGAGGCCACTCTAGAACAACCATCAGATTTCCTGCTGGAAGAAGTTGCCCATGGAGGAAAAATAAAAGAAGCTTTGTAAGTGGCGAGATTTGTCTCCATTACCAACAGTGAGTGCTACTGCTGATGGGAAGGTCTGGCATTATGAGCACACAAGGATCTATGCTCATTAATGAAAATGACACTGATGGACATATTAAGATTCTTTAGAATTGATTTTTAAATTAATATGAGCAGGTATAAAATGTAGCTCGACAGAGAAGTTAAATCAGTGTTTTCATATTTAAGGAAAATAGTCCGAATCTATTCCTGGCAGCTAATTTATTGCCTGAGGTACAATTTGAAATGTCCTTGTGAAGCCCATTCTCATTAAAGATAATGATAGTATTCAGACAGAAAAATAGTTTTATTTAGACTCACCTTTTCAAGTACCAAGGTTAGAGCTATGGTTTTTCTGCCTCATCACTTACATTCATATTGTAAGACTATAGGCATAGATATAAAACTTAGATGACAAATAAATAGTACTTTTAAGTCTTTAAAAATGTCTCACTCTGATTTCCTTTCTTGCTCCTTAAGTCCCCAGAAATGTAATATTTATCAAGTGATTGTATATTTAATTATAGATGTACATAGGCCTACAGACATAAATAAGATCAAATTAATTCTATAAATAAATACTTGAGAATCTATTTTGCATTTAATATCTACTTAATTTAGTTTATCAAACTTCTTGTGCAGTAGGTTTGCCTTGGCCTGGTTTCAATGAGAAAAAAAATATTAAAACTGATAGGATTTCTAAAATTAGCTAAAAAACAAGTGTCAAGGGATTCAAGTAGAAAATAGATATTTTGATTTCCCTGTCTGCACATAGTTGGTACGGGCTGAAAATAGACATAGATTCTGTAACATTTTCACTACTTAAGTGGAGGTTAATGGAGATGGAAGCATACTAGTGATTGGTAAAGGCTGGGATGGAAGTGAGATGAGTTTGTAGCTAGGAAAGGACAATACAGTAAGTTCTTGTGATTAAATGTTTTGCATCTTGATTAAGGTTCTGATTACACAAAACTACACATAATAAATTTGTACAGAACCATACATACTCACATACACACACACACACACACACACACACACACACACCTACACACGGGAGTGCATGTCAAATGGAACATTCTGAATAAGCTTTGTGCATTTTACCAATGTCATTTTCCTGTTTTTGATGATATACAACAGTTCTCATGATGTTACCATTGGAGAAACTGAGAAAAGGGTACATAGGATCTCATGATACTTTTTTTTTTAATTTGCAATGAATTATTTAAAAATAAAAGCTTTGTAAAGAGATAAAGATGAGCCAACAATTCCACTCCTAGATAGCTACTCTATTGAAGTAAAAACAATGTCCCCATTGAACTCTGTGCATAAATGCTTGCGGAAGCATTATTCACAACAGCCCTACAATGGAAACAATCCAAATTTCTATCAACTGATGAATGATAAACAAAGATGATATTTGCATATAGGAAATATTGTTAGGTATAGGTGTGGATGAAGCGTTGATGTGTGCCATGACGTAATATTGATGGATCCTGAATCCTGAGGACATTATGTTAGGGCAGTGGTTGACAAACTCATTACTCAACAGAATCAAATATCAACAGTACAACAATTGAAATTTCTTTTGAGAGCCAAATTTTTTAAACTCAAACTTCTTCTAATGTCACTCCTTCAAAATAGACTCACCCAGACTGAGGTATTTTGAGGTATATTTGGCCCACACTCAAGGGGCCAAAGAGCCCCATGTGGCTTGCAAGCTGCAGTTAGGGGAAAGAAGCCAGTCACAAAGGTCACATATAGGATGGCTCCCTTTAGGTGAACTCTCCATATAAAACAAGTCCATACAGACAGACAGTGTACTGGTGGCTGCCAGGAGTTGGGGGTAGGGGAGGAGGGGTTGGTCATCAAGAATAAGGAATTACTGCTCTAGTATACAGGGGTTCTTCCTGGGGTGTTAAAATTAGATAGTCATGATTGTACAACTGTGTGAATATACTAGAAACAATGACCTTTTACCCATTAAATGGGTGAAATTTATGATGTAAATTATATTTTCATAAAGCTGAACCAAGCTGGGGGCAGGGATTAGGTCATGAGACAGATCCCAGAAGGTGCTCTGGGTTCCTCCAGAACTTAGTGCCCGGTGTCTGGATCCCTGTCCTTTGGCCCACAGTGTTCATAGAGCAACAGACCGGTCAGCTGACCTCTGGTGAGTTACAAAGCAAAGAGTTAAAGCATCCATCTTATATAAAAACTGTGGTTTGAAATTTTAGCCTTGCTATTTGGCTTCTGTAAATGTTTGTTTGCTTAAATAGTAAGGAAAATGAGACTATTCTCACTTCAGAGAGGCTATTAAATCTTCCCCGGACAAACTTATCAGTGCTGGCACCACACTAGGCCTTTGGTTGAGGTCTCAAGGCCCCAGCATATAGGGGATCTTTAAGAACTTGCAAAGGGGGAAGGAAACATCCCATATTTGGGAGACAAAGAAGGTAAAAACATATAAATAAGGAAAATTCCTGCATGTTGGGACCCAGAATTTGAGAGACATTTTCCTCTGGACCCACGCATAATAAATGTAACTCCAAATTCTCTGAGCATTGTTTGATTATTCCAGTTCTCTGTAACAAGGTATGCCTGTGTCTATATTCACCACCCTCCCAAACCACACCAATATTTAATTTGCTCCTTTAGAACACATAACACGTTCAGTGAAACAAAGATAAAATGAAGCAACATTTGCTAAATACAGATTGAGAATCTTGTCTTTAATATGCCTGTTATATATTCTGTCATCCTTACCCTGTGATCCAGTAAATTAACCTATAAAATGGACAGTGATTACCCCTAATAATGTGTTGTATTTAAAGTAGAAATATGCACACATCCTTAATATGACACTTCATTGTGCCCCTTGTGCAAGTGGAGTAAGGCCAGGTTATGGAGTGCATGAAAGGAAGCAGGGGAATCTGGAGGCATGAACTGGCATGACCCTCGAGGACATGCTCCTGAAGGAGTGACTCCAAAGTAGTGGTTCTGCTGTGTGCTCCGAAGGCCAGCAGCCACTGGCTTCCCCATGAGCATACAGGACACATGGATTCAGGGAGTCCATTCTGAATCAGAACCTCTGCACATGAGGCTGTGGTCACTGTGTTTTAACAAATCCTCCAGTAATTCTTTTGCAATTTAAAACCTAAAAAGCCTTGTTCTAAATAAATTTTGACAGCCACACTTATTAAATACTGACATGTATCAAGAGCTTTTTATCATTTTGTCCCATAAACAAAAAAGACTGACTGCATTTATGTGGTTTTTCAGGGTTGTGACCAAATTTGTACCTTATCCCAACCCTCTGTTAGGTTTAGAGTCAGGTGCTAGGTATCCGTAGGTGAATAAGACATTGCCCCACTCTCAAAGATAATTCAGATCTGAGAGGAGGTTAAATTATATTTTTTAGTAATATGATGACTTCTTTGAAATCAAATCTTGAATATTTCTATATTTTAAGAGGCTAGCCTTGTTCCTAGTATGTGTTCAATACATGACAGATGGTGAATTTGGAGGGATACTAGGAAGGCCACATACATCCTTGGTGGAAGTGCCCTCCTGAGATACTAGAGAGATGAGGGCAGAAACAAGTGAGGAGACCATTGCAACTACCCTCAAAGGAGAATGAAGCACTCTACCAGTCAGGGGCAAGGGGGTCAGGGCCAGGCTATGCATGCTGAACCTGAAGACCATGATCCTGTAGCTCATCTATAGCTCCCTCTGTTTGGGCATCGTACTTGATAATAATTAATTAGGTATCAATTAAAGAGAAATAGGCAGAAATATTATTTTCTGATAAAGGAACTACTTGTTTATAAGTTAATTTAATACCATGTTAAGATTAAGCCTTAACTGTGTCTGCCATTGCCATGCAAATACATTTCAAATTACTTAGACTCCTTAAATCCAGGCTGTTACACATGAAGGAGGCATAATATAGAAGTGGGGGAGGGTGGCTTGGGAATAGCAACGGAGACAGTGTCACATGAGTCCATGGATTCAGGATTGAAAGCACCATTAGGTGAGTGGAGTTTCCCAATGAGGAACTCCAACCCCATTATTCCAGTGACAAACTGGTCCAGGAGGCCCTGTCACAGCCTGTCCACAGAGCCTGGGGCAGCCTGCACACTCTCCTTGTTGGTGCCCCTGGTGAGGGCCATACATCAGCCCGTGGATCCACATCGGCCAGTGGACCATCCCTGCTTGTTTTTTAGGAGTCAGCCTTAATTTCTATTGATTGGCTGCCTCCCTGCACGCCCCCTACTGGGGATCCTGCACAAAACCTAGGCACTTGCCTGAACAGAAAATCAAATGGTGATATCCTGGTTCATGGGTTAATGCTCAACCATTGAGCCACACTGACTGAGCTGCTTATGAGTTTTGGAAATACAGCCTTATTACTGTTCTAAGTTTCTGTTTTCTTTAAAATAAGAGGGTGTTGCTAATAGACCTGAGACTGTGGCATCATACTTGATAATAATTAATTAGGCAACAATTAAAGAGAAATAGGCAGAAATACTTTTTTTCTGATGAAGGAAATACTTCTCAGAAGGTTTGTAATAAACTTATAGTCAAGCACATCATTTGTGCTCTAATGTTGTCAGTTCCTGCTCCTCTTTTACCCCTGTTCCACTGTGTCCTCAGTGTGGATTGAGAACATCCAGGCCCACAGACACAGCCAGTCCTCAGGGACTGCTGCCTTATAGCTTTGCACCAGAAGCCTGGCTGGGTGAGCAGTTCCCCGGCAGGTAAGCGTCCTTCCTCCACCATCGATGTGGATTCCACACATAACTTCTGCTCTGCAGTTATTATACTGATAGCCATAATAGTTATACTGATTTTTAGAAATGTTAAGAAGAAAAATCAATTTCTGTTCTCCAATAGCATCATAAAGAAATGGACATGACACCATTTACAATACCTGGTATACTATGGGATGATGAGGAAAAATTCAAAGTCTGCTTTATATTTGACAAAAAAAAACAAGTCAGGCCTACTAAAAATAGCCAGGATGCTCAATACACTGGAGTTGGGCCTGAACAGCTGAACAGCAGTATCCTAGGCTGGCCAGCATCCTGCAGCCTCCCCACCACAGGTGATAGCATGCTTAAGATTCAGAGGTCGGACAGTGTGGCACCTGTGGTCTAGTTGGTTAGCGTTGTCCCAGAAGAAGTGAGGTAAGGACATGAGCCCCTCTTGCACATGAGACCCCTAGAGGCTTCTCACATGTATTTTCTCATATTTTCTCCTCTCCCAGGCAGGTGGAGGTTCCCAAGGTCCCAGAAGGAGGTGAAGCCATAAGCAGAAGTGGCCCCAGTCTCCATGGGACTGCACACTCCAATGTGATGTGAGCCCCAAAGAAGCTTTTATTTGGCTGAGCTTTGAGGATTGTTTGTCCTCTTTAGCTAGCTACCTTTCCCTTGCTCAGTAACTGGGAGATTTCTGAGTGCCCAGCCTGGCCACTCAGTCACTGGGGAATGATTTCTGAGTGCCCCGCCTGGTGGCAAGCACTTCTATCTATGGATAATGCAAAGGAGTTCTTACACAGTGAGCCTCTCCCAGGCCACCCCGCAGGGAAGGGGAGGGTCTGCGAATCTGAGATTGGTTGGGTTCTCCTCTCCTTATTCTCTCCTCTGCCTGCTGCAAACCAACAGAGACTCAAAATAGAGTTATATTGTGGCCATAAGTTTCTAAACTGGTCTCAAATAAGGAAATCCTACTGAAATACCTTGAGAACAATTATACCATGCTTGTCTGTCCATTTCCATCACTGTGAACACCCAGAGTCCACTGTATAGAGGCCACACTGCTAAAATAAATTACTATTTTGCCTTTGCACACCATAAAGATTGTCTTCCTGTATGAATTGGTGAATGCCTATTTTTAACTGTAAGAGAGCATTTTACAGTGAAAATGTATGTCTTTTAGTATGAGCAGTCCACATAATATTTGACACGAAGCTAAACACAGTGCCCCAAGCTGCTCTTACTGGGAGGATGTTGAACTTTGTTACCCAGGGGGCTCATACATGAGATGCCAGTTTCCATCCAGATTTCACTGGACGCCTTGTACTTTTTCCTCCCAGAATACCCTCACAAATCTTCCACACCCTCTCAGGGGTCACAGAATACCGATGGCCATGAGCCACATGCCCTCCAAAGGGGAAACCCAGACACAATCCCTGGGCTAGAGATACATTTATGCTAAAACTACAGAAGCTGAACTTTCTTGCCCCCTAGCAAAGCCTTAAAGGTAACCTGACAATGAGTTCACAGGGTTCTGCGGTTTGTAGACACGTTTATCAGCCGGGTCTAAGCAAGGTAGTGACTGTGGGGAGAGGGACATGGATCTGTAGGTTACAGATCTCTGTCGGAGCTGGCATGCAACTGTAAGGAAGCTGTTTTTCCAGGGATACTGGAGCCTGCAGGCTAGTCTAGAAGGGCATATGGGTATGAGGTGAAGGAGGGAAAAAAAGAAAACCCTTGTGCATACCCGATTCCAAAAGAACCCACGGAAACCATGAAGTGTCCTGCTGTCTGTGCACTGCCCATTCCAGCAGGTGAGGACAGCATGCCTGCTCTTCCCCTCACCTTTCAGCCCTCCCACAGGTGTCTCTCTTGAGGTTTCCCCTAAGTAGAAATAGCTAGGGAAGAAAATAAGGACAATATAACTTAGCCAAAACAGGTTGAGATGTTATAAAACTACCAATTTTGTAAAAGTAAGATATTTAATGACAATAGGTTAAAATAAAAGATTTAACTCCATCTGACAAATAGCACTGCCTCTTTCTCCTGCCTTCCTCACTGCCACCTTCTCATGACAGGTCTCTTTGGAAATGCTACAGACACTGGGATCCAGGAAGGGGCAGGCCAAAGAGGGTGTGGTTCGAAGCCCCTCTCAGAAATCCTAGTGCTGCCACTGTGATTTAGAGGCTCCTACTGCCAGAGGCCAGCTCAGGAGGATGCCAGCCGAGCATCCAGCATCAGAAGTGCACTGCAAGGACGGGGGATTTGGGGGGGAGGAGGTGCTTGTTGATGGGGAAGAAATCAAACGCTACCTCTTGGGAATGTATCTATATCACACATGTGTGTATGAATTTGACAGGAATTTTCCCAGTTTTAACCACATGTATAAAAGTATACAGGACATAGGGGTTATTATTGAATGTGTATAGAGATTCTGATTTAAAAGATGAAAAAGTTCTGGAAATGGATGGTGGTGATGGTAGCACATAATGAATGCATTAAATACCACTGAACTTACTTAAAAATGGCTAAGACAGTACCTTTTAAATTGTATATATTTTACCTTATTACAAAACAGGGGAAAATAATCAAGTTTGAATACTTGCTTATAAATATCTGAAGATATTCCTAAAATAGATATATTTTGTACTAAGGATTCGTAAAAGATATTCTATTGTCACATTATTTTACATCAAAGTAAAATGGCTATTTTGTAAGTTTCTATGACATCCAAATTAAATGAGAAGCTGGAAAGAGTGTTTTCTAAATCAGTAGTTGTCAACCTTTCGGACTTCATGGACCATCAGTGATCTGAGGACCACTGGTTGTCGACCACTGCTCTAAATGATTGATGTATTTAAAAATATATAGAAATATCAACTATACTAGAGAAAAAAATGAACTACAATTTATTTTCTGTAAAATATATCTATATCTATATCTATATCTATATCTATATCTATATCTATAT
>JAAGEH010000049.1:2908289-2982862 GCA_011751065.1 Lasiurus cinereus
TATATCTATATCTATATCTATATCTATATCTATATCTATATCTATATCTATATCTATATCTATATATATGACATCCCAGCTGGAATGAATCATTGGTTGGGTGTCAACCTATGAACCAGGAGGTCACTTGTTTGATTCCCCATTAAGGTACATGCCATGGCTGTGGGCTCCATCCCCAGTATGGGGTGTGCAGGAAGCAGAAGGTCAATGATTCTCTCTCATCATTGAGGTTTCTGTCTCCCTCTCCCTTCCTCTCTGAAGTCAATTAAAAAAGAAACAAACCCACCACTATAAAACATCATGTAAGAAAGCAACTAAAGAAAAAGTGCTCAAAAGATATCCTACCTAATAAAGAGGGAATATGCTACTTGACTGTTACCCCTCACAAAGATGGTGGTGCCCACAGCCAATAAGAAGGGAATATGCTAACTGAATGCCACACTCTCAAAGATGGTGGTGTCCACAGCCACAAGATGGCAATGCCCAGTCCCCTCAGCTCTGCTGGGGCAGCAGATGCGCTGCATGGCTAGGCCCATTTCTGGGCAGGTTCGGCTTCTCTGTGCACCCGCCTCTGGAGTCCCACAGTCCCCTAGGCCTCCCAGCCACCCAGGACCAGCCAGAAGCACAGGCAAGCCTCAGATGGCAGCTTCCCAGCCACCTAGGGATGGTCGGAGGTGCAAGAAAGCCTTGGGTGGCAGCTGCCCAGCTGCCCAGGGATGCCTGAGGCTCAGGTAACCATGACTGGCTGAGGCTTCTGCTGCCAGCAGTGGCAGCAGCAGAGGTGTGATGGGATGCCACCTTCCCCTGATCGCTGGGTCACTTCCCACCCCTGAGGGCTCCTGGACTGTGAGAGGGGGCAGGCCAGGCTGAGGGATCCTCCTTCCAGTGCACCAGACACCAAGTAAGAAAATAAAGTACTAAAAACTTGTGAAAGTGGGTAAAAAATATTCTAAATTTGGATATATGTATGATGCTTGTTAATTTTTAAAAAGTTGCCTTTTATAGTGATGTATTTTCTCATTCTAAAGATAATTTAGAAAAAATAAATTTAAATGGGATCCCCAGAATCCCATAGCTCCCAGGCCCTCGAGGACTGTGGTCTGACCAGCTTAGAGCAGGGAGCTGAGCACAGTGCAATGCCTCTGCCTCCAAGCCCCAAATTGTGCTGCTTATAAACATCACAGAAGTGTGTCTGAGCTCTTCTGGCAGGTAAGCTGGGGCCTTGGACTTGCCTTGGGCTTTGTTTGATGGCAAGGACCTTCCTTCTGCTGTAAGCTCACAGAAAGTAGAACAATGCAGGCAGAAATTGAAAACCAGTTTGACCATAGGAGCCAGACAGGGAGAAGCTACCAATCACTGCTGACTTGTTCTGAAGGCTAAATGGGCCATTGGAAGCATGGTCGTAGACTGCCTGGTGCCTCAAAGTGCCTGTTATGTGAATGCTCCTCTAGAGGAAAGACAAACCAACAGGAAGCCATCGGGGCCAAAGATGAACTGCTTTAAAGTGGACTGTTGGGAATGCCCTGGGAGGTCCTCAAGCTTCCAGAGATGGTTTTGAGAGAGATGCACAGACCTGACAGAAGGGCAGTGAGGACAGTCACTGGAGGCAGGGACAGTGGCATAGTAATCACAGCCTCCTTTCAGACACCTGAAACACAACCTCAATGCATAAAGGAGCCCAAGGGGGACTCGGTGCAAGGGTTTCTAGAAAAAGAATATGTGATTCTTGGTTAGACAGAGAGGGACAGGCAGGGGACAAGAGGAGAGCCAGCTGGGTACCTAATAGGAGAATCCCCAGGAGAAACCTAGGGAAAAAGGTTCCCTGTGGTGATGGGTGCACACAGCTTCTCAGCACATGGGGTCTTGGTGTGGATCTCATCATTCATGAAATCCACCTTCATTTTTTATGAATATACAGTTTACACTGAACTTAATTCCCATTCCGAACTGGATGGAGTTTTCGCTTGCTTACCCTGCTGCCCTGGTCAGACTACAGTTAAAGCGCCTGCTGGGAAACTTTTAAATGGAGCTCTGACAGGGACTGCCTGCCTCGCAGGGTCCAGGACTGGTGGAGGAGCCCAGGCCAGGCCAGCACCACCCTAGTGGCAGCTGGCTGCTTGATCCTGGCTCTGCATACCCAGCCACCCCTCAAAGGAAACAAGCTTGTTCTGCCTGACAGGAAGCTCCAAGAAATTGAAACTCTCATCAGATGTATCGGAAACGTCAGTTACAGTGTTTCCAAGATCACTCACATTTTAACCTTCAAGAATTACAGCAGAGATTTCACCATCTGTGGTGCCAAGCGACTCAAAAAGCCAGGCCCTATGTGAAGAGCGGGGTAAGAATGTACCTCCTCTGCAGTACATCCACGAGGGATGGGCCTGGGTCTGGGCAAAGGGTTCTACTGCAATGGGAGTCTTGATGGCACTTGTGGCCGAAATCCATCCCTGCTGAAACCGCACACGCAGCATCTCACACACAGCAACTCATGAGTCTTCCAAATCAGCGTGCCTCTTAGGGCCTCAGTGGCCTCCTTGCTCCTATCAAGTTTGTGCTCTGGGAGAGTGTCTCTGATCACTACCTGCAAGCTTTCACTTTTTGTTCTGCTTCAGCTTCCTGAGAACTTAAATCTGAAGTTATCCAAATTCCCCACAAACTCTCAAGCACTTTTTTTTTAATTCACTGCCTGAACTTTGTGTAAACTTTACCAATATTTCACAGAGTCCTTAATGAGATCGTTTTATGTTGTCATGTTAGAAAATTGAAAATGGGAGAGCTTTGATTTCTGAGAGAAATCACATAGAGGAATCTATGCAGTCATTTTTACTTTTTCTCCTAATTAGAGAATTGGACTTTTTTTTAAGAATGATGGGAGCCGACAAGATTATCACAGAAATAGTATTTCAAGCTTCGCTTTTTTCCTCTTCCATTTTATTCCTACATTAGCATGATTTTAATTTATAATTAAAAGCTTGAAATGAGCCCTATCCAGGTTGGCTCAATGGATAGAGTGTCAGCCCATGGAATGTAAGGTCTCTAGTTCAATTCTAGTCAAGGGCATGCTCCTGGGTTATGGGCTCCATCCCTGACCTTAGTCAGGACCCATGCAGGAAACAACCAGTAGGTCTCTCTCTCTCTCTCTCTCTCTCTCTCTGTATGTGTGTCTCATTGATCCTTCTCTGTCTCTCCCCATCCCTTCCACTCTCTAAAAAATCAATAGAAAAATATCCTCAAGGGAAGATTTAAAAAAAAAAAACTTGAAATGATCTCTACTAATTCTATATAATAAAAGGTTAATATGCAAATTGTCCTTAGATGGGAGTTTGACCAACCAGGAGTTAGACATGTGCTGACCACCAGGGGGTGGGGTGGGACATGGTGGGCACTGGTGACAGAACTGGCAGCAAGCGGCATTGGAGGCACTGCCGACTCCAATGGGGCGCTGATGAGAGTGGGACTGCAGCAGAATGGTGAGTGGGAGGCATTAGGCTAAGGTGGGTACAAGCATGGGCCCTGGTCATCCTGCAGATGGTGAACAGTGCCAGGGGGTCAGGGCTTGCAAGTGGTGGCACCAGATCAAGGCGGGTGCCAACGAGGGCTCCAATTGCCCTACCAGTCACCCCACAGATCAGCCCTGATCACTTGCCAGGACTAGGAACCCTACCTGTGCATGAATTTCATGCACCCGGTCTTTAATAGAGAATAAAAAAAATCATACTGTTCAGAGAAAATTTTTGAAGCATTAGGAAGTGTAAAGAAAATATCCCTGCCCCAAATTACTTGTGATATCCAGCCTGGTTGTTTCCGGCCTACCCTCTGCAGTCTGTCCCATCAGCCTGAGCTCCTGTTTGCCCCCAGGGAGTTTATCCAGGCTCCCAGTGCCTGCATCAATGTTCCATGATCCTTTAGTGAGATCTTTAAGGAAAAGGCATTCCTTTTGTCTCCAGGAATGCCCTCCCCACCTGTGCAAACACTGCCATCCAGTAAGACCTTTTTCCGCATCATCCTAGGAAAGTGCACAAACTTAGGGCATCCATACTGTTCTGAAATCTGAAACTTTGCTATTCCATTATTTAACAAAGAATCAAGGGCCTTGTCAATTACTTCTTTTTTAAAAAATTTTTATGGAGATTTATCATTTTCAAGGGACATTTTCTTATTTGATCTTTTTTTTTATTAATTTTTTATACATATCTCCCCATTGCCCCCCCTCCCTCCCAGGCATACCCCAACCCCCCAGTGTCTATGTTCATTGGTTATGATTATATGCATAGATACAAGTCCTTTGATTGATCTCTTATCTACCTCACCTAACTTTAATCTTCCTGCTGTAATTTCACAGTCTGTTTGAAGCTTTACTGTCTCTGTATATATCCTTTTGTTCATCAGTTTATAATGTTCTTTATTATCCCCCAATGAGTGTGATCATGTGATGCTTCTCCTTCATTGACTGGCTTATTTCACTAAGCATAAGGCTCTCCAGTTCCAACCAGGTTGCTGCAAATGGTAAGAATTCCTTCTTTTTAATGGCAGCATAGAATTCCATTGTGCAGATGTACCACAGTTTTCTGATCCACTCATCTGCTGACGGGCACCTAGGCTGTTTCCAAATTGTGGCTATTGTAAATTGTGCTGCTATGAACATAGGGGTGCATAAATCCTTTTTGATTGGTGTTTGTAATTTCTTAGGATAAATTCCTAAGGGTGGTATTACAGGGTCAAATGGGAGATCCATTTTTAGTTTTTTGAGGAAACTCCATACTGTTCTCCACAGTGGCTGCACCAGTCTGCATTCCCACCAACAGTGCACAAGGGTTCCTTTTTCTCCACATCCTCGCCAACACTTGACCTTTGTTGATTTGTTGATGATTGCCATTCTGACAGGTGTAAAATGGTATCGCATTGTCGTTTTGATTTGCATCTCTCCGATGATTAATGACTTTGAACATGTTTTCATGTGTCTCTTGGCTTTCCTTCTGTCGTCTTTTGAAAAGGTTCTATTTAGGTCCGTTGCTCATTTTTTTATTGGATCCTTCATCTTCCTTTTATTAAGTTGTATAAGTTGGCTGTAGATTTTGGAGATTAAACCTTTATCAGTAATAGCATTTGCAAATATGTTCTCCCATGCATTGATCTTTCTTGTTATTTTGTTGATGGTTTCTTTTGCTGTGCAGAAGCTTTTTATTTTGATGTAGTCCCATTTGTTTATTTTTTCTTTAGCTTCCATTGCCTTTGGAGCAGTATCAGTGAAGAAGTTCTTTCGGCATATATCTAAGATTGTGCTGCCTGTGGATTCCTCTAGTATTTTTATGGTTTCCCTTCTAATGTTTAAGTCCTGTATCCATTTTGAGTTTATTTTTGTATTTGGTGTAAGTTGGTGGTCCAGTTTCAATTTTCTGCATGTATATGTCCAATTTTCCCAACACCATTTATTGAAGAGGCTATCTTGGTTCCATTGAATGTTCATGCCACCTTTGTCAAATATTAATTGAGCATAGTGGTTTGGGTGGATATCTGGGTTCTCTATTCTATTCCATTGATCTGTATGTCTGTTCTTCTACCAGTACCAGGCTGTTTTGAGAACAGTTGCTTTGTAGTATAGCTTGAAGTCTGGTATTGAGATCCCACCTACTTTATTCTTTTTTCTCAGAATTGCTGTAGCTATCCGTGGTCTTTTTTTGTTCCAGATGAATCTATGAAGAATTCTTTGTAGGTCTGTGAAATATGTCATTGGTATTTTAATGGGTAGTGCGTTGAACCTGTAGATTGCTTTGGGTAGCGTGGACATTTTAATGATGTTGATTTTCTCAATCCATGAGCATGGTATGCTCTTCCATCTGTTAACATCTTCCTCTATCTCTTTTTTCAGTGTCCTGTAGTTTTCTGCATAAAGGTCTTTTACCTCTTTAGTTAGGTTTATTCCTAGGTATCTTAATTTTTTTGGTGCGATGGTAAATGGGATTGCTTTTTTACTTTCTCTTTCTATAACTTCACTCTTAGTGTATAGAAATGCCACCGACTTCTTAGCATTAATTTTGTATCCTGCTACATTGCCGAATTCATTAATTAAGTCAATTAGTTTTGGAATGGAGTCCTTTGGGGTTTTTATGTACAATATCATGTCATCTGCAAATAAGGACAGCTTTATTTCTTCTTTTCCAATTTGGATGTCTTTTATTTCTTCTTCTTGTCTAATTGCAATGACTAATGCTTCCAGTACTATGTCGAACAGGAGAGGTGAGAGTGGGCATCCCTGTCTTGTTCCTGTTCTTAGGGGAAATGGTTTTAGTTTTTGCCCATTGAGTATGATGTTACCTGTGGGTTTATCATATATGGCTTTTATGATGTTGAGGTATGATCCTTCTATTCCCACTTTGCTGAGAATATTTATCAAGAAAGGATGTTGGATTTTGTCAAATGCTTTTTCTGCATCAATTGATATGACTATGTGATTTTTATCTCTCAGTTTGTTTATGTGATGTATCACATTTACTGATTTGCGGATATTGAACCATCCCTGCATTCCTGGGATGAATCCTGCTTGGTCATGGTGTATGATCTTTCTGATGTACTGCTGGATCCGGTTTGCTAGAATTTTGTTGAGGATTTTGGCATCTATGTTCATGAGAGATATTGGCCTATAATTCTCTTTCATTGTGTTGTCTTTATCTGGTTTTGGTATTAGGGTGATGCTGGCTTCATAGAAGGTGTTTGGTAGTATTCCTTCTTCTTGAATGTTTTTGAATAGTCTGAGGAGGATACGTTTTAATTCTTCCTTGAATGTTAGGTAAAACTCTCCTGTGTAGCCATCTGGACCCGTGCTTTTATTTGCTGGAAGCTTTTTGATTACTGCTTCAATTTCTTCCATAGTTATTGGTCTATTGAGATGTTTGGCTTCCTCCTCATTGAGTTTTGGGAGGTTATATTTTTCTAGGAAAATGTCCATTTCTTGCAGGTTGTCCAATTTGTTGAAATAGATTGTTCATAGTATTTTTTAACAATCCTTTGTATTTCCAGAGGGTCTGTTGTTATTTCTCCTCTTTCATTTCTGATTTTGTTTATTTGGGTCTTCTCTCTTTGCTTCTTGGTGAGCCTGGCTAGGGGTCCATCAATCTTGTTTATCCTTTCAAAGAACCAGCTCTTTGTTTTGTTGGTCTTTTGAATTGTTTCTTTGGTCTCCAAGTTGTTTATCTCTGCTCTGATCTTCACTATTTCCTTCCTTCTGAGTACACTGGGCTTTTCTTGTTGCTCACGTTCTAGCTCTTTGAGTTGTAGGTTTAGGTGATTTATTACCATTATTTCCTGTTTTTTGCAGTAGGCTTGTAGGGCTATGAACTTCCCTCTCAAGACTGCTTTCACTGTGTCCCATAAATTTTGTATTGTTATATTGTCATTGTCATTTGTTGCCATGATGTTTTTTATTTCTTCCTTGATCTCTCTGGTTACCCAGTCATTGTTTAAAAGCAGGCTGTTTAGTCTCCATGTGTTTGATTTCTTTCTATTGTTTTTATTATAGTTGATTTCCAGTTTTATGCCACTGTGGTCTGAGAAAATACTTGATATGATTTCTATCTTCTTGAATTTGAAGAGACTTTTCTTATGACCCAACATATAATCTATCTTTGAAAATGACCCATGTGCACTGGAGAAGAATGTATATTCTGTGGCTTTGGTGTGAAATGTTCCATCTGGTCTATTGAGTCATTTAGGATTGATGTTTCTTTGCTGATTTTTTGTTTAGAGGATTTGTCCAATGGTGACAGTGGGGTATTAAAGTCTCCTACTATGATTGTATTGCTGTCAATCTCTCCCTTAATATACTCGAATAGTTTTTTTATGTATTTAGGTGCTCCTATATTGGGTACATATATGCTTACCAGAGTTATTTCTTCTTGTTGGATTGTTCCCTTTAGTATTATGAAGTGGTCTTTTTATCTCTTGTTATGTCCTTCACTTCGAGATCTAATTTGTCAGATATAAGTATTGCAACCCTAGCTTTTTTTTCATTTCCATTTGCCTGAAATACCATGTTCCATCCCTTCACCCTCAATCTGTATGCGTCTCTTTTCCTAAGGTGGGTTTCTTGCAGACAGCAGATATATGGATCATGTTTTCTTATCCAATCGGTTACCCTATGTCTTTTGATTGGAGCATTTAATCCGTTTACATTTAAAGTTTTTATTGATAAGTACTTATCTGTTGCCATTTTTAGTCCTTACCCCCGAGTTCCTTCTTCGCTTCCTCTTTCTTTTTATTACAGCCGACCTTTTAACATTTCTTGCATTGCTTGTTTGGTGGTAATATATTCCCTTAGTCCTTTTTTGTCTGTGAAGCTTTTGATTTCACCTTCGATTTTGATTGAGAGTCATGCAAGGTACAGTATTCTTGGATTCAGACCCTTCCTTTGCATGACTTTGTATATTTCATTCCATTCTCTTGTGGCCTAACGAGTTTTTGTTGAGAAGTCAGTAGCTAGTCCTATGAGGGTTCCTTTGTAGGTAACTTTCTGTTTCTCTCTGGCTGCTTTTAAGATTCTTACCTTGTTGTCGGTGTTTGCCAATTTAATTATAATGTGCCTCGGTGTCTGTTTGTTGGGGTTCATTTTGCTTGGGACTCTGTGAGCTTCTTGGATTTGTGTGGGGTTTTTTTCTTTTCTATATTGGGGAAATTTTCTGTCATTATTTCTTCAAACATGTTCTCTAATCCTTGTTCAGTTTCCACTCTTTCTAGAACCCCAGTTATGCGGATGTTATTTTGTTTCATGTTATCCCAAAGTTCCCTTAGACTCTCCTCTTGCTTTTTAACTTTTTTTTCTAGAAGCTGCTGTACTTGGGTATTTTTTCCTACCGTGTCTTCTAGCTCACTGATGTGGTCCTCTGCTTCTTCTAGTCTACTTTTGATGCTTTCTATTGAGTTCTTTATAGCAGTGATGTCATTATTCATTTCTTCTTGTTTATTCTGAACCTCCTCTAGTTTCTTCTGCATTTCTTCTTGTTTATTCTGCACCTCCTCTAGTTTCTTCTGCATTTCTTCTTCATGCTTCTTCACCTCCTCTAGGTTCTTCTTCATTTCCTCTTGGCTCTTACTCATATTGTCAAATTTGTCTTCCATTCTTTTCAACCACATTATGATAATTTCTCTGAACTCTTTCTCTGGTAGGCTTATTTGTGGTTCTATTTCGTTTACTTCCTTTTCTGGTGAAACCTGCCTTTCTGTCTTTTGTGGGCTGTTTCTTTTTCTGCCCATGGTCTTTCTTCTCTGGGTGTCTGGTTATGTAGTGCTCTCTCCTATGTTGATGGAAAGGCACAAACTACAACACGACCAGGTACAGCACACAAGGCACTGAGTAGAAATGTATTCAAGATGTTAATAAGCACAAATAAGGTGACCACCAATGAAGAACAAATTAGGGGTAAATAGAGAAAGAAGAAGAGGAAAATGAGGAAGAAAGAAAAGAAAAAAGTGCCAAAATCAAATTGGGAGAGTGAGAAAAAAAAAAGATAAATAAATGAACAATAAAATAAAATAAAATAAGAAAATAAAAAGGAGAAAAAGGAGAAGGAAAGAGGAAGAGAAAAAAGTCAGAGAGAAAAGAAAGTGTATAAGAGAGAAAAGAGGAAGAAAATATAGATGTCAGGAAACAACTCCAATAGAACAGTCACTAATCCCAATAAAGGCCAGCAACCAGTACCTAGAGATTGATGCAAATTGCAAATAGCAACTGGTATCGAGGGAGATGAGGGAAAAGAGAGGTAGAAAACAAAGCAAGCAAAAAGCAAAATAAAAGAAGTAGAATAAACTAAAACAATCTCTCAAAAAATTTTCAAAAAATTGATATAATCACTTTTCAGGCAAATAGCAACAAAAGGACATAGGAAAAAACAACTTTTTGGCTAGAGAAGACAAGAGGGGAGAGGTTTGTGTGGACTTGTAGTAGGGGATTTGAAATTAGATATATAAATGGGGTGAAATTTTAACCAGGTAAAGAGAAAAATAGGGAGAATCTAAAGTTGGAAAAGGGAAAGAGAAACAAGACAGCAAAATGGGGAAGTTAGGATGAAAATGTTGGCATAAAGGTGGAGTTGATTTGGAGTAAAATTATGCTAAAGGCAAGATGAAAATAGAATGTAGAACTCTAATCCCGAAATAAAATAAAGATAAAACAAAATGACACTTTTTTTTCCAAAAACGGTAAAGTACTAGTAGTAATTAATAATACTAGTTTAAAACAAAAATGTAATAATTATAAAGGTAAAATCAATTGAGGTAGAAAGAAAAAAAAATATTCTTTTAATTAAAATATGTGAAAATGAAAAATAAAGAATTAAAAATTAAGAAAAAGAAAAAAGGAAAAAGGAAAAAAAAATAGAATGGTCCTTCACTTCAATAATTATTATGCTTGGCACTCCTGTTTCCCAGTAGGGGAGGTATGCAGTTCCCTGTGTTCCCCTCTTGGTGTTTTAATCTCTTTATTCTCTTGTGGTTATGCGAGAGTCAATTTGTGTGTC
The DNA here is from genome assembly GCA_011751065.1 of Lasiurus cinereus. Classification (NCBI taxonomy): domain Eukaryota; kingdom Metazoa; phylum Chordata; class Mammalia; order Chiroptera; family Vespertilionidae; genus Lasiurus; species Lasiurus cinereus. Next base: position 2,918,798 of record JAAGEH010000049.1, read on the forward strand.
ATCCATTGGGTGGCAGTGTTTCGGAATTGATCTCTGAGACAAAGCACAGGACCTCTCTAGGCTGTGCTCAGATCCTGCTACTCTGTGGTTCCCAAAACCAGTTTGTGGGGGTTTTGCAGCCTGGACACTGCAATAACTCCCAGGTTGTCCCCCTACCCCAGAGAAAAAGAAAAAAAAAAGAGTCGTTTTCCAGAGCTCTCCTCCCTCAACAGCTCAGAGAGTTTGCCTTCACACTCAGGGATCACGCCCTGACCACCTCTGCGGACCTCTCCAGAGGCAGCTTTCCCGCAGCCCGGCTCCCACAGTGTGCGCGTCTCTGCCCTGCGGGGATAGGAGACCGCACCCTGGCCCAGGCGAAATCTGACCCTTCCACGAATGCCATGTGGATCTCTGAATCCTCTGCCTGCGCGTCTGTGCTGCCTGGGAAGCCGAGCTCTGGGTCCTGGCTGCTCTGTGGGTGCCTCCGTCAGCCGCAGCTTTCAGACGTCGGTAGACATCCACCTCCCCCTTAAGTCAGGCGCAATCTGACCTTTCCGTGTGCTCTGTGGATCTCTGATTCCGCCGATTGGAGAGCGGAGTTCTGGGTCCCTGGGTTCCTGGCTGCTCGATGGGTGCCCAGCCGAAGGCTTCAGACCCTCGCAGACATCCACCTCCCACTGCAAGATGGCTAGGGCTCCGAGTTCGCGCTGGTGGCTCCGAGGGACAAAAACCTCGTGGCAGTGGGGCTGCCTGGCCGGGAGAGCCCCTTCCAGCAGTTCTCCGCCTTCCCCTGGAGGACAACTGACTCCTAGCTTGCCAACAAACACTCCCAATGCAACTCTCAGCCGCTCTCTCTCTCTCTGCCCAGCGACCTCAATTACTTCTGATACACAGAGTTGTGTCCTCTAAACTTCTTTAAGGCCATATATATATATATATATATATATATATATATATATATATTTACATAGTTTTATAAACAAATACTTATATATGTATATGTGTATATAGACATATATTTATTTTAATATAAATTCTATATACAAGAATACATTCAGATATAAATAGAAATATAGAACTATGGAAATAGACTGCATCTTTCTATTGTCTTGAATAAGTAAAACTAACGCAATGAACAGAACCAAACTTTCAGAGCTCTGCTGTCATTTGCTAAGTGCCACCAGGCCTTTAAAAAATGTTGTTTCTATTTTATCAATAATTGTCAAGCTGGAAAAAATCCAAACTTTTGACAACACTTTTTGAGAGAGCATGTGGGAACCTGGCAATCTCATGCACTGCTAGAAGGAGTGAAAATGGGCTCAATGTCTGTGGAAGGTAATTTGGTAATATGTAGCAATCCTAGAAATCCCTCTCTGGGAATGTATGCAGATATACTTACAAATGTGAGAAGTGGCATATATTCAAGTTCATTGTGGGTTTTATTTGTATGAGATTAGAAAAAATATTTAAAATATGATCAATTTGCCTTATAAAATAAATAAATTATGACTCAACTCTACAACTGAATTTCAAGTGAATGAAAATAGAATGATGAAACCCTTTATGTGGTGATGTGGAAAGATGAACTCTATGACAAATCATTGTTTGAAAACAGCAAAATGCAAAATAGTATATATAATATGCATTTGTATTTCAGAGCCTTTCTGCACACCTTTTTTTAGGGATTGGTTTGTGACTTCTGTGAATAGCTTACCTATTTAAAATATGAATTAAAATTCACATATTTTTGTATATATTTAAAAATCACATTCTGAAATCTATGGATTCACTTCCAATTCAGAAAGGTGGATGATACTTGTTTCTCTCTGATTTTCCTTGCCAATTGGAACTATAACTCTGCAACATTATATAAAAGGAACCAAGAAGAACTGTCAGATATGGAAGGAGACAGTTGACATGTCCTTAAAACTGAAGAAGTTAACACAACCCTAGCTTCTGCAACCCTTGCCCTGGCCCAAGAAGATGACCCAACTCTAGTGTTTTCTGACTCTAAACTCTAATGTAGCAACAGGAGGCAGCCAGGTGGGATCATTCTCCTCCATTGTCTACTCCACTGAACCAAAAGGCCCACCTCTAACCACACCAAGTGAATGGCAGTACCAGTAAGGGAGATTCTTTGGGAACCCCATTACCAGTAGGTGTCAAGAGAAGAGTTCTCCCTCAACCCTGGCTGGCAATCACCTCCCCCACCAAGAGACATCGGGGATGCCAGGTGGCACCTACAGGACAAATCCTGCCACAGAAGCTAGTAGCCTGGCCCATGAAGCCTGAGAATTAACTGCTTTATCTAGAAAAACAAAAGTTGCACATGCTGTGGAATACTACTGAGTGAATAAAAAGGCAGCAGCCTGGATTGAAAAAGTTATTTCACACGAATATCCCTTTTCCGCTCACAGGTTCTCATCTACCACTAACCTTTCATTTACTTATTTTTTACATTTGTTAATTTTTATCCAAGGGTATTTTTCTATTAATTTTTTTAATTTTTTTAATATATTTATTTTATTGATTTTTTACAGAGAGGAAGGGAAAGAGATAGAAAGTTAGAAACATCAATGAGAGAGAAACATTGATCAACTGCCTCCTGCACAACTCCTACTTGGGGATGTGTCCACAACCCAGGTACCTGCCCTTGACCAGAATCGAACCTGGGGCCTTTCAGTCCACAGGCGATGGCTCTATCCACTGAGCCAAACTGGTTAAGGCTCTATTGATTTTTTTAAGAGAGTGGCAGGAAACGGGGAGAAAAAGAGGGGAAGTGAAAGAAGAAGAGAGAAACATCAATGTGAGAGAGATAGATCAATTGGTTGCCTTCTACTCAGGTCCAACCAGAGACAGGGATCGAGCCTGCAACCAGGGTATGAGGCCTTGTCTGGAATCTAACCTAGACCCTTCAGGTCACAGGCCAATGCTCTAACCCCTAAGTGGAACTGGTCAGGCACCACTATCTTTTTAAAAATATCATCTTTGAATGAATATTGAAATATTGATACCTAGCTTAAACTAGGTTTTATAATTTTTGCATTAGATGTATGTTATATGATGTAAAGGACTCATAAAAGCATGTATCACCTACAACTAAGAAGAAAATCCCCAAGTTGTATAGCCAAAAACAAGAGAAAATAATTTTCTTTAATTAAATGTAAAGCTAAGGCAGGATACAAATATAAAATTGTGTTTTGCATCACACTTTCAGAATCTTAATCATACCAAGGCTAATAGGGGTAACCTATGTTCTAAATAATATGTTACACAAACTAATGGCTATCAGTTGTACACAGGAGAGCTGTGCGCCAAACAGAAGTATGACATGCCAGACGGAAATACAACTAAATATGGTTAAAAGAAATGAATGCAGGTACCAAGGTGACAAATTCTAATGACTAGTTTTATGTGTCAACTTGACTCAACTACAGTATCTAATAATTCAGTCAAACACCAATGTGGGTACTGCTGTGAAAGTACTTTGTAGATGTGATTAAAATACATAATCATTTTGTTTCTTTCACAAAAAGTCCGTAATCATTTTACTTTAGGCAACATAGTATTCTAAGAACTGAGGGCAGGCCTGCTTTAGTCAGTTGAATGGCCTTAAGAGCAGAGTTGAGTTTTCCTGAAGGAGAAACTGCACCTGTGACTGCACTTTCAACTCATGGCTTCATGTCCAGTTTTGCCCACATTGTTTCCTATCCTTTGGACCACAGATGTACCCAGCCAGCTCCCAAAATCATATAAGCCAACTTTTTGCAAAAATCTTTGTATATATGCAAGATGCAGCACAAGTTGGTTTATGGTTGTTTGCATGGAAAATAATATAATTATTAGTAAATAATAACACAAGAATAAACTCTGGGTTTTGGATACACATAACTGTATAACACACACATACACATACACACACACGAATCCTCCTGATTACGTTTCTCTGCTTGAATCCTGTTTGACTGTTATAGTAATTTTGTTTATCATCATTGCTCTCCATTGATAAATACTTCAAGCTGCACATGTCAGTCTCCTGCTTTACCCCAACTCAAGACAAATTAATTACATTTTTGAATCTCTACCTACCCAGCTATGTTTTTTCTTCTTCTTATTTTTTTAATCTTTATGCATGAGCATGCTTAGAGAGAGAAATGGAGAGAGAGAAATATCAATGGATCATCTTCTGTGCATTCCCTGACCGAGGATTGGGCCCATGACCTGGGTATGTGTCCTGACTGTGAATAAAACCTTTCAGCGTGCAGGGCAGTGTTCAACCAACTGAGCTACTCTGTCTGGGCTTGACCTGCCCCAGTTTGTGTGACTGTGCATGTCATATGTACATGCCAGTACTTACTCAAGTACAGAATTACCAATGGCTTCCTCCCCTCAGGCCTCATCATGCTTGATGCCTAAATTCTGACCTACACCTATATTTGATTTATTCATGCATAGCAACCTTGTATTATTTCCCGAATATATAACATGTTTTTCCCCTTCAATTCTTGTTAATTTTAAAGTCCTTCAGAATAAGAGTCAGATATTTAATTTTTTCATGTCACCGAGAGTGCTCACTGCTGGACCCAGAGTTGATACTTATTTATACATACCTGTTATAAATGTATGTTGTGTGGAAGAGTGAGAGGAAAATAGCAGAAATGTATGAGAACCAGTGCTACATGAAAATAAGTATCTAAGTTCAATCCTAACAAAGCAGCCAAAATAAATAGTTTAATCATATTTGTTCACTGATTTGGGGATCAATTATAAATATTACTAATTTGTGCACGGGGAGGGAATGGTCCCTCAGCCTGGCCTGCACCCTCTTGTAGTCCAGGGCCCCTCAAGGGATGTCTGCCTGCTGGCTTAGGGGAAAGGGACCTAAACCAACAGATGGAAACCCTCTCACAGTCAGAACCCCTTGCTCCTTATCATCTGCTCATTGCTCCTTAGCACTGCCATGGAGGCAGGAGAGGCTTCTGCCCTGACACTGCACTCACCAGCTATGAGCCCTATCTTTCTGTGCAGTTGTCTGTGGGCCCACTGCTCTCTTCCTTCTCACTTAGGGCGAGTAGCATGTGAGGGGCAGAGTGCACTGTCGTGGAATGCATAGAGCTGACCAAAGCTGTGGGGAGTGGCCAGATCCATGGGGTGAGAGATGGACACAGGGAGGGACTGAGCAGGCTGTCTGCCTCTCCATTCTCCATCCTTCCATCTGTTATAGCTGTCATCCTTGCCAGGCCTCCCCCAAAGTGAGTTCAGCTAAATCCCTGAATATAAATGGGTTGGGATGTGGGGCTACACTCTAGTGCCCCTGATTTCCAGCGACAGGACTTGGTTGACAAGACCTGGTATCAGGATGGTGGCCACAGCTGCAGAACACAGATCTGTTTCAAGAAAAGTTGGGAATGCAGACTTTTGTAAGAGCTCCTATTCCCAAAGGTGGCAGTTTATTCACATTATGGCAAAAACACCTTCAAGAGTAATGTAAGTGGGTAAAGACAGGGCCAAGCAGGGCCATTTTCTCATCCAATGTCTGAGGAGGATTGGCTGAACCAAGTCTCAGCTCTTCGCAGGACACTTCTGCTTTTTTTGTTTTGTTTTGTTTGTTCATTTTTTAAGCTTAAAGGACAGTAGTCTGTCTCCATTCTTGTTCTTTGGGATTTTTTTATCAACAGATAAAAGAATACAGACATTGGGGCAATCCTCTGGAGATACAATATTCCAATTGCACCCATGTGAAGACAACAGCACCCTTCAGAGGGAGGGAGCCGACAGATAAGGAGCATGGAATTCTGAAAACCAAAGTGATGACAGACATGCTAAGCCTTTCCTTCACGTGCCTGACACTCCTCTTCAGGCAGCCTGCAGGCAGGGCATCTGCTGGATCTTTACCATTTGATGTCCTGGCAGGCTTCCCTGGGCCCTACTGGGCAGTGTGCAGGGTGCCTGGGCCCAGGGGAGTCGCCCCCTCACTGCCCCAACCACTCCTGGTACAGCTCCTATACATGGGTGCTGGTCTCCGGGGGCCATAGCAGTGTCCTGTCTACATGGCCGTCCTCACCTGGGCCTGGCCCCTGCTGCTTAAGCATACCTGGTGCAGGCCAGGACCTCAAAGAAGTGGCAGAAAAAAGTTGCCCTTCTACAGCTTCAGGACCACTTCTGGGTGTTCTGGAAAACATAAACAGCATCAAAGCATAGAACCTCTCCGTCCCTTTAAAGAGTGACCTCCTGGCAGTTTTTGTCCCTCAAGGTGCATTAGGTGAGCACCTTCACATCCTTAATGAACAGCTTCTTGGCCATGTGCCTGAAGATGTATCCCAGGTACCCATCAGAGCTGGCACTCTTGTGGAGCCTCACCTCCTTCTCCTTCATGTCTCTAAATAGTGTCCACAGTGGCGTCATTCAAGACAAGGTCACTTTGCTCCATTATCTGGACAATTTCACCTTAGGTTAATATGCAGTCAGAATCCTGGGAACTGTGCAAAGCTGTGGGAAGATTCTCAAAGGGCCTCCAGTTCTTGTCATAACACGGGGCTACAATTACGTGGAAAATCTTGTCTGGGGACAGGTTCTGCCATCTGATGAAGTGATCCTTCAGCAGATAGCACATGATCTGCTGGGGAGCCTTGGCCGTGCAGAGAAGGGTGTGATGGGGTGATTCAGCACATGCTCTGCATATCAGATCCAGCCGGGGCAGGTGGAGGTCAGCATGGGTAGCTGGGGTTCTTCCTCATGGTGCTGGCAGTACCAACTCACAAATTCCTTCTCACCCTCCAGGATGTTGAAGAGCACAGCTATCTTCATGTCAAAGATAGTGTATCCTAAGGCTTTTGAGGAAGCCGCAGAGCCTTCTGGATGCATCAGTGACACTGAGGCTGAATTTAGCAGCAAAATAAGGCAGAAGCTAAGGACACATGGACACTGCCAGCACTTTGTGCTGTGAGGTATCACATTTCTTATTAAGATTCAGAACACTGAAGATCTTGGCATTCTGCTGAGAAACTTGGGCTCGTTACTCTGCAGTCACACAACAGTCACATGCCAGGCAGTCATTCAGAAATATCTTGGCATCAGCCAGCTTATCAATTTCTCTATTATCTCCGTTCTCCTGAGCTGGACTCTGGACATCGACTGAAGCATTCTCCTGGTCATTGGTTTTTGTTTTGTTTTTTTAACTATATTCCTTCTGTGTGCAGTGCTTACACTGGGCCCAGCTCAAGTGACCTGGAGGAAGGATGGGAAGAGCAATCACCACTGGTCACCCTGGTGCTGATGGCAGTATCCTTTCTTCCTTGTAGAGTGTCTAAAGAGAAGAAGCAGCCACAATGCTTGAGGCCAAGTTTCAGGAGACCGGTAGCACTATCAGAAACATGCTAGCGGCGCTGGTCCATTGGTGCCTGGCCTGTCTTCAGGAAATTGAATCTGCAGGACTACTAAAGGAGCCAGTCCCCAGTTTTGCCCTGTCTCCACCACCAATTGATTGGAGTCTGAGGGCTGCGGGAGGGACCAAGTGGTCTGCCTTCTGCCTTTGTGCTCACCAGTAACTGCTGTCAAGGATTCATCAGAGCCTGAGGGACCCAGTTTCCCCATTAACCATCCTATGATCAATGGAGCCTGTGGGCAAGGGAAGGAATCAAGTGGTCTGCCTTCTGCCCTCTCACCAGCAGCTGCTGCCACAGATTCATCAGAGCCTGAGAGACCACAGTTACCCCGTTAGCCATCCCCTAATCAATAAAGCTTGCTGTTTGGTGGACTGTCCAATCGTTTGGGAAGTGATGGTCCCTGGCTTTTTATATATTAGGATAATATGATGATAAGTATACTATATATTAATTAATATAAGCAAAAACTTTTTCATACCCTGATAGTTATTTAATTCTGAACCCAGTGATTCCAAGTATTATGGAGCCCACGAACATCATATTTCATTCTGGGCATCGAGATATGATATAGTGATAGGGGAAAATGATGGCATGTCCTGTTCTTTAGGGACTCCTCAGAATTCTGCAAAGAGAATGTGAGTGGTAGGTTTCTATAGTAGACTTATCGAGGACACAACAATGTCTAACCAGAGAGTGTCAGTTTCTCAGAGCAATATACCTTCTAGCCAGCAGAGGAACAAAATAAAAGCAAGAGCAATTGATTGGGATGTTTCTACAGTCTTGACTTGAGGAAGGATGCAAATAACATGGTTATACTCAAAAATTATTTCCAAATACAACACCCAGCATTTGTTACTAAGCTTGATGTTATCCAGAGAAGATGAGAAAAGGTAAAAGTGTGAAAGTCCAATAAACACAGTAAGTAAATCAAAGGCCTGTTATAGAGGCATTGCAACTGCTGCCTTACATGATCATCAAAATATGCTAATACAGATATACTATTCCTGTATTACAGATCACAAAACCAAGGCACAGGGAAGTTGAATAATTTTTCCCAAGTTAATTACTCATTGCTAGAGCCTGGAATTGAACTCAAGGGGACCTAATTTTTTTATTTTTAATATTTTAATGCCTCATCTCCCCCAAAAAATGACAAATTAAAAAAAATCAACAAAACAAAACATCAAAACATTTATTTTCTGCTTCTTTTGACAACCTCCTGGTGCTGACATTAGCCCAAAAGACCATCTTAAGGAGAAGCTAAAACACAGGTCCTACTCAGAGTCTGCAAGTTATGTAATGACCATCCCATTGAATGACCATTTCATCAACATGCAGCAGTGAAATAAAATGTTAGCAGACTGGTTCACTGGTTTCCCCTTCCAGCCATCACATCAGCATGATCAGGGATATGGGATGAGGGATGATTGTCAAGGCCTTCATCATCACATCAGCTGCCAGCAGGGAATCTGTGCTGCTGAAAATTGACTTTGACATCTTCTCCTTGACAGACTAATAAACTCAGTTACATGCCCTGCCATGATGATGGACAGCTTCATTTCCTTTTTATATTTTTGACATATATTTACTTTCACAAAGTCCTATTTATGTTAGTGTCTTAAAATCATACATTACAACTCTTCCAACCGAAAGGTGATTTATAAGTCAGTTTGAGAGTCAGAGGGGCCTTGATGTGGAGATCTTTAAGAACTTAGGCTTTGAATTCAAAGCAGTAAGCTCAGTTCTTTCATCAAATTAAAAATAAGATATTTCTCTTTATAGACAGAGAGAAAGGCTGTCAGATGCTGTGAGTATCACATGACATGTTGTGTTTTACCTTCTCCCAATAGAGAAAACATGCAAATACAACTCAAGGACTGCTGACAAGTGCAGAATCAGAACTCCATCCTTTCAACACGTATTTTGCACGTGCAGTATTCTGGACATGCTTGGTACCAGGATCTGCAGTGCTAAAACCAAAGTGCCTGACCCCAAAAAGCTGAAACTCCTGCCAAAAAAATAGCAAAAGGTGCAACCAGTGTGCACGAAAAGGAGACACTTAAGCAAATGCCGAGGTAGAAATAAGAATCACCTGGAAGAAAAATCAGGAAGAACATTAGGGACAGAAAAATAGTGTGCTAAAAAGAATTTGATGTGTTTAAGAAATGTAAGAGCTGTTATAACATGGATACACACTGGGTCATGACTGAGAACTGTTAATGATTCAGGAAGATTCCAAATAAAGAACCACACTCACTGAACTGAGAAGCAGGGTCCTAACATCAACTCAGTGGAGAGTATGAAGCTAAGCAATAACATACTCAGAGGATTTTTTTAGAAAAAGGTAACCGAAATGAAATTTTAAAATTACATTAGAGTTTCACTAACAAGTAGAATACTATGTAGCTGGAGAAACTTTTGTAGGATACTTACTCTGACAAAGTCAGACAACCATAATATCTAGGTTTTAGCCTTAATTGGGTCTTGTAAACAAATGTCTTTGGCCTCTCCATTCAAAACTGCTCTGAGTCTTGAGTCCTTCTAAACACTTGCCTTGTCCTGCACCAAGGTTACAGTGAGAACACAATTATGTAAATATATAGGGAGAAAGAATCTGTAAGGAAGGGTTATAATGGGACTTGTCAAAGAGTTTTTCATGCCCATTAGTTCATGAATTTATCCTGGCAGCAAAAGGGACAGGTCCTATTATTTTCTCTGGGCTTATGACACAGTGAGACTCAAATTAGAGAAATAACTTGCCACATGACACAGTGTTATTGTGTTGTAGAATTTTAATGAGTAAAGGAGAATTTTATGAGTTCTATCTTTCAATTACATAATCAAAATATTTTTGGAGGCTTCAAAATGAGCATACTGAGAATGCCCTTTATATCATGAAAATTTATAGTCAAGTCTCACTCTGTTATTTAAAATAAAACTGATAAGTTATATTGATAAATCACACTCTCATTCACTTACTGCTTATTACACTTGTTATTTTTTGATCTGTTCTAAATAAAAACCATAGTGGTTTAATTTAACCTAATATTCCAGGGGCAAGATGCAAGAGCTGTAAATATCTGTGACCCTTACAAAGCACCTCTGATGTTTTCATTTGTTTTATGTTGAAAGGTTATTTGAGGTAATAGTGAAAAAAAGCACTCAAATGTTTTCTAAATCATTCTATATAATATATGAAAATATTATTCTGAGCTAGAACATTAGGAAATAGCTAAGAGGAAAAGAGGAACTGTACAGTGTGATTCCAACACACCCCAGTGAATAAACATGCTCATTTTGATTCATACTGCTGGAGCACATAAGATTCCTCTTCCTTAGGGATCATGTATAATCTGTGTATAACTTACATAATGCCATGAGGAATATGAGTTACAAGGAGCATGTGACTTGCTGAAGGTCATGTGGCAGAGACAGATCTGCCAGACCTCCAGAGCCCCAGCCTAGTCTTCTTTCATGGCATCACACCTCTCAGCTCTTCCACTGAAGGCAGCTCCTACTACTTATTCTGTAATTTGTGGTGAAACATGTCCTTAGGTCTATATGATTTGGTAGTATAGGGAGATAAATTATCAAATGTCTCTTACATGAAAAATGTACTTAAACTTTCAAAAACATGATTTTAAATATATAGTAGATATCATTTAACATAGAAATGCCAAATCTCAAACATTATGCTAGTTATTTTTCATTCCTTTCCTTCAATCTACACAATAACTGTTTTAATGAGGTATTACTTTAGAAATCAAGCAACCTAAACTGAAAAAAAAAGTATTTGTCTAAGATAGGAAAGCTTTAAATACAACATAGATCATTCTGGATCCACAGTTGAGGGACAGATGGAAAATGTGTGCTCATGTGTTGAGTTTATTTCATATGTATTTATACAAATCTAGATTACCTCAGTGTTCAAAGTAAATATCAGAGGTTGTCTAAAGGAAGGCAACATCAACAATTAAATCATCTCTATTTAATGATATTCTCTCATATTTGGGGATTTTTTTTATTACTTTTAAGGACTTGGAATAAAGCCAAAACTTTTAATTATATTTCTTGCACTCTGTCAATGCAATGTATTTGAAGTTAGCTGTGCTGTCATCTCAATTCATGAAAGGAAAGGGATTTGAGAAAAAAGAAAGAAACAACAAATAAAACAAATTAACATGTAGAAAATGACTGTATGAAACTCTTAAATTGTTGAGATATGTTCAAAAGGAAGAAAATCAATCCCAGGTGAATATATACCCTTCATTCTTCCCTCTCTCTGATAAGAAGTTTTTGAATCAGTTTTGTTTGTAAATCCTGCATGTTCCATACTTTATAGCTGGAGATTTATTTCTTCCACTGATGTCCTTACCCCATTAACTTGACATAACTGCATGCATTTATCTCATTTATCTATGTGTATGTATAGCCAACAGCAGATTTATACTGTTTCAGGGATTAGACAAGTCTTTTAATTATAAGATTTAAACACCATAGGTCAGGCCATACATATCTGAGTTCAAATCCCACTTCTACCAGCTCAGTGGTTTTAAACATTTTGGCTAGAAAGGGCTATTTATTGATCTACTATGTGCAAGTAGATGCCAGATATACAAAGGAATGCACAAAAAATTTTATAGTTTTGAAAGAAAAACAAGAACTAAATGTTACATTTTAATATGGTGCTATAAGTTCTCCATAAGTGGATGCTGAAGTAGCAGGGAAAAGCAACACCAAGAAGACATCTGGGTAGACTTCTCCTAGGAATCCACAGAAGTGACTCAGGCAAAGAAAGTAATAAGGATTCTTTCTGGTCAGGAGATTTGCATATGTGAAGATCCAGATGTTTGAAGAATTGTCATAGTCAATAAAATGAGAGTAAAGAATATAAGGGGGGCCGAAACTGGTTTGGCTCAGTGGATAGAGCGTTGGCCTGGGGACTGAAAGTTCCCGGGTTCGATTCCAGTCAAGGGCATGTATCTTAGTTGCTGGTGCATCTCCAGTAGGGGACGGGCAAGAGGCAGTTGATCAATGTCTCTCTCTCATTGATGTTTCTAACTCTCTATCCCTCTCCCTTCCTCTCTGTGAAAAATCAATAAAATATATTTTTTTAAAAAAGAAAGAATATAAGGGGACCTCAGAAATTGGGATGATTTATATAAACCCCTGAGTACAGTTTATTGACCTAATAGGAGCTCAACAAACGTTCATTCTCTTCTTCTTAGGCAAGTGCATTGAGTGAAACTCAAACACTCTCCATGCATTCTTATATAAACTCCTTTATTGATTCCCTCCCTTGAAAAACACTCTCCCGAGAATTCTCTGCCTACCCAAGTCTGGCACATATTTTAGACCTGATCAATCCTTTAAGAACTCTTTCACACTCACTTCAACCTGGATCTATCTCTCCCTTCAAGGAGTATCTACCACCCTGCAGTCACACCGTGCCTTGCATTACTTGTTTGTTAATGGGTATTGGACTTTTCTCCTGAAGGAGAGCATAACCATATCAATGGCAGGTAATAGTTTTGAATTGTTTTATCCTGACAAAAGCTATCAGTTAACAAATTCTCTTGGAACAGAAAATTCCAATACATTCCAACACTGCCACAGTCAGAGGTCACCTATATAAAAAATTGTTTCTTTCTTTCCTTTATTGGGTTTTCTCCAATTTCTTTTTTTTAAAAACCTATCTGGTCATTTAATAATCACCAATTATGTTGATTAGCTCATCTTCATATATTACTTGGGGATATCATTTGGGCATTTCTGTTTATAATCTATTTTTGAAAACTTTTCCTTCTGCTTGTTAGATTTCCACTGCTTTATTGTTCTATTTGTCTCCCTTACGTTCCTTTTTAGTTGTGTCTCAGATGTATCTTCTTGAATCCCTTAAAATGTGACATTGCAGGTTCCACCCTTGGCCTACCAAACTCATATGTTCAAAAGGCTTCAGCACCCATATACCCAGCGACTCTGGCCTTCTCCTGGACTTTTCTCTGAGGCTTTCCAGTTACTTCCGCACAATGAGCATCTCTCTATGCAAACACTGCATCCCAAACTGAACTGAAGACAGGATTTAAAAGGAATAATACTAAATACACAAATTATTTTATTAAATGCTCATGATATCCCTGCTAGGTCGACATTATTATTAGCCCATATCACAAACGAGGAAGGTGGAGCATATAGAACCTACACAACTGCCCTGAGATATATGTCTTGTAAGTTGTTAGCCTGGATTTGACATTAGACCATTAGGCTCAGATAGACCTGAGAACATAGTCACCATGTCCTTCATTCAGGAAGTTTTCCAAGCTAAAAAACTATCATCCTTCTTTCTGCTGCATGATTTGTTTTCAAGAGTTATGTCCAATTTTAGATATGTCTTTCAAGACGTATCTCATCTTTCCAAGTTGCTAACTCATTATTTGCTCCCCATACATTTGTAAAAGCCTATCTAGTTACTTCAACAATTACCAACAAATAACACTGTCTTTCATTCATACCTCCCTACTTAGTGCATGTTCAATAAAAACATCTGTTATATTTCCAAAAAGAAGCCAATAAACAAAAAAGCAAACAACAAAATAAATTTTAGGAAGTCAGTTACAGCATTAAAATCAAACTAACAAACTGGCTGCTTCTAGATGTTCAGTGAGAAGCAAGCTTCTTCTCAACTTATCTCTAGTCTGTTTTCATTCTCTGCCTCTTCACCTTCCTCCATTTCTATGCTATACTGGGCATCTCAAAGCTCCCTCTTTGCTGCAGGATCTTTCATGCCTCTATGTTATTGTACATGCTGCTCACTCTTACCTCTCCTTGCTCTCTTGTTCTCTCTCATCCTTTAAGTCTCTGCTAAAAGGTCAATTATTCTGAAAAGTTTTCTCCTTCCACAGAAATTGACAGTGTCCTTACCCCATTAACTTGACATAACTGCATGCATTTATCTCATTTATCTATGTGTATGTGTAGCCAACAGCAGATTTATACTGTTTCAGGAATTAGACAAGTCTTTTAATTATAAGATTCAAACATCATCCTGTTCTGACAAAATCCCCATTTAATAGCATACTAAATTATTATTTTCTGCTTAATTGTCTATTTCATCAAATATATAATATGCACTCTATGTCACCAATTCTCTGAAATAGTTAGTACCAATATAAATAAGACACAGTTCCTTCTCTAAAGGAGTTTATAGTCTCAATAGAGAATTAACATGAATAAAAATAATGACACAAAAAATGGTTAATGTCATAAAATAAAGCATGCTGTGGACTCAACAATACATTACTGGCCTTTCTGTTCTTTCTTAGATGTCTACTTACAGCTGGAAACATCTGCTGATAACCTTCAGAGTTAAGCATCTATTTATATCTTAATGGGAAACTCACAGAATAATTTCAGAATATGAGTTGACCTGAGCTAAGAGATATGAGTGATAGTTTTAAACTGATAAACAAAATAGATTGAGACATAGAAGCATGGGAAAGACTGACAAATTTCAGAGAGAAATCAAGAGTGAGAAGAGAGGGGAACGATTAACAGGGGAATTTATATGCATAGATGCATAGTCCATGGACACAGACAATAATAGTGTGGTAAAGGCCTGGGGTGGGGGCGAGTGCTGGGTGGAGGGGGTGAATGGGAAAAAAATCAAAGGAGGCATCTGTGATATTTTCAACAGTAAATATACTTTATAAGCGAACAAATAAACAAAGCCACTTAACAAAATTCCCACCCTCTCCAACTTTGGTTCCAACCATAAAATGCCATGCCTTTAGAGGACCATTTACTTACTATTGAAATAGCAAAAGTGTTATTCCTCTGTGATGACTATAGAGCATGATAGCCAGATATTGTATATTGGTATGCTTCCAATCAATACCTGGTATTGACTGCCCAATGGGAGAAGTACTACATCAGGCTTAAGAGGAAAAAAAGTATTGACATCCTCTTGCCAAACTGAGACGTGAGCTAAAGACATTATCAGGGTGTCAGAGAGGATGTACTATGAAAGGGATTAGCAAAGGTTTAGAAATGGTGACTGTCATCAGACAGAAGTAGTGAGAAGATCAAGGAAAGTCGCACTTAACAGGAGACACACAGATAATAAATAAGTACTTGTATCATGTATTGAATTCACTCACTCTAAGCCTAATAATCAAATGCATTGTTACTGACACCAGATGTATTTTAAGAAGTATTGTTGAATGATAAAATAAGATTATTTGGAAACAATCATATTCTTATTATACAAGTCATCTAAAAAAACAAAACAAAACTTTGCTTTATCTGGAACTCACCATGATAGTAAAAGATAAAGTCCACTTTAATATGCACATGCTTTAGTAAAGTACATGCCAAACAGAAAGTAAAACAAAATTTCAGAAAATATTAATGAGATCATAAAGTATAGTAAGGTTTTAAGAGAATAAGTTGGAAATATGAATCAAGATCCTTAAAACTACTCATAATCTTTGGATCGACATTGCCATTTCTAAGACTAGTTCAAGAAAACAATAAGACATGTGGGATTAAAAAATAAGCACAAAGTGCTCGCTGGAAATGTTGAATATAATCTGTATATATATAAAAGCTTAAGCAACCATTACAGTGAAATGACTGGAACGACTGATGCGCACTGACCACCAAGGGGCAGATGCTCAACACAGGAGCTGCCCACTGGTGGTCAGTGCACTCCCACAGGGGAAGCACTGCTCAGTCAGAAGCTGGGCTCACAAGCTGGCCAGCACAGCTATGACAGCAAAAATCTTGCCCAACTCTGTGGCAGCACTACCAAGTGGAGTCAGTAGCAGGTTCAGTGGACCAGGATGAGCATGAGCAGCATGGTGCCTGACCTGGTTCTGGGTCCTCCCTGGCCACCTGCTGCTTGGTGCACTGCTACATCCCTTGGGGATCCAGGAATGTGAAAGGGAGCAGGCCAGGCTGAGGAACACCCCCCCAGGTTACAAATTTCATTCACCAGGCCTCTAGTAACATATATTTGGAAAAAACACAGGGTCCTTCCCCTCAAAAGGCCAAAATATTAAAATGATTAAATAAAAACAAAAGTGTCATTAAGTAGACTATTTATGATGCAGTCATTAAATTTGTATTTATAAATATTTAAATAACATGTAAAAAGCTCTGCTTCTAACAGAAAGTACATTCAAAGTCCCTTCTGGGAAAGTGTTTTATAGGGATCCAATTTGGGCTTCAGATAAATTTTTTCCTTTCTTGAGCCAGTCAAACATCAGCATTGTCCCAAAACATAGCATCATATATTTCCACCATCAGGTCCTGGCTCTTGCCAGTCTCTGTTTTCAATAGGTTTTCCTATTCCTTATACTGGTTCTAATTTTATCAGTTCCAAAAGTCCTAATGCATCTTACTTCTGTGATGATTTCACAATTATCCTAGAATACAAATACTTCCTCATCACTCTGTCTTCTAGAATTACATTGTCAATTAGGGTATCATAATATTACAGTGTGTCTATAACTATATGAAGAATTTCATGAATGCCCTATTAATAAGTTCATATACAGCAGCTTGTAAATGCCTTGTGTGTTGGAGAAAGGAAATCAGATACAGGGCCTAAGGATTTGACATCTTCCACCATACTCACTCCATTAGAGTGCCAGCTCCCAGCATTTACTAGCTTTGTTATCGAGAGGAAGTTGTGTATCCTTTCTGGGCCACAATGTGCTCATTTTACCTAATGATAGAAAAACATGTAAATTGACCATTGTTGGCTACACCCACAGCCAATCAGAGTGAGTATGCAAATTAACCCAACAAAGATGGAGGTTAATTTGCATACAAAGGTGGGACAGTCAGCTCCATGGCCCACACCTGGAGGTCTGGGTATATCTGAGGCAGAGGAGGCCAGGTAGGCAGGGCCAGGGTTGTGGGATGGGTAGCACCAGATGCAACCTGAGGGTTCTGGATCCATTGCAGGCCCCAGGAGAGGAAGGGGCTGCCTAGCCACTCCTGTGAGGTCCTGGGAACATCGCTGCCCTGGGGAGGCATGGCTGGGCTTGCTTAGCCACTCCCCTGGGGTCCCAGGAACATTGCTGAAGCCAAGAGGTGCCCAGGGCCCTGGGGACATCACAGGCATGGGGTTACTGAGACCCAGACAGGGCCTCTGGCCACAGATTCACAGCTTTGTGGAGACCAAGGCCAGGGATCTGCCTCACCTGAAAAGAGAGGTTCTGCAGTGGGTGGGCCAGGCCAGGGATCAAGGGGCATGGAAGGATGGAACTGCAGAGGTACAAGGATCCGCAGTCTTGAGGAGGGGATTGAGGGGTGTTGCCACCTTAGTGGAAAGATGCTGCACTGTGGGGTATCAGACTGACCAACATGATTCAACAAGCTGAGAGGGAATAGGCTGGGTTGAGGAAACCTCCCCGCATTTGAATGATTTTGTGCACCGGGCCTCTAGTATGGTAATGCCATCTCAGATTATCATGTTGTGGGTCAATCTGTGCATTATACTCCCAGATTGTATAATGTATATATATATTATATATACACACACACACATACATATCTTTCAATCTAAGCTTGGGTTCAAAATAAATAAAGGCTGTAAAGGAAGAAAGGGTGAGATTATAATAAGGTGGATTATAATAAGGTGGACATGATATATCATGATCAAGACATGCCCTGAGTACTTAGAAGTTTGACTTCAAGTACACAACTTCTAAACTTGCATATTGTATAAGACCAATAATCATGGTAACTGTATTTGGTGGTCTTATGGCCATGAACATTGGTTGGGTTGCCAGGGCTACTGTTGAATGGCCAACATTCCATTACTGTTCTGGAGAAGAGGATACTACTTAGATAAGGAAATTTCTAACCAAAACCAACTGATAGTCTTGATATAGTAGAGTTCAATGGAAGCCCACAGGAAACAATGATCTAATATTCTCTCCTTATATGGGGAAGCTGCCACAGATTGGATAAGAATTGCCCACATATTCATCATCTTTTTCTTACATAGCTGGTTTTGAACAAGATACACTTTGTAAAGTAACCTAACTGGCATACCCAAGTTTTGTATGTGTCATCAGAAAATAGGGAAAGAAGGGCGGTCTGAAAGCTGCAGCTGGCTGAAAAACCCACTGAACAGCCGGACACCCAGAACACTGCTCTACAATCGGCACAGATACGCGGCAGATTCAGAGATCCACACGGCACACGGAAAGGTCAGATTTCGCCTGGGATAAGGTGAGGTCTCCTGCCCCTCAGAACAGAGACGCGCACACTGTGGGAACCTGGCTGCAGGAAAGCTGCCTTGGAGAGGTCCTCGGAGGTGGGCAGGACGTGATCCCTAAGTGTGGAGGCAAACTCTCCGAGCTGTTGACAGAGGGGAGCTCTGGAAAACGACTCGTTTTTTTATCTGAGGCAGAGGGACAGCCTAAGAGTTATTACAGTGTTCCGGCTGCAAAATCCCCACAAACTGGCTTTGAGAACCAGAGTAGCAGGATCTGAGCACAGCCTAGAGAGGTCTTGTGCTTTGTCTCAGAGATCAATTCTGAAACACTGCCACCCAGTGGATGACGCACAAATTGACTCTTGCATAACCACAAAAGAATAAAGAGATTAAAATGTCAACAGTGCAACACAGGGAACTGCAATACCTTCCCTACTGGGAAACAGGAGTGCCAAGCAGAATAATAGTGGAAGTAAATGACCACTCTATTTTTTTCTTATTTTCTTTTTCCTTTTTTATTTTTTTAAATTATTTTTTATTTTTCATTTTTACATATTTTAATTAGAAGACTATTTTTTTTCTTTCCGCCTCAAGTGATTTTACCTTTTTGATTATTATATTTTTGTTTTCAACTAGTATTATTAATTACTACTAGTATTTTACCTTTTTGGACATTCTATTTTCATCTTTCCTTTAGCATAATTTTACACCAACTCAATTCTACCTTTATGCCAACTCTTTCCTCCTAACTTTCCCCATTTTGTTGTCTTGTTTCTCTTTCCCTTTCCAACTTTAGTTTCTCCCTATTCTTTCTCTTCACCTGGTTAAAATTTCACCCCACTGATATATCTAATTTCAAATCCTCTACTACAAGTCCATACAAACCTCTCTCCTCTTCTCTTCACTAGTCAAAAAGTTGTTTTTTTCTCTATGTCCTTTTGTTACTATTTGCCTGAACAGTGATTATATTGATTTTTTGAACTTTTTATGAGATTGTTTTAGTGTATTCTACTTGTTTGATTTTGCTTTTTGCTTGCTTTGTTTTTTACCCCTCTTTTCCCTCGCCTCCCTCGATACCAGTGGTTATCTGCAGTTTGTATTAATCTCTAGGTACTGGTTGCTGGCCTTTATTGGGAGAAGTGACTGTTCTATTGGAGTTTTCTCCTGACATCTATATTTTGTTCCCCTTTTCTCTCTTACCCACTTTCTTTTCCCTCTGACTTTGTTTCTCTTTCTCTTTTCTTTTTCTTCTTCTCCTTTTTTTAATTTAATTTCATTTTATTTTTAGTTTATTTATTTATTTATTTATTTCTCCCTCTCCCAATTTGATTTTGGCACTTCTTTCCTTTCTTTTTCCCTCAATTTCCTCTCCCTCTTTCTCTACTTACCCCTAATTTGTCTTTCATTGGTGGTCACCTTATTGGTGATTATTAACATTGCGAATACATTTCTGTTCAGTGCCTTTGAGTCAGTGTAGAAGAAAGAACTACATAACCAGACACCCAAAGAAGAAAAACCATAGGAAGAAGAAGAAACAGCCCGCATACAACAGATAGGCAGGTATCACCAGAAAAGGAAGTAAATGAAATAGAAGCAGATATAAGCCTGCCAGAGAAAGAGTTCAGAGAAATGATCATAAGGTAGATGAAAAGAATGGAAGACAAGTTAGACATTGTGAGTAAGAGCCAAGAGGAAATGAAGAAGACCCAAGAGGAAATGATGAAGAAGCAAGAAGAAATGGAGAAGCAGCAAGAAGCAATGCAAAAGAAGCAGGAATCAATGCGGAAGAAGCTAAAAGAAATGGAGAATAATCAAGAAGAAATGAAAAATGACATCACTGCTATAAAGAACTCAATAGAAAGCATCAAAAGTAGACTAGAAGAGGCAGAGGACCTCATTAGTGAGCTAAAAGACACGGTAGGAAAAAACACCCAAGTATAGGAGCTTCTAGAAAAAAAAGTTAAAAAGCAAGAGGAGAGCCTAAGTGAACTTTGGGATAACATGAAACAAAACAACATCCGCATAACTGGGGTTCCAGAAAGAGTGGAAACTGAACAAGGATTAGAGAACCTGTTTGAAGAAATAATGACAGAAAATTTCCCCAATATAAGAAAGAAAAAACCCACACAAATCCAAGAAGCTCACAGAGTCCCAAGTAAAATGAACCCCAAAACTGACACCAAGGCACATTATAATTAAATTGGCAAACACTGAAGACAAAGTAAGAATCTTAAAAGCAGCTAGAGAGAAACAGAAAGTTACCTACAAAGGAACCCCCATAAGACTAGCTACTGATTTCTCAACAGAAACTCATCAGGCCAGAAGGGAATGGAATAAAATATACAAAGTCATGCAAAGGAAGGGTCTGAATCCAAGAATACTGTGCCCTGCAAGATTCTCAATCAAAATTGAAGGTGAAATCAGAAGCTTCACAGACAAAAAAGGACTAAGGGAATATATTACCAGCAAACCAGCAATAAAAGAAATGTTAAAGGGTCTGCTGTAATAAAAAGAAAGAGGAAGTGAAGAAGGAACTCAGGGGTAAGGACTAAAAATGGCAACAGATAAATACCTATCAATAATAACTTTAAATGTAAATGGATTAAATGCTCCAATCAAAAGACAGAGGGTAACTGATTGGAAAAGAAAACATGATCCATATATCTGCGGTCTGCAAGAAACCCACCTCAGGAAAAGAGATGCACACAGATTGAGGATGAAGGGAAGGAAGATGGTATTTCAGGCAAATGGAAATGAAAAAAAAAGCTGGGGTTGCAATAATTATATCTGACAAATTAGATGTCAAAGTGAAGGACATAATAAGAGATAAAGAAGGCCACTTCTTAATACTAAAGGGAACAATCCAACAAGAAGAAATAACTATGGTAAACATATATGCACCCAATATAGGAGCACCTAAATACATAAAAAAACTCTTGGAGGATATTAAGGGAGAGATTGACAGCAATACAATCATAGTAGGAGACTTTAATACCCCACTGTCACCATTGGACAAATCCTCTAAACAAAAAATCAGCAAAGAAACATTAATCCTAAATGACACACTAGACCAGATGGAATTATTTGACATCTTCAGAACATTTCACACCAAAGCCACAGAATATACATTCTTCTCAAGTGCACATGGGTCATTGTCAAAGATAGGTCATATGTTGGGTCATAAGAAAAGTCTCTTCAAATTCCAGAAGATAGAAATCATATCAAGCATTTTCTAAGACCACAGTGGTATAAAACTGGAAATAAACTATAATAAAAACAATAGAAAGAAATCAAACACATGAAGACTAAACAGCATGCTATGAAACGACTGGGTAACCAGAGATATCAAGGAAGAAATAAAAAACATCATGGCAACAAATAACAATGACAACACAACAATACAAAATTTATGGGACACAGTGAAAGCAGTCTTGAGAGGGAAGTTCATAGCCCTACAAGCCTACTGCAAAAAAAAAAGGAAACAATGGTAATAAATTACCTAACCCTACAATTCAAAGAGCTAGAACATGAGCAACAAGAAAAACCCAGTATAAGCAGAAGGAAGGAAATAGTGAAGATCAGAGTGGAGATAAACGACTTGGAGACCAAGGAAACAATTCAAAAGATCAACAAAACCAAGAGCTGGTTCTTTGACAGGATAAATAAGATTGATGGACCTCTAGGCAGGCTTGCCAGAAGCAAAGAGAGAAGACCCAAATAAACAAAATCAGAAATGAAAGAGGAGAAATAACAACAGACCCTGTAAAATACAAAGGATTGTTAAGAAAAATACTATGAACAACTCTATTCCAACAAACTGGACAACCTGCAAGAAATGGACATTTTCCTAGAAAAACATAACCTCCCAAAACTCAATGGGGAGGAAGCCAAACATCTCAATAGTCCAATAATTATGGAATGAATTGAAGCAGTCATCAATAAGCTTCCAGCAAATAAAAGCCCGGGACCAGATGGCTACACAGGAGAGTTTTACCAAACATTTAAGGAAGAATTAAAACCTACCCTCCTCAGACTATTCAAAAACAATCAAGAAGAAGGAACACTTCCAAACACCTTCTATGAAGCCAGCATCACTTTAATACCAAAAGCAGATAAAGACAACACAATGAAAGAGAATTATAGGCCAATATCTCTCATGAACATAGATGCCAAAATCCTCAACAAAATTCTAGCAAATTGGATCCAGCAGTACATCAGAAAGATCATACATCATATCCAAGTAGGATTCATCCCAGGAATGCAGGGATGGTACAATATCCGCAAATCAATAAATGTGATACATCACATAAACAAATTGAGAGATAAAAATCACATAGTCATATTAATTGATGCAGAAAAAGCATTTGACAAAATCCAACACCCTTTCTTGCTAAAAACTCTCAGCAAAGTGGGAATAGAAGGAGCATACTTCAACATCATAAAAGCCATATTTGATAAACCCACAGCTAACATTATACTCAATGGGCAAAAACTAATACCATTTTCCCTAAGAACAGGAACAGGACAGGGATGCCCACTCTCACCTCTCCTGTTCAACATAGTACTGGAATTATTAGCCTTTGGAATTAGGCAAGAAGAAGAAATAAAAGGCATCCAAATTGGAAAAGAAGAAGTAAAGCTGTCGTTATTTGCAGATGACATAATATTAGTACATAAAAAACCCAAAGGACTCCATTCCAAAACTAATTGACTTAATTAATGAATTTGGCAATGTATCAGGATACAAAATTAATGCTAAGAAGTTTGTGGCATTTCTGTACACTAATAGTGAAATTACAAAGAGACTAAAACGGCAATCCCATTTGCCATCACACCAAAATTTAAGATACCTAGGAATAAACCTAACTAAAGATGTAAAAAACCTATATGTAGAAAACTACAGGACACTGAAAAAAGAGATAGAGGAAGATGTTAACAGATGGAAGAGCATACCATCATTAAAATGTCCATACTCCCCAAAGCAATCTATAGATTCAATGCACTACCCATTAAAATATCAACGACATATTTCACAGACCTACAAAGAATTCTTCATAGATTCATCAGCAACAAAAAAAGGCCACGAATAGCCACAGAAATTCTGAGAAAGAAGAATAAAATAAAGTGGGATCTCAATACCACATTTCAAGCTATACTACAAAGCAACTGTTCTCAAAACAGCCTGGTACTGGCACAAGAACAGACATATAGACCAATGGAATAGAATAGAGAACCCAGATATCCACCCAAACCACTATGCTCAACTAATATTTGACAAAGTGGGCATGAACATTCAGTGGAGTCTAGATAGCTTCTTCAATAAATGGTGCTGGGAAAATTGGACAGATACATGCAAAAAAAATGAAACTGGACCACCAACTTACACCAAATACAAAAATAAACTCCAAATGGATACAGGACTTAAACATTAGAAGGGAAACCATAAAAATACTAGAGGAATCCACAGTCAGCACAATCTCAGATATATGCCGAAAGAACTTCTTCACTGATAATGCTCCAAAGGCAATTGAAGCTAAAAAAAAAAAATAAACAAATGGGGCTACATCAAAATAAAAAGCTTTTGAACAGCAAAAGATAGCATCAACAAAACAATAAGAAAGATCACTGTATGATAGAACATATTTGCAAATGATATCACTGATAAAGGTTTAATCTCCAAAATCTATAGCCAACTTATACAACTTAATAAAAGGAAGATAAATGATCCAATAAAAAAATGGGCAACAGACCTAAATAGAACCTTTTCCAAAGACGACAGAAGGAAGGCCAAGAGACACATGAAAACATGTTCAAAGTCATTAATCATCGGAGAGATGCAAATCAAAACGACAATGCGATACCATTTTACACCTGTCAGAATGGCAATCATCAACAAATCAACAAAGGTCAAGTGTTGGCGTGGATGCGGAGAAAAAGGAACCCTTGTGCACTGTTAGTGGGAATGCAGACTGGTGCAGCCACTGTGGAGAACAGTATGGAGTTTCCTCAAAAAACTAAAAATATATCTCCCATTTGACCCTGTAATCCCACTCTTAGTAATTTATCCTAAGAAATCACAAACACCAATCAGTAAGGAATTATGCACCCCTATGTTCATAGCAGCACAATTTACAATAGCCACAATTTGGAAACAGCTTGGTGCCCGTCAGCAGTTGTGTGGATCAGAAAACTGTGGTACACAATGGAATTCTATGCTGCCATTAAAAAGAAGGAATTCTTACCATTTGCAGCAACCTGTTTGGAACTGGAGAGCCTTATGCTTAGTGAAATAAGCCAGTCAGTGAAGGAGAAGCATCACATGATCTCACTCATTTGTGGATAATAAAGAACATTATAAACTGATGAACAAAAGGATAGATACAGAGGCAGTAAAGCTTCAAACAGACTGAAATTACAGCAGGAAGATTAAAGTTAGGTGAGGTAGGTAAGAGATCAATCAAAGGACTTGTATGCATGCATATAACATAACCAATGAACATAGACACTGGGGGGTTGGGGCATGCCTGGGAGGGAGGGGGGCAATGGGGAGGTATGTATAAAAATTTAATAAAAAAATGTTGAATTCATATGTCAAAAAAAGAAAATAGGGAAAGAATATTGAAATGGAATTTTTATATATCAACTTTCCATAGCAACTCATTGTATCTAAAGCTTCAGAATTCTCATTTTTTCATTTATCAGAGAGTCCATTGAATACATCTTCACCTCACCCATAGTATAAGGGCTGAAAAAGTTTATCCTAACTGTTTTAAATCAGTCCTATTGGTTCACA
This sequence comes from Lasiurus cinereus, assembly GCA_011751065.1. NCBI lineage: Eukaryota > Metazoa > Chordata > Mammalia > Chiroptera > Vespertilionidae > Lasiurus > Lasiurus cinereus. Next base: position 2,944,185 of record JAAGEH010000049.1, read on the forward strand.
TTTACTGAAACAAACCAATAATAAAAAAATAAAAAAAATAAACTAACCCTGAAGAGCTTAAAAGGACAACATACTGAGAAAACACCCAAGAAATGATCAATTTTAGAAATTCTGAAGATGTTATATTTACTGTTCTGATTGTAAATGATTGCTTTAAAAAATATGCCTAACATACCATGAGCATTGAAATTTCCAGAACAGCAGAATCTTGAGCTTCCTTGTTTTGTTTTCATGACGTGTCCTATGTGATGTTTTCTTGGCAACTTGTACCTTTAATGCCCCGTGTGTGACACACATTCTTGCTAAAGGCATGAATGTAAGTTTAATTCACTTGGTTTACCAAGTGATTCCAAATGATGGTTCTTACCCAATTAGTGGTAGTGGCTGGTTGGGATTTGTTAGAGGAAGGACAAATTCTTGAAATTACACAGGCATCCAAAGTGTGTTGCCCAACCTCAGATTCACCCAAGTGCTTCTTTTTTGTCCTGGCAGGGTCTCCAGAAGGAAACATGGGGGGTTTTAGTGTTGCAGCCCACAGTGTAAACACTGAGCAATTTCACAGGGAGGAGAATGGGAAAGGTAGTAAAAAGAATTGATGCACTTGGTCTGTTGATTGTTCAGCTCACCAGCTTGACAGTGTTCCATCAATTTTATTTTCTTAAAGCTAAAACATTCTATTTTTAAACTGGTGGATGGAGAATATTAAAGTAGAATATAATTCATAGGATGGACTCCTTAAAAGATTGTTAAATTACTTCAGAAAAAAAGTGAATAGAATATGCTTTAAAATCAATAGAAATGATGCATGAAATTTGGCCAAAAATTAGGTAGCTTGGACTTACATTTTTATCAGGGTTGAAACTATACTGATGCTACATCAGACTCTACTCTATCATGGCACAGGAACTCTGGACACTGGTCCTACTATTAGCTCTACTGAACCCTCAGCTGCATATTTTCCAGGACTGGCTTAAAGTCAATAGGGCATTAGAAAACGAGAATTATAATTCCATGCAAATGAAAACCACTCATTCTCCTGTGCCAGTCTTAGAAATTTACTTCTCTCTCACTCATGATGGAGAAATTCCACCCACCAAATCCTCCAGAAAAACTAACAAAAAAACTACTTGAGCATTCAGTTTTCTTTTCCATTTTTTCCTAACATAGTTCCACCACAAGTTCAGATCAAGCTTTCTATTTGATGCCTCCCAAACACTGACATATGGTCATCAGTACTTATGACCAATATGTTGCTTCTGCTGTGTCAGATCTCCTGAGAAGGTGGAGTTTCCTTCCCTCTTGAATTTAAGTGTGCCCATATGAATAGAAGTCCCGTTAGCCACTTACAGGTAGAAGATTAAAAAAACTGGCACATGTTTCCTATATTTCCATCTTCATGCCATGACAAAGTTCCAGACGAGGGAGCCTCTGTCAGCATCCCAGAATGCAGACAATGTGAGCAAGGGCCCTCTGCCCATGTGTGATGAGCATATCACATAGGCATGGCTCAAATGCTGGCCACTTAGGTCACTGGGTTGTTGGATTGTTTATCACAGTACAACTCAACCCACCAAGATAATACAGTTGACTTAATACCTAACCTCTATGCAAATCTATGCATCTGTGGCCCCTTGTCTTTTCTGTACCACAACATTTCCCATTCCTGTCTGTCTTCCTGGTAGGCCACACATTCCAAGAGACTATAGCTTATATCCATGGATTCTCCATGCCCACCACAATGTTTAGCATATTGTATTATCTTAAGAAACGCATGTTGAATGAATGAATAACAAGTGCCTTCCCCATGTTGACTACATCATGAAGGCAATCGGATTCCTGGGATTCTGCCCACTCTATTATGGAAACCACGGATTTACTCACGGTGATGGCAGGTGGGGCCAATGTAGCCTGTGTCACTGCAGTTACAATAGAAGGTGGCCCAAGACTGGGAACAGCTTCCTCCATGTTCACAGTAGTTTGGCAAACACCTAATAAGAGATAAAGCAGAGCAACCAAATCAACTGGAATAAAGAGAAAAATAAATATCTACCTGCATGAATTAATAGAGTAAATTGGTCAGCTATACTCCTCTACATAAACCGTCTTCAATCCATCAAAATAAAAACTATGATTTACCATAAGAAGTGGGTGGAATTACTGGGCAATAATGGCTTTGAGCTGACTTAGGCAATTAAGTTAAGGGCAACATCTCATTGACTGTAAGTTACTATGGGGCAACATCTCATTGACTATAAGTTACTATAAAGTAATCAGAATCTTAAGGCTTTTTATTTTCCATAGAACAAAAGGTGCAGTTTGTGATTTCACAAATTGGAAAGGTTTTGCATTTTTAAAGAAAAGAGGAGATGTGCAGATAATTGTGGCCACTGACCCCACATTTCTCTTTTTGGGGTTGGTCAGGAATGTATTTTAAACAAATATTTTTATAAAGCAACATGAAATTTTAAAAGATGTACCTGCTCATTTAACATACAAAAAATGTATTTTTTAAAGTGTCAATATCACCCTTACAATGAGGCTTTTACTAGGTTTTACTGAAAAGAATGTAACTATTCTAAAAAATGTTTTCACCATACATGTTAAAAATTCTCTGAAACATGCACATAATTTGACCCAGAAATCACACTTAAATAGCTCTATCTCTAAGATATATTTTAAAATATGGAAATTATGCATGCTACTTATCATTATTCATAATAATGTCATGATGAATCAAGCTACCTGTTCAAGATTAGAAAATTTCTTAGGAAAGTTGTAGTACATAAAATTAATGTGCTATCATAAAGCTACAACAAATGATGTTAGCAAATGGGATAATAATGGACTGGGACCAGATTAAGTGGAAATTCAAGCTATAAAACATGGCCACCATAAAATAAGAAAAAACCCTTTATGTTGCAAAAATGACAGGAAAACAAAGGTTAAGTGTCCCTTTATCTAATGAGAGTGAAGATGGTGTTTATTTTTCTTATGAACAGTAATCTTGGACTTTAAGGTCATGCATTCCTGAGTTTGATCCTAGCTCCACACATTTGCTAAACAGTACCTTTGTACATACATGAATTAAAATCTTGACACTGCAGGTCCTGTTACTACTAAGAGATAAGCTAGAGAGTGTGTCATATTTGTAATGAATTGAATTAAGCATAAAAGCAATGATAAATACTGAAATATTTACAGGGAAAACTGTCCCCTGTATTTAAGTGGAGAGGGTGGGAGCAATGAAGTAACAGAAGTGGCCTAATGCAGTAAAGCATTTATTGGGCAGCCACTGAGCATGTGATTACCTTAAATGTCCTATATAGGTAAGAAACCCTCCAGCAATGATCGTTTCAAAGTCCAGAAACTAATATTCCTGCATATGTTCAGATGTATTATTAGAAAAATTCTGCTCAGCACAGCAACGCTCAATTGTGCTGACAGGGCTTATGTTTGAGAAAAGCTTATTGGTAACTCCTTGGTATCCAGCTATGGCTTAAAGAACAGGGGGCAGAAATAGGACCCAGTAATTTTGCTAGGAATATGTCCACAAATCCAACCAATAAATAAGTAAACAAGCCAAAAAAAGATCCCTCTCCTGCTTCAAATGTTACCTGTCTTCTTGATTTTTTTTTTCCTTCCAGCTCCAGATCTCAGTGGAAAATAAAAGAAACATACTTGTCATTCAGATGAACCAGAGTCCTTACCCGCCATGACACTTGTGCTGTGGCAAGTTATGTAATCAAGGAGCTCTGCTTTGAGTGTGCCTTGATGGAGTACCTGGCAGCTAGCCTATGGATGCCCACCCGCACCTTGAGCACATCTTCAATAAGCCTCAAACAGGCCTTTGTACTGACATATTAATAAATCAGTTTAGCCCTGCTGGTGCTGCTCAGTGACTGAGCATCGACCTATGAACCAGGAAGTCAGAATTGATTCTCGGTCAGGGCCCATGCCTGGTTTTGGGGTTTGGTCCCCAGTGTGGGGCATGTAGGAGGCAGTCAGTCAATGATTCTCTCTCATCACCAATGTTTCTACCTCTCTCTCCCTCTCCCTTTCTCTGTGAAATAAATAAAAATATATTTAAAATACTAATGCTGGCTAGAAATTCATGTCTTTTATGCTCACTCAAAAACAACAACAACAAACATTGTTGTATTCTAGTAGAAAAAATGAATAATTGTTTATGGGAACACCTAATACCCCTAAAATGACCAAAAAAAATGCTATAGGGCTGCCTCAGAGATTGATTCACACTGTTCAATACACACAGTGATTGAGAGAGCTCTTTGTAAAGTCAAAATAAAAGATGCATAAACCCATTTTCCTTCTTTAAAAAGGGCAGTTTCATGAGTATAGTTTCCATATTTTTGAAAAGTTCATTTTAGCTGGTGTTTTGTGTCTTTTTCTCCTACTTGTTATGAACTGAGCACTGAAGCCATGAACTCAGAAAGAGGCAATTGCAGAGATACCAAAGGAAAAGACTTGCAGTAAGCAGGGGCACTCAGTCTCACATGCAGGGTGCTTAATTCAAACTGCTAGGGAGGCTCATGCTGAACCCTTCCTCTATAGTCCTAAACAGATTGCATACCTGACTGGGTCAGAGTGGATGTGCCATCTCTTGGTGTGCAATGTTTAACAAAGAAAGTGTTAAGCTGAGCACACAGCTAGCTCCTTTGCTCTGCTCAGGAGCGCAGGCACGCTAGTACAATACCTGTGCCAAGGAAGTTTAGAGGGCGGGCTCCCCTGCATGCTGTCCACCTATGTAAATATACAGTGTGAATTTTGACTGGAAATGAAAGAAGGTGTTGAAGCAAAGGTTGAAAAGTGTTAGGAATGGAAGGAGAAATAAAAACAAAAATCAGTACAACAGGGACAAAAGTTATATACACATTATACACATCTTATGTAAGAATTTATAAATTTCCCCCAAACCAATAGTCTTCCAAAAGTAGAGAATCACTGGGGTCAATTGAGGTAAGAGAAGTGAGAAGAAGAGCATCCACAGAGGCCCCTGGCTTTCAGCAGTGATGGCCATCCAGCACGCATAGATATGTGGTAGAGGCTTCCCTGTTGTGTTGTGATGTGCTGGGTTATATACAAGGAAATGTGAAGAGACAAAAGTTTATCTTTAAAGGCTGATACACAGCAGGGGAGACAGCAATGGTGCTCTTCAAAGAAAGAAAATGATTTTACAAGCTAGGGGAGAATGAGTTACACAGAGGCAAACATTTCTAAGAATTTAAGCCCCAGCCCAGTTTCAAGCATCCTGGCACAATTTTCTCTATTATCAATCCAGTGATATTCCTTGAAAATGATCAGGGTGATGACTATGCTCAGTTAGCCTTAACTGAGAAGGAGCAGGAGTCTCCTGCTGGAGTGGAGGAGCCTGAGAAAGGCATTGAGAAAGGAGTGTGATTCAAGATACTTACAGAAAATACAGTCTGTCAGTTGCTTATAATTTAGAGAGTTTCATAGAATTATAAACTTTTGGCTTTTCTTAAACAAAAATCAGATACAGAACAATAGTCATAGCCATGACTTTATATGACAAGTTTATATTTTGAGTTCAGTCTTCTCTCCAGAATTCCAGACTCATAAATGAAGCTGCTTGCTTCAGAACTCCACTTGGATGTCTAACAAATATTTCAAAATGTGCATGTCCAAATCTAAATTTCTGGCCTCCTACCTCCCTGCTCTGCCCCACCTTTTTGACTCATTTTACTGATTCTTCATTCACTACCAGATGACAGCAACTTTATGCTTACACTGTGTTGATCCATAACTTGAATGCCTCTCCTTCCCTCAGAGCCTGCAGCTGAAGCAGGAGACACCCTCTGGCTCTGCCCACAGAAGTTCTCCTGCCCTCAACCACTTCTTACCACTAGAGTCACTCTAGTTTGAGCCACCAGCATTTTTTTCCCTGAACAACTATAATTATTAGCTAACTTGCTTCCAGCTTTCCAGCTTAATCCCTTCAGTCAATTCCCAATGCAAGAGCAAGAGCAGTCCTTGTAACACTTACGGCAGATCACATTAAACCAATGTGGCTTCTTGTTTTATTCAGGGTAAAAGGAACATCTTTTAAATTACCTACCATTCCCTGCCAATCTGTATGTCCTTTAAATCTCTGAACTTGCCCTATTCTTCTCTTCATCTGTTCCAGCCACACTGCCCTCCTCACTGCCCCTAAAGCAGATATGCTCCTTTATCAGAGGGCACAGAAGTTCCCTCAGCCCAGAAGCTCCTGCCGGGTTGTCCACGTGACCCACTACTCACCTTGTCTCTGCCCAAATGGCATCTTCTCAAAGAGATCTGCCACCAGCCTGCTATTTTGGGTGGCAACTCTCCCTCACTCTGTACATCCAATCCCCTTTCCCAGCCCCCCTTTTTGTCCTTGCACTTACTATCTTCTCACACATGTACACTCTGCTGATGCATTAAGTTAATGAATTGTTACCAATCTCTTCACAAAAGAATGTAAATTCCATAAAGGCACTGGTTATTGTCTGCTTTGTTCACAGAATACCAATGTACTAAACAGGTAGTCAGTCACTCAGGAATCATTGTTGATAGAATGAATAAATTAATGAAGGCAAGAATGAATTAAAATATTTCTGGGGTGCAACAATTACCTGGAGCTGCCTTCTTTAAGCTAAGCCTCTTCAGGTAACCACAGTCTATCTGACCTTCACTTGTGTTCTGCCTGCGACTGAACAGCTGAGTGGGGTGAGGGGAGACAAAAGAGCCTCACTCTTTTTTCACTGGTGAAGTACAGTGAAGCAAGTGAAAAGAGTCTCTGTGCTCCCATAGATAAGGATCAGTTCAGAGAGGGGACCTGGTGAGGTGGGGAGATGAACATCACCTGGGCTCTCTTTCGTGGTTGGCAAAGATGGGAGGAAATGTCACATGGCTTTTGAGACTACCGTGGCTGTCAGGGCTGTTACTGGGCACTAATGACTTTATCTCCGAAGGTAATTATCTCCAGAATGGTCAGAAGCAGAACACTTTAGAATGATGCAACTTGAGCTCCTGTGGGGAGCCATGTACCATTCCTGATAAGGCTGTGTTTAATTTGGGGTAGATTTTAATGAGATAAAATGTCTAAGAAATTCAAATTACTTATCTAGGTCACATTGATTCCTATTATTTTTAACAGACAATCAAATATGTGTTGACCTTTGTGATTATCCTAATAAGATTTAACTAAACATTTTATTTCCTGGCTAATCTCTAACAATATATCACCACCATGAGGCAATCTACACTTGGCTTTCTAACACTTTTCTATAACCAAAGGCTTGAAATGAACTTTGGCATGCAATCATAATCTCACCTGATATGTTACTTTAAATATATTATTTCCTTTATAGTATAGATGGAGAATGGAAGTATGTACATATACCTTGTCCAAGTATGAGCTCACAGAGCCAGATGTGAGCCATGCTGACTGTTACTACAGCCTGCACTCTCAGCACTGTGCAGTCCTCCTTCTCCATACACCAGATAGGCAGTCCATCTCCTGACAAGTGAGTTCTAATTGTGCATCTTAAGGTACAACTTCTTTAAAGGATGCGGGAAAGGGGCTTCACATGGCTGACCACTGATTAAGAACTTGCAGCTCTCCATTATTAAAAATAGTTTTGGTGGGGAAAAAGTCGATGACAATGATAAATGGATTAATTGGGAGGAAATAAGTAGCATAATCTGCGTAATATATTAATTACACCATCCAACTTTGGATGAGGGAAGCCTAGTGCTGGCAGCCAGGAAGGAAGGCCTACTCTTGCATGAATTTTGCGCATTAGGTCTCTGGTAATATATAGTTCATTCTATAAATTCCCTACAGTGATGAAGAGTAGGGAAAGTATTTCAATCTCTCTTCATTACTAATTTGTGAAAGCCTTAAAATATGTAGCTAAGAAAATAGTTGCTGTCTCAACTCTGCTTGTATTTTAATTTTACTTTTGCAGATGACAGATTTTTTTCTACATTTCTTAAGCTTTACTTAGTGTAATTGCTTCTAGACTCTTCGTCCTTCTGGTAGAAGGTCCTTATAAATTATTATTACAAGTACAACAAATCCATTTTACTGATTCAAAGATTGGTAGAATCTTACTTAAAAAAAATGCTTAAGGATATTTATAATGGGTTTTAATAAATTCCTTGTCAGACTCACATCAAGTCAAGGAGTTTAATAATTATTAAATTACTTTTTAATTTATCTATTATTTATTCTAACATGGAATCTTTAAGTCTCATTTATTCTTAAAAAATTAATATATGGATCCTAGCTGATTTGGCTCAGTGGATAGAGAAAAGGGTCCCAGGTTTGATTCTGGTCTAAGGCACACACCTCAGTTGCAGGTTCCTCCCTGACTGGATCCTCACAACAAAGTTTCTCTCTGTCTCTCCCTCTCTCTTCCACTCCCCATAAAGATAAATAGAAAAATATCCTCAGGTGAGGATTAACCAAAAAACTAAAGTTTCTTAAAATAATGAAATATTACTCAGTAGTTAAAAGTAATGAAATATTACCATTTGTCCCGGTATGATTGTACCTAGAGGGTTTTATGCTAAACAAAATAAATCAGAGATATAAAAATATCATATGATTTCAATTATACGTGGAATCTAGAAAAAACAAAAACAAAAGAACAAAACAGAAACAGATTCATAGATACAGAGAACAAACTGTGGGTTACAGAATAGCAGAGGCTCTGGAGCAGGTGAAAACAGTGAAGGGGAAGAAAAGGTACAGACTCTCACATATAAAATAAATAAGTTATAGGGATACAATCTTCAGCACATATATACACTGAGTGGCCAGATTATTATGATCTCTGAATACATAATAATATTGCCACTCAGTGTGTGTGTGTGTGTGTGTGTGTTTGTGTGTGTGTGTGTGTGTGTGTGTGTGTGTGTGTGTGTGTATATTAGAGGCCTGGTGCATGACATTCGTGCACGGGGAGGTTATCCTTCAGCCCAGCCTGCTCCCTCTCCAATCTGGGACCTCTTTGAGGGATGTCCAACAGCTTGTTTAAGCCCAATCCAGGTAGGATCAGACCTAAATGGGCACTTGGATATCTCTCTCACAATCCGTGACTGCTGGCTCCCAACTGCTCACCTGCCTGCCTTCCTGATTATCCCTAACTGCTTCTGCCTGCCAGCCTGATCACCTCTGCCATATTAATGTCTAACTACCTTGTCACCCTTTTTGCCCCTAACTGCCCTCCCCTGTGGGCCTGGTCACCCCTAACTGCCTTCCTCTGCAGGCCTGGGTTACCCCCACCAACTGCCCTTCCCTGCAGGCCTGGTCACCTCTAACTTCCCTCCTTTGCTGGTCTGTTCACCCCTAACTGCCCTCCCCTTCAGGCTTGATCACTGCCCTGCCCCCCCTTGCAGGCCTGGTTCCTCCCAATGGCCCTCCCCTGCTGGCTATCTTGTGGTGGCCATCTTGTGTATACATGGGCACAGGATCTTTTGACCATTTGGGGGCAGTCATCTTGTGTATTGGAGTAATGTTCAATCTGCATATTTCTCTTTTATTAGATAGGATAGAAGCCTGGTGCATAGGTGGGAGTCAGCTGGTTTGCCCTGAATGGTGTCCTGTATCCGGGTGGGTGTTCCCTTGGGGTGTGGGATGGCATGGGCGAGAGGTCTATGGTGGTTTGCAGGCTGACCACCTTCCCTAGTGACCCAAGTGGAGGCCCTGGGATCTGGGACTTATTTATCTTTTAAGTTGAAAATTTGTAGCCTGGAGTGGAGCCAAATCTTCTGCTTGCTCAGTGGCAGCAGCCATTGAAACTTTGTTGCCTTAAGCAGAGGTCTGGGCCAGCCAGAGTGTGTGGAAAGTTTGGCTTCCTCCATCACCAGGAGCAATCCAAGCCTCCCTTCTGCTCTCTCTGTGGCCAAGCCATCTTGGATGGGTTAATTTGCATACTCGCTCTGATTGGCTCGTGGGTGTGGCTGGTGGACATGGTTAGATGGTGTCGTGGAGGTACAGTCAATTTGCATTTTACTCTTTTTTTTTTTTAGATAGGATATATATTAGAGGCCTGGTGCATGAATCCGTGAATAGGTGGGGGGTATGGCAGATTAGCCAGTGGCAGGGAACCTGGGCAGTTGGCTGGCTTGCCTGCAGGTTGAACTCCTGGTTAAGGGGACAATTTGCATATTATCCTTTTATTATATAGGATATACACTGAGTGGCTAGATTATTATGCATTCAGAGTATAGTCAATAATGTCATAATAACTGTATATGGTGACAGGTGGTTACTAGACTTATGGAGGTGACTATACCATTAGGTATATGAATGTTGCAACATTATGTTGTACATCTGAAACTAACATGACATTGTCTATTAATCATATTTTTACAAAAGACATCTGACCAGAATGGATCTTTGAATTGGCCTGAGATAGGTCTTTTACCTTGTAGGAAGACTAAAATCAAACTTTGAAAAAAATTCAATAGTTGTTTGGTATTTGTAATTTTTGAGGAGATTTGACCTTTCCTATCTAATAAAAGGCTAATATGCAAATTGACCAAATAGCAGAATGCCTGGTCACTATGATATGCACTGACCACCAGGGGGCAGAGGCTCAATGCAGGAGCTGTCCTCTGGTGGTCAATGTGCTCCCAAGGGGGAGCACTGCTCAGCCAGAAGCCAGGCTCACAGCTGGCGAGTGCAACAGTGGTGGTGAGAGCTTCTCCCACCTCTGCAGCAGTGCTAAGAAAGTCTGACTGACAGCTTAGGCCCATTCTCAGTTAAGCTGTCAGTCAGACATCTCCAAAAGGCTCCTGGACTGTGAGAGGTTTCAGCCCAGGCTGAGGGACTCCCCAGAGTGTCCAATTTTCATGCACAGGGCCTATAATTTGAGAATAAGCATTGCAAATTCCAATTAAAAACAACCCTCCATAGTAGAATGTCTCATATAAATTAAGTTCACCAAAGTTAAATGTTCATCTTCTGAATATTTAAGTTTTGTAAATATTTGTGGCATTCTGTTTTTTAATGCAGTGAATTGAACTACCTCAAAAGTAAATAAACATGTAAATACAGGTTAAATCATTTGAAAGCATTTAAATAATTGAATGGGAATAAGCAGTATTCAAAGTCCTTTATATCTGACCACCAATACTGACTACACTTACAAATAGAATCAATATATGAACTGCATTAAAGTAAAAATTAGAAAGAAACCTTGACACAAAGCAGAATTTTGAATTTTAAAAAAATTAAATATCACTCTGAAATTAAAAATAAGCCTTTTAAAGCTTCTTACCTGAATACAAGTCATCTTTGTGGGCACCCATGTCCATCAATACTGATGCATTTCCTGATTCAGATCTGAAGTCTCCCTCCCCAGCCCACTCTGGGGGATCACTATGCTTGCCCCTCAGGCTTGGCCACAGGCCTGAGCTTCATCCTGGGAGTGCCTTCCAGCTCCTGAACTTAGAGCACTGAATGTTGCCACTGTTTTTCCTGCTTCTGTGGAACTCTGTTGATTTTAGTGAGTACTTTGGATGAAAATAACAGTGTTTTAGGTTTAATCTCTTAGCCAAATTCTCCTTCCAAATTCCCGAAACTTCCCTAAACAGTATTTAGGAGACTGATATTCAAATTTAACCAACCTTGAATTTTATTTTATTTTTCTTAATTTGAAAGCATTAAAGAAAATGTATCACCTCCTTTTATTTGCATTATTTTTTAAATAATGATTTTTTAAAATGTTTTTCAAGGATTTCCTCTGTTTTTACACATTGTCCCAGTGGTCTTTTGCTTTGTTTCCCTGTTATGTTTTTTCTTTCTCATGCTACCTGTGAGGACCATTGTCATTGACATAGGAGGTGACATTTCCAAAACGTAAAATTATGTATCTTCTTTGACCTAGAAATTCTATTTCTTAAAATAATGTCCCAGAAATACCTTTTTATATACAAAAATAAATATAAAATTACTTGGGGCCCAGTGCACACATTTGTGCATCTTGAAAGAAACTGTGGGTCACGAGGCTGCAGTGGGCACAGAGATGAGTCTTGGTACATCTTTCGAGCCCATGTTCAGCCCCTCCTGCCATGGTCCCCTCTACTCTTGGTCCTCTGTCTGCTAGCAGTCCTGTTCCTGCTGCCACAGCTCCCACACACTGATGATGCTAGCCCTGTTCACAACTACTGACAGCGCAGAGTGATTGGGGCTGGTGTCAGCAGTGGGTGACAGTGGGATCAGTACTATCAGTGGGTGTAAACAGCAGCTGCTGCCCCAATTGCCCCTCAGGAATAGATGGAATAGAAGAAGCCCTCAGGGGCAATTGGGACTGGCAGAGACAGCTCACACCCGCTAACGGTTCTGAGTGATCGGGACAGAAGCTGGGCACCAGCAATGAGTGTGAGCAGGAGTTCCAGTTCTATCAGCAAGTGCAAATAGCAACTTTGGCACCAGCAGTGGGTGCAAGTGGGATCAGAGCTGGCAGCAGGTTTGAGTGCCAGGTGGGACCGCGGCACAGGAGCAAAGAATTTTCAGTAATCACCAGAGGCTTACCCTGATGACAGTGACTGGTGCCCTGCCTTTGTCTGGCACCCCCATTTACCTGCTCCACCATCTTGCTGTCTGTCATGTTCCATGCTCTGCTGCCTGCTGCTGATGCCTGCCATGTTCCACATACACCCCCTGGTAGTCAACACATGTCATAGCAACCGGTTCTGCTGTTTGGTCTATTTGCAAATTAGAATTTATATATATGTATTAATGTATTATACATATGATAATATGTATTATCATTATTAATAGATTTTAAAAAGGAAATAGTCTATCATTTTGGAAATGTCTACTAAATGATGGTCCATTCATACTGTAAAGTGCTATGAGGCAATTAAAATGAATGTCCATATCGATGTGAGAAACCTCACCATGGGTAATATACTATTAAGGCCAAAAGCACATTGAGAGTAACATGGGTAGTTTCTTCTGTTAGTGTTCTTGTCATCATCACATAGATAGAATAATGTTTGTGAGGATATGGAGCACATCAATCATCTGTTAATAGGAGTTAACTGTGGAAATCATTGTAGTCTCTATGTAGTCTGGGTCAGTCATGGTTTTGACAATGAAATTTGAATATGTACATGGGTTTGTATCAATATTTTATTTTGTTATTAAACAACAAAGAGGACCTCAGCCCACTTAGGAAATGGTCTCTCAGGAGAGACAATCATGCTATCCCGAACTTTCTCAGCACAGGGCCTGGACCAACGGAAAAGGAGGAGAGGGCCCAGAGCATGAGCCTCCTTTGATGCATCAAGCTATTGAGGCTCAATCAGTTCTCTGACTGGTGAGAGCAGAGCAGACAGCCAACCCAGATCTAGACAACCACCATCACCTCCCTTATTAAACTCTGGAAATAAAATTCAGTGGGTGGCACTTTCCTCTTTGGAACTAAGTCCATCTGGTAATACAGGCCTAATGATCACCATTTATTAGGAATCTCTATCCAGCCATGAAAATGTTAGAAGTCACCTATAAAAATTAAAATAAAAGTATCTTCTGTCTAATAAAAGAGCACAATAGTTAACAGTGTGTCTGAGTGTCTGATGCTCTAGGACCTATATAAATGTATGCCTAGTTTAGACAAATGTCCACCCCAAATCCCTACCTTGAACTCATTGGGAGGAAGTCATCTGTTAAAACATGTCAGCCACAAAAATACTCAGTGTATTTTTATGAACATCTATGAAAATGTTTCCTTCAATATTAAATTTCCCTCTTCTTCAGTTCCTAAAACAGATTGCAATAAATAGTATAGCTATTGATAAGCCTTTGAAATTCCCAAATGTACAGATAAATGGTTATCTATAAATGAGTCAATGTATTTATGCTCCAAATTTCAATTGTACCTGTTCTATAAATGTTACTTCCATTTTTAAATATCCACATTCCTTTTTTATACAATTGAAGGTCAATTTTAATTTCTATATTCTTCCCTTAGAGACAAAAGAACAAAACATTTCAACAGTCCTCAAAATGCAAGCTGAGCAATGTAAGCATTTTAATGAAGCTCTACATTAAAAATCAACTAGGTTGCTTTCCTTTGTCTGTTTGCTTTAATTAGCAGCTGACTGCATTGATCTTGTTTTGGTCAGATAGCTTTTCTGAAAGCTTTTGAAACCTATTTCATTGCCCCTCCATTTCAACAATTACCATAATCCCATTTTACCCCACAGTTGGACTTTCATTATAATTGAAATTTGTTATAATTACAGCAGATGCAGACACTAAGGAATTAAGTGAATACCAGAAAATTGTTAGAAGTCAGTTCCTTAACCTTTCAGAGTCTAGTTCACAACAGGGTGTCAATCGGCAATTGTTGAGAAGATATGGACAAAGCACGATGGTCAAATGAGCTCAGAGGACACATCAATGATCCCAGTGGAACTGCTGAGCTTCAAGACAGAAGTGGGCACCCACAGTGTGCTATCCTGTTGCTGTTAGTTTTGGTGGCCAATGAACAGGAAAATAGAAAGTCCTCTCTCTACTCTTCTGAAAACCTAAAGTTTATGACAAACAAATGCCCAATGCTCTTCGAAGTCTGTCTCTTCAAAGCAAAGAATTTTTTTAATCAACTTCCCAGTGTTATCCACTCCAATACTGTAAATATGAGAAGCAACCTGAGGTCATGAATCCAATAGCAAATCATTGCTATCTGGTTACTTAAGAAGCAAAAATGCATACTATCTTTTCCCAAATAATAAAATACTATGTTGTTTTGTTGATCACAGGAGAAGAGAACTCTCTGTAATTTTGACTCAGTAAGATACGACCAAATTTCTCAAATTGATCTGTTTGTCTCAGTGGCTAGAAGTGCTTCCTAGGAATGAAAATGCACAAAACCATGTACTGATGGTTCTGGCTTTTATGAGAGAAAAATCAGGTCTGTTTTTTCTACTTATTATCAGTGAGGGGAGCCTAGCCAGTTGGGCTCAGTTGATAGAGTGTCACTTGCAGACCAAAGGGTCCCAGGTTCCATTCCAGTCAAGGGCATGTACCTGAGTTCCAGGTTCCTCCCCAGCACAGGGCTCTGGTTGGGGCCTGTGCAGGAAGCAACCAATTGATGTTTTTCTCTCACGTCAATGTTTCTCTCTGTCTTTCCCTTTTCTATGGTCCCTAAATATCAATGAAAAAAATTCTCAGATAAGGATTAACCAATATCTATGCTGATAAAAGTATAGTATGCTAATTCGACCAGATATCTGCCAGACATCTTCCAAACAAAGCCACTGTGGCAAGGGCCAAGGCAGTGGCAGTTAGCGGCAATCAGGCAGGCAGGCAGGCAAGCAGTTAGGAGCCAGTGGTCCTGAATTGTGAGAGAGATGCCCGACTGTGGGTTTAGGCCTGGGCCTAAACCTGCAGTCAGACATCCCCTGGGGAATCTTGGATTGGAGAGAGTGTGGGCCTAGCTAGGGAACCTGTTCCCCGTGCATGAATTTCATTCATCAGGGCCCTAATATATATATATATCACTGAAGAAAAAACTTTTAAGTGCTTGGAAATTCAGTGGCTTGGTTTGCATTATAGAGATGTCTTAATGACTATGTTGAGGAAAACAGACAGTTGAGCCGAGCTCTCCAGGTTATCAGAATGGCCTTCTTAAATTTAAGACATCGTTCTTATCCCACTATAAATAAGGACAATTTGATTGTCTCATTCAGAGCTTCTCAAATTTTGGCCAAAACGTAGGCTCTGCTACAATGGGTCACGGTAGAGCCTAAGGCTCTGGATTGATTATAGCTCCTGGAGAAGTGAGCACCCTGCAGAGAGGGGTCAGGGGCTTGCAAACTGTGGAGTTGTTTTTTTAGTCTCTTTTTGCAAATATTTATATTTTTTAAATTAAAATATTATAGCTTTCTGGTATCAGATTAATACAGTGTATTAACTGTATGCTAGTTTGTACTCCAGATTAACCCTGAACATGTTGATGTACATCTCCTCATGCCTTCCCTGTGTATTCATGAATGCAAGAATATACTAATGCTCTCAATGGGTGCAGAGGCTAAGGCATGTCTGTAGTCTCTGAGCCTTCATTATTTTCACATACCAAGTTTATAAGTACTTACTTTGATTTTCCAATGCTGCTTTTATCTGTTATAGATAGTCCTATGATTTTACTTAGTAGATTAAAAATATTTTACTGTAACAAGAAACCAACTCACATAACACAAGTCAAGGAAACATGTTAGAATGGGGTTTACCCATCTTCCTACAGGTTTTACTATCCAGATCCTGCCAAGGCTTCATTGTCCAGTGAGACTAGTTGTCTGAGTCCCACAGAAGTTTGAACAGACATGATCCCAGCAGATCCAGGGTGCTGATCCATTTAGACATGTTTGTAAGATTCTTTGGTTTTTCATTTTAAAGGTTGTGCATTAAATTAAACCTCACCATGGCAGAGTGAGGGCTGGGCTGGCACCGTCTCCTATGTCCCAATTGAGGTGCAATGTGTCACCTTCACAGAGCTGACAGGGTGCATTGAGAAACCCATATTTCAGCCTAGAGAGACAACCAAGGGTGGTCACTTTCTAGCTTGCATGAGATCTGAAATGAATTATGCCTTTCCAACTTCAATTTTCTACTTAGTAATATCAACACAATCTCCAAATTATTTTGGGAATTAAATAAGGCCTTGTTGAATGTGAATTGTGTAAATGTTTATTATATTTTTATTTGTCTTACAGTGGTTTGTGGCATGGACATGGTCTGTGGGTTTTTCTCCTCTTTCATAATAGATAGTTTTTCTGGCTTTGGGGAGGAAGGTTCTGTTTGCAAGTGCTAAGTCAGTCTGTGATTTGGCCACATATGCAGAGCTAGCATTTCCTCTCTCAGCTGCTAACTTCGGGGGCTGCTAAGAAAGATCACTTCATTTTCACTCATTTACGTCCCATCAGTGTCCTGTCAAGCAGCACCCAGCTTAGGAAACTCTGCTCTGTTTCAATTAGGATCTGTACATGGGGTGGGGACTGGGGCCCGAGTCGTGTTACAGCAGGGACAGGAACCAAACTCAGTGGCTATACATAGCCTCCACACAGAACCTCTGGTGGCCATGTGTGTTACTGGTAACACCAACACCAGCCAGCCAACACTTTCCCTAGCCCCTGACTTTGCATCTGCTCTGGGCTGGTTCTGACTCTGATTTGACCTATGTGCTAGAGCCTTCGCACAAGGACACAGTGGAAGCCACACACAAAAAGAAAATGCCAAGCTGTGCCTTCATAGTCATATTTCTTTTGTCCTACTTATTTGAGTTTTTTATTATTAAATACAAATGTATGTAAAATGGGGTATAAAAAGTGTTTTATTAATGAAAGCCTTGAAATGTTCATAATTAAATAAACTTGGGTCAAGGAAGAGACATGGAAATAAAAGTGCAAATAAGAGCTGAGGACTAAACCCAAGGAGAAGAGGGGCCATAAGAAAAGCCACAGGGGACCCTGGTATACAACTGATTTGCTCCTCCCAGGTCAGACTTTGCTTTCTTTGTGGACTGACTTGACTCACTTAACCTGTGCCCCCACTTTCTCCCTGCTGCAAGGAATTTGGCTGCCACTTTCTAAAACATATATTTTTATTGATTTTCAGAGAAGAAAGGAAAGGGAGAGAGATAAAAGTATCACTGATGAGAGAAAATCATTGATTGGCTACCTCCTGCATACCCCCTTGTGACCTTCTAATTCTAGAATCAAATCCAGGACACTTCAGTCCACAGGCTGATGCTTTATCCACTGAACAAAGCAGCGAGTATATGGCTGTCACTTTCTAAGTTCTGCTACTTAAGGGCTCCTCTATTAGAAAACAAGCTTCCTCTCTAATCTCAGTACTGGACCTCCTGGAAGAGGCTTGGCCTATCCAGATGAATCAGTCCTCCTGGCCACAGTCAGGAGTCACATAAAATAAAAGAGTTTTGCCTTTGCCAGTGGCTCAGTTGGTTGGAGCATCGGCCCATACACCAAAAAAGTTGTGGGTTCCAGCCCAGGTTGGGGCACATACAGGTGGCAACTGGTCAATATCTCTATCTGTCTGTCTGTCTCTCTCTCAAAATAAATCATATCCTCAGATGAGGGTAAAAACAATTTTTAAAAAAGAGTGTAGAAGTTTCATAGAACCAGGAGGAGGAATGGAAAGAGAAAGAGCAAGCCCAGATGATGGTAGCAGGTGGAATCTTAGAGACACAAAATGATGGGTGGCTTCTAAAGGGCTGCCTGTGGTCCTGCTCGCACACACAAACCTGCACATCTGCCCTCAGAGTCGCTCACCTACAAATGAAAACCTTCCTGCCAGGCAGGTCCACTTAAGTGATAGCCCAGAAATGAATGTTTGGTCCAAATCTACACTAGTCTGTTTCTTCTCACAACTAATCCACAAAGGCTAGCCCTTAACAGTCTATCACTGCATTGCTATTCCATTGGACTGGAATTGCATGTTGATGGTCAGTCTTACAGGACTGAGGACACCTCTCATTTGTGTACTTCAATTTCCTCTACATGACTAAGAAAAAAGTTCCACTCATCTTACTTTTCTCCCTCCTATGTCTGTGGCAGACTCCACTAGTCATTCTCCAGTCTCTCTCCTGGAAGCCTGAGTTTCCGTCATCCCTCAGAATGCTATCTGAGGGCAGCATCACCAGCAATACAGTGAGTACCCAAAAATATTTACATATGTGGGATAATCTTAGCCTCTCCACCATTTATTAAAGGCTATGGCCACACTTAATGTGCTAGACTTAATGCTGGGTCATTGCAACAATTATTTCAGCTAATCACTAAATCTGACCCCTTAGACAGCAATCACTATCTCTAGAAAAGTGAATATCACAACTTAAGCAACTCATTTAAGATCACAGAACCTTAAAAGGCAGCTGTAAATCCAGGTATACACATTCAAAACCCGGTGTCCTAGGCAGTAGAATTATACGGAAAGAAGACACAAGCATGCCTTTGCTGGGTAAATGTTTGTTTTGTTGAGAAAAGAGGAAAGGGAAGACTAGTGCTGACTTATGCCCTTTGGTGTTCTTTCATGCTGGCTCTTGAAGCCACTTTTTAAACCATTGAACACCTCCTGGTGATCGCTCCAATTTCCTACACTCCAAGGTAGCACTTCTAAAGGTACATTGCATAGAGTAGTTTGTGGAAAGAAAGGATTCATGATTAAATAAATTTGTGAAATTGTGACCTTCTAATTAATTCCCTCTAGTCCAGGCCATCAGGTCATGGATACACCTGCACACACACACTCTCTCACACACACTCTCTCTCTCTCACACACACTGTCACACACTCTTTTACAAACACATACACTCTCACACACACACTCACACACATATACACTTTCACACACACACTTTCTCACACATACACACACTCTCACACACTTACACACACACTCTAGCACACTCACAAACTCACACACCTACTCTCACAGGCTCTCACACACACACTCTCACACAAATACTCTCTTGCACACACATACTCTCACACAATCTCACACACACACTATCACACACTTTCACATATACTCTCTCTCACACACACACACTTCACACACATACAATCACAAACTCTCAAACACCACACACACGCACGCTGACACTCACACAAATAATTCCATTTAACACTACTTTCTCCAATGAGTTTTCAAACTTACATGAACAAGGAATCATTTCACACAAAATGCTACTAACATCAGGCAGCACCAGGAGTCTACCTCCCCACCGTGTGGGGAGACTTGTATCAGTCAATATTACAATGAGCTCAATTGCAAAGCTCTTTGTTTAAATCTCTTTGTTAAAACTGATGCACATATTTGCTGGTGTTTGATAAAATGCAGATTTCAAATCTCCATTTCAGACCCACTTAATCAGACTCCAGGGTCCAGAAATGTGCATTCTGAAAGACATTTCAAAGTTATTTCCCTGCCTTCTATATTAAAAAAACACTGTCTAATAAGGGGTCAAATCTTTTTTTTTTTAAATTGATTTCAGAGAGAGGAAGGGACAGAGGGAGAAACATTAATCTGTTGCCTACTACTCGTGCCCAAACTGGGGATGAAGCTGGCTACATGGGGTATGTGCTGTAACCAGGATTCAACACCTTTTGGTGTACCGGACGACAATCCAACCAATGGAGCCGAGCCATCCAGCCAGGGCTGGAGTCAAATCTTAAGATTACTTGTAACTCAGTGGTTTAATTGAAATTGTTCCAATTTAACATCTGTAGTCAGGCGTGTTTCTTTATCTGAGGCCATTCGTGTCTCTTAAAGGATTCTGGTGAAGTCAACTGGCTGTTACAGAGACTCCTTAGGTGGTCTTTACCTTGAAAAACATTGCATCCAAAGGTCAGGCTCTCAACATGGCTAGCACTAAAATCCTATCAGGACAAACTCCTAGGAACACCAGTTACCAGGACGGTCACTCACACAGGCAAACCTCACAGATGCTGGTGTATAATAGAATTCCAAGTCATACATTGACATTGAAAGCCATGATTCACCAAAGGCCCAATATTTCCACCTGATTGGCACACATCTTCTTTCTTTAGGTTAACTTCATGGGATTGTAGAGTGTTAGAACTTTGCCAATTAAACTTGCAACCAGAACAGTATAGTCCAGGAGTTCTAGATTTAATGCCACTGCTTCCTGGCAAATTGACTGATGCAAACTTACCCCAGTGACCAAACTCACACAGATTTTATTGGCCCAACAGGGTACTCCTTACTCCAAGCGCCTTGGATTGGCCAGGCAGTTTTTTAGAAATCTGTCAATAACTCTAGCATTCACTGTGATATTTGGAATTTAAAAAAAAATGAGAAATTATTTTTTTAAGAAATTTAGAAGCCAAATCCTAATAGATGGTCTATAATTAGATTATAAATGCACATTTACTCAAAATATGTTTGTATCTAGAAAGTCATTTTCAAAATAATACTTGGAAATAATAAAGTTATCTTATTAAGTAACAATAAGTTTCTAGCATTTTGAACTAATAACAGTTAAAGTACTTGTCTTCCAGTATCTTGGAAGAAATTAAAACCAAAAAAAAAAAAATAATAATAAGCCTTTATCTTCTGATGTAAATGTCTTGGGAAAGGAGTACTGGTTGCTGGTGGTGGTACCATATGCACCCACCAGGCCGCCATTCTGATACCTAAACCTCAACATCAGAACCCTGTTGCAGTTGGGGTTGGAGGTGGGTGGGGATGGACTGTCCACTCTAGAATTCCTGTCCTGAGGGTGTGTAGTCCTGGATTAACTAGTAAGGTAGTCACCAGCCACATATGGTTATCCAAATCTAAGTGTATTAAAATTAAATTAAATTTAAATTTCACCTCTTAGTCATCATATTCACATTTCAATTTCTCCATAGTTGCTGGTGACTGAAATTGAAGAGCATAAGAGGGTCATTTCCACCATCACACAGTGATCTACTGGACATGCTGGCCTCGTCCAATCAGTGTTTGATTCACTGAAGCAAACTTACTACAGTGCCATAGGCTTCATCCACTTCTAGAGAGAATTATGGGGCCATAGTGGCTCTCCCCTTTGACTCAGGAACAAGAAATGTAGGGTGTGCATGCAATGTCATTTCCACCTCTTCCCACATGATGTGCTACAGAAGCGGACTCCTTTCCAAGTGTCTGAGGTTAAAGAGGTATTAATTAAGTTATTAATCTACACTTACCTTTAACTATTTGATTTCATTATGTATTATTTTTCCTACCCACCTACCTTTTTGTTTTTGTTTGTTTGTTTTGGACATCCCTTTCTTCAGAAAGGCTAGCTTTGGTCCAGACACAGTCCTACCTGGCCTGGACACTCAAGATAATCCATTAACGCTTTTTGATGTCATGTTTAATTTTCAAAGATCAACATTATTTTTTTTCTGTGTTGTTTGGGGCCCTATTAACTTCTCATAAAAGTATTTGTTAACTATGCAATATTGTAAAACTCATTTAACACCCACACACCTCAGTCCCCTTGTTTGCTAAATAGAAACAGGTCATTTTAACATTTGAGTATTGCTCTCCATAGATCTGAATTAGTAGAGGGAAAACCCAGCATGGCCCCTGGCTCCTGGCTAAATTCTAGTAAATGTAGGCTGCTCTGGGTAAAGTGCAGTGTAGAAACAATAATAGGAAAAAAAATCATAGACAAACAAAACAAAACATCTTCTATATCATTTGTTGTTGTTAATTCTCACCAGAGGACATTTTTTTCCATTTATTTTTAGAGAGAGTGGAAGGAAGGGGGATACTCAGAGAGAGAAACATAGATGTGAGAGAAACACATGGATTAATTGCCTCCTGCACATGCCCTGACTAGGGCTGAGGATGGAGTTAGCAACAAAAGTGCTTGTCCTTGACCAGGATCTAATTTGGAACTTTTCAATCCTTGGGCTTATGCTCTATTCACTGAGCCAAATGGCCTAAGGTTTTTTGTTTGTTTGTTTTGTGTGTGTGTGTTTTTTAAAATAAGGATGATTTAGATGGTATTTGGAAAATGTTGAAGGCAGCTTCTATAGTAAAGGCTAGAGAATGTGACATAGCCAAATGAAGTGCAATAACTTCATTTTTAGATAAAGTATGGGCACATTACTACCCGTCACTAATATTTTTTTGGTCTACTTCTAACAGGTAAACAATGACAATTTTGCAAGTTTCCCAACTTAGTTTTTAGGAGCTGCTTGGAGGTCACTGAATCCACAGGGGGCACACATAGCTTTGTCACCAGGAGGCTCTGACATCCTCTATCAGTCACCAAGGAGATACTGAATGCTCTCTAGAGCTGCCTTCTCCCCAGACTCCAGTTATCTTGCAGAGCTACTGCATTTATTTCTTAAAGCACACAATTATAATAAAAATAATGTGTTGGCATGCTTCCTTCCACTGCAATATTTATAGATTGCATTGCTCAAATAGATTGCTGTGGTTTGCTTGTCTAAGTTTGTGATGGCCTCACTAAATGAAAATACTTTTGCTCGCTAGTTCTCACAGAAGGAGCACTTAGCACCTTACAAATGATGACAGCTGGTGCCAGCTGCTTGTCTTGGGTACCACCAGTGGCATTCAAATAGAAAACTATGCGGTGTGAACCACAGGGGAAGTTTTTAAGATGAGAAAGAGATGAAGGGCTTTAATTCCCAAATCTTGGACAGCAGTCAACAGTAAAAAACTGTTAAAGACTATCAAGTTCATTCCATATCACGAGGCAATACTGCATCCGACTCTAAGAAGTGTGTTACTTTCATAAGCTTCTCATGTGGCTTATCCCCAGCTACTAACAGCAAATGTTGTGAAGGGTCAAATTATTCAACATATAATAGCAAAATTCCTGCTTTCAAATGAACGTATCAAGGATTTCCACTCAGAATGCAAAACACAGACAAAACAGGTAACAGTCCTGACTGAGAGCAAAATGAGATAGAGAAGGAAAGTGCCAGAGACCTTAGTTGAGGAAGATAATTCTGAACATCAGACTCTGCAGAGTAGGCACAATTTGAACCAGCTTTTGAAAACTGGCCAGGATTTGAGCAACAAAGAACTGAGAATGGAATGCAGTGAAGGAGCAGTGGGTGTCTGCAGGCTGCAAATAGGTGGCTGCTATGAGGCCAGGTTGGTCCATTTAGAAAGTGACTTCTCAAACCTATGCCCATTTCTGTTTGCCTGCCAAAATGCAGCCTGGGTGTAGCCTGGCAGTGCCATGAGTTATTTTGGGCACAATCTCTGGCTTCAAATGTAGGTCACCTGCCCTTAAGTTTCTTGAAGACAGAGGAAAGATATGTAGCAGATGCTTGCAAATGCATATAGACAGACGATGGATTAATATAGTAGAGACAAAGATGAGGATAATAAAGGTGAAAGGAAAAGAAGAGGCAAGGTCATGGGAGACCTTCAAAGGTGAGCTGGGGAATTTGAACCCTCACATGAATGCCTCAGGCTCCATCATGTGCTAGAGGGCATGTGAAATACATATATGGAATCTGAATTTCACCAGAGCTAGAGTTAAAATAAAATGTGTATTTTATGAAGTGGGAGAGAAGTATTAGGTCAATTGTCACTGAGAGAACATTTTACTTCCATGTCTAAAAAGTGCTTTTACATTTAGAATAATTCTATTGAGAAAGTTGTGTTATCAGTTCACTATGTGCCGGGGGTTCTTGTACCAGCATTACAAAGGGTGCAGCAATCTGGAGAAAGGGGCTGCATGTAGATTCAAAAAGTCCAAAGACGAAAGATAATTTTGAAAGACATTGGGGGTCAGAGGATCTTCAGCCAAAGGAGCTGAAAGACTATCCCTTGTATAAGGACCCCGGGCTTTTTATTAACATAATTTATCCTAAGGCATGATGGAGATAATATACTTCAAAGGCTAGGGTTTACAGAGATTGGGGAATAGCCTATAGCTGTTCAGGTGTTTGGCCAATAAGAGACAATAAAATACCCTGAACTGTCTGGCAGCAGGCAATTCTATTCAGGTTTGGGGGAAGTGCCATTTAGCCATTTCCAACAGGTAGACTATATATGTGGCTCACCCATTGTTGAGTCCACCACACTTCAACAACCTTTTGATGAAACTCTTGTAATTATTACATGCTGGAATTTGTTCCTGGGAACTATGATGTGGAGAATAAAGTGGATTCGAATGCATTCAGAAGCTCATCATCAGGGCCTCTTGGTGTGGGTCCTTGTAAGACTATGGGAAATGTGGGAATCCTGGGTTTCAGAGATATGAGGCTGTGCCCTTCTCTGGGCCAACGCTGTGCTTTCCTACATTCCCAGGTACTTTTAATGTTGAAGATTCGCTTCCCCTCACTGGAAACAATGGCAATTTGTAACATTCTCTTCACTCTTTGCTCAAGCGCCTGCTAGCAACACATTCTTATTTGCCAGCATGTGTGTCTTCTTATGGAAATGCAGGAGGCAACTGCTTAATGTGAGCAAGTGTAGTGATTGGAATGACCTTTAACACGCATAGTCCTCCTCTCACTTCTGATTCTCTGATTTACCAAACTGCCAGCTAAACTGACATTCCCCGCCGTGACATGGGGTTTTACTTTGGGTGGACAGATAGGGTCGTTTTCTTCTCACTAAGTGTAGGTGTAGCCTATATACTATTAAGAGTAAATCCTAACATACTGAAGTTAGGGTAATGGGAGGGACTCAGTAAGCAGATCTTAGTAAAGGAAGAAGAACTCCCTGCACAGTATTTTGGAAAACATAGGAAATTTGCTTTTAACTAAACTCTCAGTTAGAAAGCCTCTTATCATTAAAAAAAAAAAGCAAAGTTTTTCTTTTTAGCCCTGAACCCTTACCATAGTGACTTCAGAGGAGCACACAGGCAGGAGATTGTGATCAGGGTCACTGGCTAGGAATGCAGGAGGCCTGGAGTGCACTGGTCAAGGTGGCAGGGACCAGAGCAGCCTGACACTGCAGACCTCGAGGACATATCCCCCTTCCTGCCACACTGCTGCAGCTCCATGTAACCACCCTGACTGTCAGGTGGTCTCCTAGTCCACTGTTTATTTTCTCCATGCCAATATTTGGGAACATATTGCCGGAAATCAATAATTGTCTCACTAATACAAAGTGGACAAGGAACCTGGAAGGCTGGTCAATATTGAAGCTCTGAAAGGTCAAAGCCAGCCACCCCCTATCTAATTGAGACTATAAACTTCCCCATCAAATAATCATGTAAATCCTTACTGATAAGATAATCTACTTGTTACTGGAAATGCCTGCTTCAGGGCAAAGGGTATATCCCAAACCTGAATAAAAGAGATGGCAAGGAAGGTGGTAGTCCTTTCAACTAGAGCAGCGGTTCTCAACCTGTGGGTCTTGACCCCTTTGGGGGTCGAACAACCCTTTCACAGGGGTCGCCTAAGACTGTTGGAAAACACTTATTTCCCTTGGTCTTAGGAACCAACTCACCACTCCTCGGTGTAGCAAAATGTAGCAATGTAGTTTACTGTTGTCATATTAAGACTGTTACCCATGCTACACCACGATTCAAGACAAAATTTCATTTATTTGTAATTAGAAATAAATATTTCACAATATATAATTACATATTGTTTTTGTGATTAATCACTATGCTTTAATTATGTTCAATTTGTAACAATGAAAATACATCCTGCATATCAGATATTTACATTACAGTTCATAACAGTAGCAAAATTACAGTTATGAAGTAGCAACGGAAATAATTTTATGGTTGGGGTCACCACCACATGAGGAGCTGTCTTAAAGGGTACCGGCATTAGGAAGGTTGAGAACCATTGCACTACAGGAAGGCTCCCACCTGCCCCCCCAATATCGCCAAATTAATACTTTCCTAGTCTTTCTTTTCATTTGCGTGCGGCCTCCTCCAGAACCCGAACCCTGAACTGGGAACCCTGAACCTGCAACCCTGAACCACGCTGGACATGAAAGGGGCTTCCACCTCTGGCGCCCAACAAGGATGTGGAAAGGGTTTCCTGCCCACATCTGGTGCCTGACCGAGGGACATCTGGAGGAAAAGTTTTTTTTTTGCCTAAGAGCGAAGAAAAGAAAATTCACCAAGGAAAATGATGAGGGAAAATTCTCCTAGGAAAAAGTGAGGGAAAATTCAAGGTACACAAAGCCTACGGATTAACTGCAGAGTTGCGATCTGTAAGTAGGGTGGGAACGTCTTTTTCAGTCAGGCTAATGGGGAAGAATTAGGTTATAAATATAAATTTTATTTATAGACTTTTAGTTTGCATGCTTAAGTAATGTGGTTTCTTATTCAAATTAAAAAGTTAGTTTGTATTTGGAATTTGAAATCTGTAATAAGTGAAACTCCAATGTTGAAACCACCTCTGGTGCAGAGAAATTCAAAGGTGGCAGGAGAGGGCAAGGCTATCTGCTCCTCTTCAATGAGATTGCTTAAGGTTTCATTTTAAAATTATAGAAGAACTCGCAGGGAAATGCAAACCTTGGCCAAATTGGGGGCTAGTTATTACTTCAGAAAGCGAAAAACAAAGAAAGATTTTGTCTTTATCTTTCAAGTATGAAAAGAAATTCGGCCAGATCTGTTACTGATGCTTTCCCCTGAAATATGCAGGATGTAGGGGAAGGGAGAGACACGTGGCAATCCAATATGAAAGTCCACTCACCCAGTATCCTAATTTAAAGTATCCTTTCTCGCCATGAAAAAGTCTTAAAAATTTAGAGATGTGTCTGGAATTTCTGTACTTGTGAGGAGAGAAGCCCAACTTAAAAAGAAATGTGCCCAATTGTCCACCTTTTTGGACATATTAGACAGGGTTTTAAGCTGGAATCTTTTTGCAAAAGCTGCAGAAAAAGAATAACCGAGAACTGGTATTTATTTTTTAAGAAAGATGGTGTAAAGGAACCAAAAGGAGAAGATTTTGTGTTATTAATCAAGGTTTTCAGCTAAATTCAAATTAAATTGGGAAAAAAATAAAATTTCTCTAATAATTAGGAATTCAAAATATGTTGTTTATTGGTCTAATTAAAAAAGAATTCTGTGATTTCCAACTGAAAAAAATTAATATAAAAAACTAGTTTAAAATATAATTAATATCTTCAGATAATTATAAAAAGTATTATAATTTTTTAAAATATATTTTATTGATTTTTTACAGAGAGGAAGGGAGAGGGATAGAGAGTTAGAAACACTGATGAGAGAGAGACAGCGATCAGCTGCCTCCTGCATGCCCCCTACTGGGGATGTGCCCAAAACCAGATACATGCCCTTGACCAGAGTAGAACCTGGGACCTTTCAGTCCGCAGGCCAGCGCTCTCTGAGCCAAACCAGTTTGGCTCACTGAGCCAAACCAGTTTTGGCAAAAGTGTTATAATTTTTAAATCATATGTGAACATATATATTTGATGTTTTTTTTTCCCATGTTAAAATTTCAAGGCTTTAACAGAGATGATTCCGGAAAGCTCCATGGGCCCGAGTAATACAAGAAATTTGTTCTCTCTTCTTAAAGGATTTTTTTTTTAAATTTAACCAATTTAATATACTTAAAATTGCCTGGAAAACTTTATCAAGTAAGAATTAATAAATGTTTTTAAGTTATTTGAATTAATATTTTAAATGTTATGATAGGTTTGGTCTCTAAGAAGGGCAAAATGAAGTAACTAAATATTTCTTTAAATTCCAACAGCAGAATTTAAAAGAACAAAAAAGCCCATAGCCGCCTGTATTCTTAAACTAGAGGCGGGGCAACATTTGTGGTTATTAACATTTAATTAATTTGCATTGCCTTTTAAATGAAGATACCTACTTTATGTAAATCAAGGTTTTCAGTTAAATGAAAAGCCAGTGTCTTTGAAAGAAATTTGACTAAGTATTCTAATAAAGTAACTAAGACCTTGTCTATACAAAAATAAATTGATAGCCAGTTTAAAATTGAATTGTCATAGCCCAAAGCAAAGAATATCCTTACATAATATTATTCTACAATGTCATTATAATTTTTGATATTTTACAACAGTATATTATACAAATATCCCAAACAAACTTACAATCTAATTCTTTGAATGTTTGATAGCAATTTTAAAAAGATCATGAAAGGAATTAAGGCAGTGAGGAGGCCACTTGAGCATTCTATATTGGCTTTTCTTTCTCTTTTTGCCAAGAGAGACCCTCCCACAGCTCTTGTCTGAGCTTTCAGTTCATGCTGAGGTTGAAGCCATGGTGGCTGGTACCATGGATGTGTCACCCAGTGATGTGAGCTGGGGCCTCCCTAGAGAAGAAACCTGAGTTCCCTAAGATTTATGATCAATGCCGGGACCCTGCCAGCAGGCAAGGGGATCCCAAGGCAGGTACTGGGCGTGGAGGCTATGAGGGCATCAGCTACCAAGGAGACGGAACTAAACCTCACATCACCCTGCTTGGCCCTGGAAAATGGCTGGTTAGCCAGAGATGGGTAAGATTCCTCAAGGAAGGAACAACCTAAGACAGGCACAGTCGCAGAGGGGCCATCAGGAGAAAACTTGGGGATCAACAGAGGTGAGGCACAGACCCTCACCCCCTCAACATTGCAGGGGCTTGAATCTTCGCCCCTTTGTGGAGGTCTCCTGCCCCATGGCTGCTTTGTTTCCCATGCCCAGCTCAGCTCAGCTCAGGACCCAGGAAACAGACAGAGATTTGGCCCAGCTCAGTTTGGAACACAAATGACAGAAAGATGTGGTGCAACTCAGATTGGGACCCAGCAACAGACAGAGACTTAGCCAATAGCTGCCCTATATTCTAAATCCAGCCTAACACCAGGAATGCTCAGGGCCTACTCAAAAATGCAAATAATCCTTTCCACTAATATTTACAGAATAAAACTAAGATTGTTGTTAGAATATTAAATTTGACAATAAAATACTAGTCAAGTTTTCAAATTAATTTAAATTGGCTAATTGAAATAAGTGAATATTCAATAAAATTAAATTGTACTGGAAAAAAGTTGATCCTAAAGTATTAACTAAAATTTCTATTGGTAGTTCATCACATGGTGAAATTGCTTAACATGCAATAAACATAAAGCAGTCATATTTTTGTGCAAAGAAATTAAATTTTAAAGTCATTAAGACTGCATTATAAAAGTTTTCCAAAAGCTTCCTAATAATTAAATCAAAAGAAGGGGAGATAGTACAGTAATATCATGTAAGGAAAAGTATCCTGTAAGCAAATTATATCTAGAAAAACTTTTTCTACTTAACAGCAAGACCACCCATGAAAAACAAACATAGTATCAAAATAAGTCAAAGAAAAATTATTTAGGCAAAAATAAAAAAAGATTCCAAGTCAAATTTATAGAAAAAATTCCTTTACTAACTTTTGGTTGAGAATATGTTTGTATATTTTCAGAAAAACAAT
The DNA here is from genome assembly GCA_011751065.1 of Lasiurus cinereus. Classification (NCBI taxonomy): domain Eukaryota; kingdom Metazoa; phylum Chordata; class Mammalia; order Chiroptera; family Vespertilionidae; genus Lasiurus; species Lasiurus cinereus. Next base: position 2,974,094 of record JAAGEH010000049.1, read on the forward strand.
TCTAAGACCATATGAATTCCTACTACCAAGAATGCTCCAGCTATGAAGACAAGAGGAGAAACGGTCCAGAGATGGAAGATGCTGACGACGCCTTGCCATACTAGCAGTCAGCAACTGCGCATTGATGCAGGTTGCCCAGGGCCAAAACAGAGAGGGTCAAACCTGCATTGTCACCATTTGTCCACCATCCAGAACTGAAATATCATTGCTAACATGTAAACTCAAAAAACTGTTGCACATTGAAACTGGGGCTCAAAGGACTGTTGGCCCAGAAAGAAACTTACTACAGACTGATTCATTTGCTGCTCAGCATACACATTGTTGCTTGTCTCATTTTTTGTTCTTATATGTTTATTTCTAGTCTGCAGATGCAAGATTTTTTAGAGGAAAGAAAACAGGAGAGATGCCAAAAAACAGTAATTGTCTCACTAATAGAAAGTGGACAAGGAACCCAGAAGGCTGGTCAACCTTGAAGCTCTGAAAGGTCAAAGCCAGCCACCACCTATTTAATAGAGACAATGAACTTCCCCATCAAATAATCATGTAAATCCTGCGGACACCAGTTTGACTCAGTGGATAGAGCATCGGTCTGCGGACTGAAAGGTCCCAGGTTCAATTCCGGTCAAGGGCATGTATCCCGCTTGTGGGCACATCCCCAGTAGGGGTGTGCAGGAGGTGGCTGATGGATGTCTCTCTCTCATCAATTGTCCTTTCCACTAGAGCAGTGGTTCTCAACCTTCCTAATGCCGCGACCCTTTAATACAGCTCCTCATGTGGTGGTGACCCCAAACCATAAAATTATTTCCATTGCTACTTCATAACTGTAATTTTGCTACTGTCATGAACTGTAATGTAAATATCTGATATGCAGGATGTATTTTCATTGTTATAAATTGAACATAACTAAAGCATAGTGATTAATCACAAAAACAATATGTAATTATTTATTTCTAATTACAAATAAATGAAATTTTGTCTTGAATCGTGGTGTAGCATGGGTAACAGTCTTTATATAACAACAGTAAACTACATTCCTACACTTTGCTACACCGAGGAGAGTCAGTTGATTCCTAGGTGTTTTCCAATAGTCTTAGGCGACCCCTGTGAAAGGGTCTTTCGATCCCCAAAGGGGTCGCGACCCACAGGTTGAGAACCGCTGCACTAGAGGAAGGCTCCCACCTGGCCCCTCAATACCGCCAAATTAATATTTTTCTAGTCTTTCTTTTCATTTGTGTGTGGCCTCCTCCAGAACCCGAAGCCTGAACCAGGAACCCTGAACCCTGAACCACGAGGAATGTGAAAGAGGTACCCACACATATACATTTATTTTCACTATTATTTGGCCAAAATTTGTGTCCCTCCACAGAGCTTTCTGAAGTCCCAGAGATTCTACTGTGTTGGGTACTCAGCTATACCTTTAGCTCCTACACAACCCCTGGTACAGCTAGATGTCCCAAATACAGGAGACAGATAAAGGAATGGATAAATAAATAAGTGAATAAGTGGATGAAAGGCTCATGATAGTGAAAAATAGCCTCCACTCCAAGAACAGAAGAAAGACCAGAGCATGGAACACCAGCAACTCTCTGTCTTGCTCTCTCCTGGGGCCCAGGACAAGGAACTGGCTGCATACAGATCAGAGTGAATGCAGGAGCAGGAGTCACATGCAGACAAGCAGAGCACAGCTGTCAGGCAGCCAGAGGGGCAAGAGGGCCTTGGGACTCTGTGTGTCTTGTCACATGTGCTGCGTGAGCATCTAACTGCCTGTATGCACCATATGCTATTGTGGAGGCATACAAGCCTCAGGTCAGAACTTCTGTGATTCTCAGAGTCATTTGATTTATGAGCCTCCAGTTGTTTCAGGATCACTTCTGGGATTATTTTCATTTCTAGAGCAGATAGACACTTGCTAATTATTACAGTGGAAAGAATACTCTTCATTCCCCACTCATCTATAGATGGCAGTTGTGTTGCCCTCAGATCTTGGCTATTGTCAATAATGCCCCAGTAATGACAGGGATGCATGTATCTTTTTTAGTTAGTGTTTTGGGTTTCTTCCGATAAATACAAGAAATCAAATTGCTCGGGCCTTCTTTGTCTTTTGGGATAGTCCTTCTTTTCAAGTCTATTTCGTCTGATACACTTATTGCTTTTTTAGCTTTAATTTATTTGTTTGTTTCTATTTTATTAAGTATCTTTTCCATTTCTTTGCTTTCAGTCTGTGTGTGTCTTTCAATCTGAAATGAATTGATGAATTGCTTGTAGACAGCATATCAAATGGTCTTGTTTTCCTATTCATTGAGCCACACTTGTGTTTTGTATTTTTTTTTCAGAGAGAGAGAGAGAGAGAGAGAGAGAGAGAGAGAAAGAGAGAGAGAGGAGAAATATCTATTGTTATCTCCTGTAAGCATTCCTAGCAGGGACTGTCTCCACAACCTAGGTATGTAACCTGGCCGGGAATCAATCTGTGACCATCTACGGGTGACACTCCAACCAACTGAGAACTGAGTTACCTGGCCACTGCAGGCACTCTGTTTTTTTTTTTTTAATTGAATAAGCCAGCCAGAGAAAGACAAATGTCATATGATTTTACTGATATATGGAATCTAAACAACAAAATAGACAAACAAATAGAAACAGACTTATAGACATAAAGAACATTTTGATGGTTGATAGAAGGTAGGCAGGTTGGGGGAGATGTGTAAAAATGGTGAAGGGATTCAGAAGCAAAAATTGTTAGGTTACTGAATAGTTAAGGGGATGTAAAAATACAGCATAAGAAATATAATCAGTAATATTGTACGGTGATATTCGGTACCAGGTGGATATTGATTTATCAGAGCGATGACTTCGTATGTGCTATAAATGTCTACTCACTGGGTTGTAGACCTGAAACTAATATAACACTATACATTAACTGCAATTAAGAATATTAAGGAAATAATGTGTTTCAGTATGGAGAAAGCATAGTCAAGTGTGATGATGTCAGTCATAACAGAGTTAGTGGTGCTCTGGGTGCATGAGGTCATAGAAGTTGGACACATTACTGTGGCCTCACAGAAATAACTACTGCAGCTCAGAGTGACTCCTTGGCCTTTCCCAGGTGTTGAGACACTCCCTAGTTGATCCAGGTTTATCCTGGTTTGAGAAGAAAAAGGCCCCGCAGTTGGCCAGCAAGTAAGTCATGTTGAAACAATCTTTCTAAGATGAAGATAAACCAGGAGGGAAAATTTTCCAGAAAATAAAGTAAGTGATGTGTGTAGGTAAAGTATTCAGAAGGCATCACTCTTGCCTGCCTGTGTTTGGTTTTCTCCATCTGGCAGGCCTAGGCCCATGGAGGCCTATTTCTATCCCTCTTGCTCCTAAATTTCAGAAGTTTCACCCTCCTGCTCTTAGCCAGTCCTCACTGTACCCCCAGGGGTACTGCTTATCCCTCCCGGGAGAAGGGGAGGCAAGCACTATTGCTGTGGGGGGCACTGCCACCCCTGGGGACTCTGCTGCCTTGGGGGACACTGCCACCCCAAGGGCTGCCAGCACCTTGCCTTGGTTAATACCCTCTGCAGTGAATACCCTTCCAGTTTGATCATGAAGGGGCTGAGTTATGAAGCCGTGGATTGACTAGCTTTGTCCAAAATTCTGCTAAAATGTAAACAGTAGTGGCTTTATCCCCTCAAAATCCTGAGTCTGATGTTTTGAGGTGAGTTACTAAACTTATGCTGTAGTCGGTCTCCTCGCCTGCCAACAAGGAGGCATGTTCCCTTTAGGGATTCACAAGCTGCCAAGGATGGTAGTAGACTATCTCTGACCACGCTGTGCTATGGGAGCAGTGTGCCTAGCACCTTCAGAAGGGCAGGCGCAGGACAGCCCTGGAGGCTGCCTTCCTGTTCTGTAAACTTCCCTACAGATACGTTCCCTCAAGGTAAAATTAGCAGCTAATTTTAATTGTAGGTTTCACTGCCAAAATAAGAGAGTGTATTTTATCACAGACCCATCTTACTTTTTCCCAGCTCACAACATATGATGCTCCATTGCTCTCCCCATGGCCATTATAAATGATGCTTAGCCATGGCCACTCAGGAATCTACTTGGATTCGAGCCACATGGTGTGAGAAGCCACAGGTGCTTTGCCCCAGCAGCCCGATGAGTGGCCATCAGTGCACGTGAGGAGAAACCAGAGGTGACATTGACCACAGGATGGGGCCTTCCTGGAGAAGGTGAAAACAGCAGGAGGGCTTCACCTGGATATTGGAGGATAGCTTCACTGGGGTGTTGATTGTGTGAAGGGAGCGGCAAAGAAGAACCTGTTTCTTCTGATTATTAGTTAGGAATATTTTCCTCAGAGTGAAACATAGGCACTGTCTCACAGTGGTGCCTTGGGAATCTAAAAAACATTTCTTTTTTCATGTTTCAATCCAGATCAAAAGATTTCCTTAGCTTCTGTGCCGTCGGAACTCTCTTAATTTCAGAGCTAGTGTTTCTCAGGAGAGATGACTGGGTGCACATTTTCTCCTGCTATCTGAACAAGCACTCCCACCTCAACCTGCTGCCTAGAACCCTCGGAATGGATCCTCGCCTTCTGCAGGGCTTGTGAGCACACCCCAGATCACTGGTCTAGTTTTGTGCTCAGCATTGTGCTCAGCATCGATGCTTCCGATTCCAGTTGTTGGGGAGAGAATGCAGTGTCATCCTCAGCTTGGTGGGAACTCTGTGTTTTTCACAAATCGAAGGTGAAATGGAGGTCCGTTTCTGTCCCTCCTGATTTATCTTCACCTTATGCATGGGCAGAGAAGCACCATTTCATATGGTGAGAGAGGTGAGGTAGGTTACAGAACATGCACTTATTTAAGGTCACTTGCTCAGATCAAATGGAGGTTTTAATGACCTCTAAAGCTCCTATTCCGTATTGACATTTGAAGAGATGGGGGCAGGTGATGAGGAGTAGCCCTCATTTAAGAAGCACACAAAGTGTTCAGTATTTTTTTCTAGGCAGTTCCAAATGCAAAGCCCTAAGAAATCAGCTCAGAATTTACCTCCTCCTGATAGCCCTTCCAAGCAGGTTCCCAGACTAATCAGCCCAAAGAAACAGATAAGGGTGGTGGAGCCGTAAGCTACCTCTGAGTTTCAGTAGGTGGTCACAGGTGTGACTATAGACTGAATCTGTGGGGCCCACACATTGCAGCCCAATGCCCTTCTCTCGTGTTAACACACCTGCTTCCTGATCTGAATGCAAGATGGAAACATTTTCTGTTTGCAGTCCTTTCGAACGTGTGGGATATCTCCCAGCTGCAAGTCAGAAGTAGCACCGTGCAAAGACAGATGTGATCTCTGCCCCCAAACTCCAGGGCTTGTGGGCAAGCCCAGCTCTATACTTGATGTGTGTCCTTGGGCAGGGGTTACTTAGTGCCTCTGTGATTGATTCATCACATTTTGTAACATGAAGTTAATAACATCCCCTGCTTCACACAGTTTTCACACAGTTTTTGTGAGTACATCACACACACGGATGCACGGATGCCTGGGACACAGTAAGCAATAGTTAAGGCTTGGATATTGATATGGTATATTCCTCAGATTTTAAATTGCTGTGTGCTCCCAAGCCTATTATGGCCTCAGCTTAAAGTTCTCTTTCATCCTCTGCTGGTAAGATAAGCTTTCCGGTCCATGCATGCAGGTGCCAGCACCACCCTTTCTCAGCCCTAGCCCCATGTTCTACCCACCTGGAATACTCTGCTTGACCTCCCTAAATCCAATGCAGCCTTCCAGTTCCTCTTAAATCCCATTTCCTTGGTGACATTCCCTTGACGTGTTCTGATTTCCTAAGCCATCTCTCCTCTCTCTGGCCTTTAGTCTATAGGCCATCCACATGTATTAGAGCAGAACCAGCAAATTCTCGATGAATCCTGACCCTACCAAACACTAACTATGCAACCTTCAGAGTTTAGTGAGCTTCTGAGACCATCACTGGTCTTACTACTACCTGTAAAATAACAACAATGGAGCAAACCCACAGCTCTCGAGTCTGAGTGTGCTTCAGACTCACCTAGGACCTTGTGAAAACTCAGATGGGCTATGTTTCCAGGTTCTGACCCAGCAGGTAGGGGCCTGGCCTAAGGATATGCATTTCTAACAAGCTGCCAGGTGATGCTGGGCTGATAGCTGGACTCTGAGAAATGGTCGTTTTGAAGACCTGGCAGGACTGTGGAGATAATTAAATGAAGCACTATTGAGAGAATGTTTGCTCAATAACTGTTATGTAGAATAAAATTTTTCCTTTTCTGCATGACATAGACTAAAAATAAACAAAAACAGCAGAAGTGCTCAGTTTTGATTTTGGCCCCATCCCATGAGTTCAGAGAACACCACATTGCATGTGGCATTTCTCGTTCTACTTAGGCGCTCAGATTATGTGGTCATCACCCTTACAATGCTTTCCTGGCACCCAATGTGAAGATTTTTAATTTTAGAGGAGAACTAAAACATTTGCATTACCCTGAAATGTAATCTTTTTATATAAAATACTGTTGTTTTTTTTTTAACGAGCTCCCATGCACTAGGTGAGTTTTTAGCATGACTCTGCTTATGAGAGGTCGTCCAACAGAATTCTTGTTGCCCGTAGTGTTTCCAATACCTACATTTAAACCAAGAAGGTCAGATTCTTGGCCAGAGAGATTAGCAGATGCCTTTGTTAAAAGAATGAGTGTTGAGGAAAAGGGAAGTGATTATGGAGTGAAAAGCTACAGATCATAATTCTGTTGGCAGCAGGACATTTAATGCAGTCTCCCACAAGCCATTCACTCAGTTGAGACAAGAATGTTGTTTAATTTTAGAAAGGACTGCAAAAAAAAAGGATGACCCAGAATGCAGCAGCATTGCCCTGAGCAGAGACCCGTTCCCAGCTGGTGCTGCCACACTGGCCAACCTGAGATACGCCATTTCCTTCCAGAATGAACCAGAGCTCCCCAGTGTCATTACTTTAAGGAAAAGACCCAAGAAAGGAGACAGGTGGTCACAGCAATCCTTTGTTGCTGTAGAAAACTGGATGGAATCAGCTTCTATTCATCTTTATGAAGGTAGGGAGCCGTATTTTGTGGTTGTTGGTCATCTGCTTTATAATGTGACCACCCTCACATACAGGGTATGAGGCTTGTCTAGAAAGAAATATCAAGCTGTGACTTTCAATGGTCCCAGAGAGTCACCTGTCCTCAAAATAGTAAAAAGACAAGTCATGTTTGTTGGCAGCTGCAGCTATTCTAAGACCAAGTTCCCTTCCAATCAAAATATTCTCTGAGGATTTTTGCTTATTTATAGTCATAAAGTGTCCTTTGTAGCAGGAAGAGAGGGAGAGGGGTCTTAAGTGACAAAGACCAGGGATAACTGGAGGAGTGGGGATTCAGTTGACTCCCAGTGTCCCTTGGACTGAACTCTGCACCTGTTTAGAGAGGGGCATGGAGACAAAGCTTCTGGGACTTCTCAGAGCCTGTGAGATCCTGATGAGGAGAAGAGCTGCTGGGGGGCAGCTGGAGCCACGGTCACCCCTCCCATATTCCTGCGCCCCTTTTGTACAGAATCCATGCAACTCCCTGGCCTCCAGGATGAGAAAAGCTTTAGGGCAGTGGTTTTCAAAATCTAGTCCCAAGACCAGCAGAGTAGCACCAGCAACAACAACAGCACTCTGAAAATTGTTATAAATGTAAATCTTATTGGCCCTCATAGTAACTCTAGTGGTGATATCAAGCAATTGGGATTTTAAGAAACCTTTCTGAGGATCCTGATGCACTTATGTTGGAATTGACTTACAAAATTTAAGGAGGCATTAAATTCCAGGTCCAGTCTGCATATGCATGAATTTTGAAATAAAGACCACCTTAAATTGTGTGTGCTAGGCACATCACCTACTTTTGTCACTCTCTCTGGGCCCTGAGGTTAATGCTTTAGAAGAATTTAATGACCAGAGCTCACCTTGGCACCAAATGTTCCTATGCATGGTGAATGGTCTTCCAGGAGTCAGCCCTCTGAATAAGTGGTGATCAAAGCCCAAGGGAGCCATATAGCAGACAGATTAGAGAGCACATGAGAGGTATATCTATGAGGATCCACCATGGAAACTATTAGGGATCTCCTGGCCATGGTGGGGTTATGGGTGCTTCTCCTGTTCTCTTGGAAAGTAGAGTTAGAAAACTTTTCACCATGGAAATTCACATGGCAACATTTATTGTGTATCTGCTCATGAGACACACCCCTGAGCCCCTAATTCTCACAGACTCATGCTCAGTGCAAATGAAGGTTTTATAAGCTTAGCTTTGCAAAAGAAAAACAAACACACACATAGATTAAAAGGACATGTATGCATGCATCTGAGCATAACCAATGGACACAGCATATGCTGGGGGGTGGGAGCAGCTGGGGAGAGGTCAATGGGCAAAAAGAAGAAAAGAAGACTTATGTAATACTTTAATCAATAAAGAATAAAAAATGGTTAAATAATATGTGTCATCCAAGTTGATCAGTAGTGGACTGGGAATTAAACAGGCTTATTATTGCTCAAAGTTGTTGACAGACACACTGGCTTAACAGATTTCTTCAGGTGTGACTTCCACTTCCTCTCATGTCAGACAGCTGACTCATCAGCATCCCTTTGCTCCTCCAAACCTTGGACCCTGTCTCCTATTTCAATTCTTTGACTACATTCAATGATTTCTTTCTTTCTTTCTTTCTTTCTTTCTTTCTTTCTTTCTTTCTTTCTTTCTTTCTTTCTTTCTTTCTTTCTTT
>JAAGEH010000049.1:2982872-3037321 GCA_011751065.1 Lasiurus cinereus
TTTCTTTCTTTCTTTCTTTCTTTCTTTCTTTCTTTCTTTCTTTCTTTTTTCCCAGAACTCCCATGGCTTGCACAGCTCTCAACACATCTTATCTCACTCCAGTGTATACATGAGACTGCCTCACCCGTTCATCCACTGCCCATCTGTATGGCCAAATAACCAAGGGTGTGATAAAGAGTTATGGAAGGAATAAAGCATTTATCGAGGGTGACTTGGCTCTATGATAGTTTGGACTACCATGTCTTCCCTATCTCAAGTCCAAGCAGTGGCAAGAGATAAGAGTATCTCTTAGAGAATAGAGTCTTGGGTGTGGAGAACATGAGCCTGGAGATCCCACCTACAGAGGAGGAGGTGGTGCACACTGCATCCTGGAGGCTTAGGCAGACCAGAGCAAGTGCATGCTGGGAGTTCACCACTCTGGCCCCAATAGCAATTCCTCCAAGGGTGCTTGGTCTTCTCCATCCTGCCTTTGCACTGCTGGACATGGGGCAGCTCTGCAGCTAGAACTTCCTATAGCAAGCACTTTCCTGTTGCGATAGCTGCAGCCAGGCCAAAGGATGTCAAATCCTTTCTTTCCTCAAGGCTAGAAAATTTGGGATTTGCCAATCATTAAGATAAAAATTGTTAGTTTAGGTCCTTGGTCCCTAGAAAGGAACTTTTCCTTCTTTAACAAAAAATATTGCCCAAGGATGGTTTATGAATTAGTGGATTTCCTTAGGTGTGACTTCCACTTCCTCTCAAAGCATAGCACAGGCTGGGCAGTAGAGCTAGGCACCATCTCAAGGGAACATGCTTAAAGGACCCCCACTGGAGAAAGCTCTTATGATTTTATAACATTATGTGCCTCTTCTGTGAAGGCTACCTTGGTTTCTCCACTGTGACCAGCAGTATCAGCCTTTGCATGTGAATGATTGCCGCATGGAAGGGGAGCCCCTATGCACAGCCTAAGAGAGCACTCTGAGGGAGGGCAGGAAAGGTTGGTAGGGCAGCCTCGGGAAGCCAAGGAGGAGGCATGAGTCTCCATACAGACCCTATAAGGAAGGGGCAGAGAGGAGACTGGTCTTGGAGAAAAGAGACTTTTAGGCCAGATCAAAGGCTGGCCTCCCTGAATTTTCCAGACAAGAACACAAATAAGAAAAACCAGGCAGACTCTACTCCACCCCATATCTCCCAGCACATCCACCCATCCTCAAGGGCATGATCCTTGAAGGCAAAGACTCAGTCTGTCCTTAAACCAGGCTTATGTTAATTAACACATTAAAATAAAACACAAAACTCAGAAACTAAGCCCCTTTCCAACAAATATTAAATGTAAGTTCAAGAGATAATTAATTAAGCAAAGCCTTTTACCATGGCTTTTCCTTCTGATAGAGACATTGTCTGGCAAATGAAGAAAAACATACCATTTACCCACAAAACTAAGCACACTCCTTTATTATTATACAATTAACCAAAACACAATTGTGTGTAATACAATTACACAGACTACAATCACACAAAAGTAATGATGCAGTGTAGATGAGGATGACTTTCTGTCAGCAAAAATGAGAGCTTCCTTGATTAAAATTAAAGTATTGTTGGAGATTCCTGTTGATAAATGCTTCATCTATTGATCTACACTTTGCAAAGCCTGTGCTGCCTGATGGAGCTCATTATCAGTAAAGACTACAGGGGCAGCAGCCACTATGTATAGTATCTTTTATTCTCAGGTCCCGAAACAAGCATATTGTAGTGAAGCACACATTTTATTACCCAGATGCCCAGTAGGTCAAATAGAAAAAAAGACAGCCTGGATGGGGAGGCTCAGTAGTTGAGCATCAACCTATAAACCATGAGGTCATGGTGTTATTCCCCGTCAGAGCATGTCTGGTTTGAGAGCTCGATCCCCAGTGAGGAGCATGCAAAAGGCAGCCAATTAATGATTTTCTCTCATCATCAATCTCTCTCTTTCCCTTCCTCTCTAAAATCAATAAAAATATATAAGAAAACAAGATAAAGTAGAAGAGCCAGGAATCTGTGCCATCTCATGTATTGTGGTATTAGCAGATAAACATTCTCATAAAGGTCCGCCAAATCACACTGTTGTTCTGAGCATCAGAGGAGACTGTATAGCTGACTTTGTGTTCACAAGAGGGACCTACTATTCTCACTGCTCCCCGGAATGGGGCAGTTACCTCAAGCTCAGGGATGGCTCTCCTTCTACTCATCTTTCTTACTATTCCCTGAGTACTCTTTCAGTAGGCTGATCTGGCTGCTGTCCTTTCTGATTTTTGCCTAGAGCATGAAGACAAATTCCATAGGCACTCAAAGTTCTTCATGTTAATACTGACCCCCATCTCTTACCATATTCTGGCCATGTGCTGCACCACAGTGCCCTGGCATCCTCACTGTGCTGTATTTTATTAAATCTAAGATACCATTATTGGTAAGACATGTCACTATTTTATATGCAGTAAGATAAGTAAATGTTGCCAATTAAACTATTATTATCAGCTTTAAAGGTATCCAAATATTTCAGATTCTAAAATGAATCTGTAATATTTATATTGAATTGATGAAATACTTGCAAGCATGGCCCTTCCTATTTCTGTGCTATTTGACATGCTGCCTCCTGTCAACTTAGCTTCCACTCCTTCCCCCTCAGCTAGGTCTCCCTGTCCAGTAAGATTCAGCAGAGCACACTTCCTGTTAGGCTTACAACTAGCACACATCATTCACCTATTTAATAGATGGTATTTTAACCAGGGCTAATAGAATTGGAGAGAAGGGGCCAAATACTAAAGAGGAAAATTAGGGAATATGACAAACCTTGTTGAAAATTCAGAATCACCCCTTTTAATTTTCTGCAGGGTGTCTTTGAATATAAAAACTTCCAATAAAGAGGAACCAAATCCCAGCAGAAAGAGAGACTCAAAACTTCTATGGGATGTGTGGCTGCGGTGAATGTATGAGTTCTCCCTGATGGAGTCTGGTCTCTGTTGGGCCCCAGAAGAAAAGACTCAGGGGTAGTTACAACCAAGGCTGGGCCCCGGGCCTGTCTGTACAGATGGTAGTGCCCAACTTCTAGTCTATGGTCCCAGAGAGCCCACGGCTCACCATGTGGGAGAGGACACCCACTGCACTGAAAAATGAGATGGTTCAGGAGAAAAGTGATTCCTCCCTCCTCTCCATTTTACTCGTAATTTCAAAGTAATCAAATGGCATTTATGCACAAAACTTTGATCTTTTCACAAATTTGTAGTTTGACTTAATTTGCATATCCCATTTACTGCAAGTCAACACAAAGAGAGACTCAACTAATTTAATTTTTCTCTGGATCTGAAATCCTTTTAGAGATATTTTCCATTAGGTAACTTAATTATATCTAAAGTGGCTAAAGTCAGTGGATTAGAATTTTGCTTAAAGAAACACATATTTAGAACTGTGAGATGGGAAGAGGGGGTGGGAGAACAAGGAAGAAGAAACAATAATTACCTGTCTTTGATGCTACACAGATCAATGTGTAAGTCACTAAAATTCCCCAGGGAGCCTTGCTGAACTGAAATGAGGTCCTTGGGCTGGTTATCAATAAAGATGAGCCTCATGCAGCCTTGGAAAGCTTTGATAGGATTTAAGCATTGGGAAGCGGTGAGATTGTCAGGGCACCCTGTGGGGTAGAGGAGAAAAATGAAGAACACTGAGATGATCACTCATTGAGACCTTGAGATCTAATTATTGTGGTGCTTTTTCATTCATTTTCAGAGAGGGGAAAGAATTGGTCCAAAAGGGGGCAACCTCCATCACTGTACAGAGCTAAAACCAAAAGTGTGGAAGGAAATATAAATACCATAATGTGCATCTTGTTCTTTATCTTTCCCTACAGCAACTATGTGCCAATCGTCTGCCTGGGCCACTTCACTCATCCCAAGAACACAACACGTTATCATTACCTAGGGATGTCGTTTCTGTCCTGAAACACACTTCTAACTGCACAGTTCAATTCTGGATCAGCTTTCAAAGGAAATTATGCTTTGGGCAAGGATGGTACAGATTAATTAGCTGGTTAATTGTCAGCATTAACAGGCTACATGCTCCTGACAAAAGTACATGTAGAAATATAACTGGGATTTTAAAGTGATGTACAAACTAAATCCATACACTAAAGGGACTAAGGGTTTAAATGCACACAGTTATTGGGCTGTAATAATATGTGCGAACGGTTTACACTGTACCTTTTTAAAAAGGTATTTCTTTAAAGACAATGCATCGTATATATTTAGTTTAGCCTGCTACTTGTACATCTATTCCTCATCAAGACAGGTAGAAAGCGAGTAGGTTTATCAGTGCTTGAGCTCCTTATAAACTACATACTAATTGCCTTAATAGGTTCAGACATATGAGAATGCAAGCTTGAAAACATGGTAATAACCCATAAATAACTGGGAATTATTTTCACCATCTCTAATAGACAGTCACTGCTGGGCTGAATCTAGCAGGTGGTTAACAGCCCATAAGCACACACTATAAAGAGAAAAGAGAAATGTTATGACTTCTAATTGAGGCTATAGAGACAGAATTTATGTAAGTTGACTATTATTACTCAAACTCATTTTTTACCTTCCTTAAGTTGTTACAGTCTACTTGTGGGACATTTTTTTCAAATGCTGCTCAAATCACAGATTCATCTTCCCCTTCTGAGTGCAGTGCCCTTAACAATCACCTCCAAGGATACTTCTTCATCTAGAGCAGGGGGGTATTTTTACTTTGAGGCATTCAAGTGCTCATACATCATAATGATTGCTCCGTATTTTTCAAATAAATGAATGCAAGATTACTATTCTCTCTGTTAGAAGCATTACATGTGATGTAAAATTATCCGCTTTTGTGCTACATGAGTTGGCATCCCTTTGCTGTGTGTTGTGGAGAACACACATCTGGGGTGAATCCTGATACTCACACAAATATTCCATCTAAGCAAATATCACTCTTACTTTATATGAAAGGGGTCTACTATTACTACTTCACAAAGTCACCACATGAATTAAATGAGCTAAAACACTTGCAAAGAACGGAAATGTTCTCCCTTTAAAGGACTTTGTTGTCGCCGAGACCGTGAAAGGTCTCAGGTTCGATTCCGGTCAAGGACATGTACATTGCTTGGGGGCGCATCCTCAGTAGGGGGCATGCAGGAGGCGGCTGATTGATGTTTCTAACTTTCTATCCCTCTCCCTTCCTCTCTGTAAAAAATCAATAAAATATATTTAAAAAAAAAAGGACTTTGTTGTCATGTACATATGAAGAAGATTTAGAGTGAGGGACAGAGTTCCTTCCTGAGGCCCTAAAATCGAAATACAAATAGATGATGGCTTCCACTGCTTCCCTCCTGAGATATCCCCATGTGTGTACTGCTTCTGTGGAAAGTATCTTTTATATTTCAAAGCTTAACCACATGTCACTTGTGTGAGAAAAGTGATTTGTAAATACTATTAGAGACTGCACTTGATGATTTTACACACAATTTCCCTTCAGTTTCCTAATGGAAAAAGGATTGATGATCACAGACCAGGCTCAGTCCATGCCTATATTTACAAAGTGTGAAGCCAGTTTGTCCATTCTTTGCCAGATGGGAAGCACTGTGTTACCCATGTAAATCTTGACCTTAAGGAATTGTCCTGACAATTCTGCTCTGTCGCTCATCTCCTAGATGAAAAAATTCAGGCCCATAAATGTCTTGCTCATGGTCGGACAGATACTCAGGTGAATGGCTCTTTAGAGATTGTTTCTAAAATATAAACACATGGGCATGAAATTCGATATTATTTTTCTTAATGAAAGAAATGTCTTGGAAATATTAAGTAAAAATATACCTTCACCTATAAAAATAGAGTAGATGGCTAATTACATGTTTTATTTATTTATTTATTTATTTATGTATTTACTTACTTACTTACTTACTTATTTATTTTTATTTTTACCTGATTCAATCCTACATTGGAGAGGGTGTTGTCTCTGGCTGCTCCACAAGATGCTACCTGCTCATGGGCCTCCTAGGTCTTCCTCAGGGACATGGCCTCAGGGCAGTGGGAACAGAGGCAGGAGTTGCCAGAGGAGTGGCCTTGTGGATGAGAGAGCTGGCTGTGAGTTCTCACCTGGATACATCCTCTTGCAGGCACTGCTGACTGTTGGTGCTTTCTCCAAGTTTACAGCTGAGTTTCCCCTTTCAAATGTGATCAGGGAGCCTGCTGTGCTATAAAAATCTCCTTTGGATGAGTTATGTAACACCATCTCTTATTGCTAGAGGCTTTTTTTTCCTCAACACTGACCCAGATAATTTATATCTGTACAGCTGTGAGAGGGCTTGTTTTCTATTATTTTGGGCTTGGAGGTAGGTGGGTATCCATGCCTCTATGTATGTTTGGGGAGGTTGCACCTGTGTGAGTGAGCATGTATGTGTGTGTGTGTGTGTGTGTGTGTGTGTGTGTGTGTGTGTGTGTCTGTGTGCATGTGCACGCACGCATGCATGTGGGAAGAATGGTCCAATTGATAAAAGAAGAATCATCATAGTAAAATAATTGCCCACTACATTCTCCCTCATTTTCAGACTCAAAGCTGAGTAATTTACCTCCAAAGTAATAGGTATTTCCTGAATAAATCTGTATCCGGGTGGTGTCCTGAGCAGGGGATGCTGCATTGTTATCCAGGGAGAGAGAGATGTGGTTCCTTCTGGCATTGATGCTGACTGAATGCCACAGGCCATCATTTAAGTTGCTGCCTGCAAAAGCAACAGTGAAAGCAGGTATTGGAATTAATGGCTGAGAGCTCAGGGAGGAGGCTCCCACTCATTCCCTGCCAAGGTCCCTATGCATTCTCTGAGTGGTCTCCACTCATCATTTCACTCAAACCAAACCCTCCCAAGGGTCATTTTTATCTCACTTTTTATCACTTCTTTCTATTCTTTTTAAGTGGCTGAACAACTTTAGATGTTTGCTTTAACAACAAAGCAAAGATGGTTTCTGCACTGGCAAGTATAGACATTGACCTCATATGGATAGGTCATAGTTAAGAAAAGAGATATATGCAAAGTGGATGAAAGCCCTGTCCTTTGGGTATGTCAAGTTAGTGGGATAGACAGTGAAGCAGGCACTTGCAATTCTGGGGGAAAGTGAATGTGTGACAAAGAGGAAAGAAGAAAGACCTAATCAACTCCATATGAGGACCCTAAAAGGCTGCATGAAAGAGGGGGGTTGCAGTTTAGGAATTCATGAAAGAGAAAATAATAGTTTAGGAATGCTTTGAAAAATGAGAAAGAGTTTGCCACTCCCAGAGCCAGAGTTCCAGGAGATGCAGAACCTACACAAAGAGCAGAGCCTGGAGTGAGAGGCTAGGAGGACAATAGGAAGGCAGGTACAAAGAAGACTCTCACCCTGGATATCCACCTGCCATGCTAAGGAAAGGGTTTCTACAAAGTGCTTTGACACGTGGTTCTGGAGAATACTTTACCCAACCAAGTTCTATCAGAACTTCTGAGGATGAGGCCTCAGGCATTTGCATTTTAAGAAAGCATCCCTGGGTGATTCTAATATCCAGCCAGGAATGAAAATAACTATTTTAGAATGTGGAAGTCCATGGGGTTCTTTAGCATGAGAATCACCTGGCTGGAGAGGCACACTAAAACACTCTGCAGCTAAGAGGAGACAAGCTAGAAATAGTACTGCTGGGGCCTATTGTTTGCACAGCCCCAGGAAACAGAAGGACAAGGTCTCAGCCACAGTAATAACAGTGAAAATGGAAAGCAAGGGGTAAGTTGAGAGCTATCCCCAAAGGCAGAAGAGATCAGACTTGGGAGAGCCTTCTAGAGCCTCCAGGAGAAACCAGCTAGGAAGAATCAGTTCAAAATCAGAGCAGAGGTCTGCAGGCTCCATAGAAAAGCCACTGATATGCTTATGCCTGAGCCCTGGATGTCTGGGGAAGCTGCCAGGGAAAACAAGGCCCATGCTGCAGGCCCAATTTCATGGCGATGGACAGCATGTCCCACCTGATCAGAACAACCCAGATGGAAGGCTCCTCCTGCATTCACAGCAGCTCCCTGGCAGCCAGTCTTTCCTGCATCTCTGAACACCTTTGGTATAAAGAGGAGAACCCAAGGGCTGCTCATCCGTCTGCAACTTCCCCGCAAAGGCCAGGGCTGGACCCTAACCACAGGGGTTCCACTAATGAGGTGGAGAGTCTGTCAGGTGTTTTCTGGGGATGAACATTTGAACACTCTCAGGGACATAGTCAACTTTAGGCCTCAATTTTTCACTTATTTTGCATATACTTTATTTATTTATTTTTATTAATTTTTATACATATCTCCCCGTTGCCCCCCCTCCCTCCCAGGCATACCCGAACCCCCCAGTGTCTATGTTCATTGGCTATGCTTATATGTATGCATACAAGTCCTTTGATTGATCTCTTATCTACCTCATCTAACTTTAATCTTCTTTTGCATATACTTTAAATAATTCTGCATAACATAGAAGGCTGCATTTGCAGACAGACTATAGACTGTTTGGGTTGGGGGTCAGGAAGGATTTCAACAAAGAGGATATAAATAGGCCCTAGGGACCCAAGCTGCTAGTATCAGGTGCCCTACTGAAGAAATTACACACAGAGGCTACAGAAAGTGTCCATCTAATTAGAGATACATTCTCTAATTACCTCACAGATGGACCAGGCTGAAGAGCAGAGTCTGCTCAGTGAGGTGGCAGGGCCAGAGAATCAGCATGATTCTGGGTCTCCTTCCTGTCCAACATCACTATCCAGTTCTATTTCTATTTATCTTTAAATTGTTTTCATTTTTTAATTAAAGTTGATATACAATATTATATTTATTTTAGGTGTGCAACCCAGTGATTAGACATTATATAACTTACTAAGTGATCATCTCCATAAATCAAGTACCCATATGACCCATATTAATAATAATAAAATATTATTAAATATATTCCCTATGCTGTACCTAATATCCCTGTGACTACTCTGTAACCACCACATTGGTTTTCTTAATCTCATTACTTTGTCACCAATCCCTCCAACCCACCTCCCATCTGCCAACCATCAAAATGTTCTTTGTATTTATGAGTCTGTTTCTGTACAGATTATTCATTTATTTTATTTTTAGATTAATGTTTTGATATATATGTACTTATTATCATTTTATTATCCTTGTTTTTATATTTTCTTCTTAAAGAAGCTCTTGATTAAACATTCCTTATAATACTGATTTGGTGATGATAAACTCCTTTAGTTTCTTGTCTAAGAAACTCTTTATATGTCCTTCTATTCTAAATGAAGCTTTGCTGGGTAGAATATCTTTGTTATAGGACATTGCTTTTCATGACTTTGAATACTTTTTGCCAATGTTTTCTGGCCTGAAATGTTTCTGTTGAAAAATCAGCTAAGTCTTATAGGAACTCCCTTATAGGTGATTAGCTGCTTTTCTCTTGCTGCTTTCAAGATCCTCTCTGTGTGTAACTTTTGGCATTTTAATTATGATGTCTCCTGGTGTGGGCCTTTTTGGTTTCATCTTGTTTTGGCTTTTCTGCGCTTCCTGGACTTACATGTCTAGTTCTTTCACCAGGTTAGATAATTTTCTTGTCATTCTTTTCTCAAATAGGATTTCAATATCTTGCTCTCTCTCTTCGCCTTCTGGTACTCTCATGATGTGAATGTTGGTACACTTGAGGGTTCCAGAGTCTCCTTAAACTATCCTTATTTTTTTTTGGGGGGGGGGGCTCATTTTTCTTTTTACTGTTCTATTTGGGTGTTTTCTGCTTCCTTATCTTCTAAAACTCTGATTTTATCCTCTGCTTTCTCTACTCCATTGTTGATTCCCTATAATGTTTTCTTCATTTCAGTTAATATATTATTCATTTCTAACAGGTTCTTTTTTTGTCTTCTAGTTTCTTTTTTGTTACCTATCTCTTTGTTGAAGTTCTCACTAAAGTTATCTACTCCTCCCCTAAAGTTATTGAGTATTCTTAAAATCAGTATTTTAGACTCTTAGTTGAGTATATTTCTTGTCTCCATTTTGTTTAGTTCTCTTTCTGGAGTTTTGTTCTGTTTTTTATTTTAGTTATGTTTCTTTGTCTCCTCATTTAAGCCACCATGCTCTATTTGTTTCTCTGTACTAGGTAATGCTTTTTTGTTTTTTGGGCTTATTGGAGTGGCTTTATGTAGCAAGTATTATCTAAAGTCCAGAATCACAGCTTCTTCAGTCACTCTAGTTGTCTACTCCAACCCCCCTAGAGTGTATTGTGTATACCACCATCCTGTTGTAGTTGAGCCTTGATTGCTGTTAGCATATTTATAGGAGGAATTTACCCCTAGGCTGATGGGCTGCAAGAACTGGCTTTGAGAACCATGGAGGGTGCAGGTCTTACTTCAGTAGGGCTCCAGTGCCTCTTGACTGTCCCTGTGGAGATTGTTAGGTGTTGCTTTGACATGGTCTGAAGCTGTCCACCATATATGCTGACTCTGGGGCTTCTCAGGAGGTTCAGGCCAAGGCCTGCCAGCACCATCTGTGTTCTTTCTGAGGCCAGCCAGCATGAGCTAAAAAGCAATCTGCAAGATGGCTGTTACTTGTGCTGGGCTTGGAGGTTCCCAATAGAAACCAATTTGCAAACCAAGGTTGGCTGCCACTAGTGCCAACCCTGGGGCCTTTTGACAAGAGGCAAGGAACAGGCTAAGGCCAGATGCTGCTTGTTTGGAAGGTTTTGAAAAGTCTGAAGCATGACCCAAGATAAGGCATTCATGAGGTAAAACCACTGGAAACAACTTGGATAAGCCCTTAAGTCGGGTGCAGTGAGGTCTATGGAATCACTCAGGCAGGGTGGGCAGTGTTAGCTGGATATAATGCCAGCCTGTCAGCTCTGTTGAGGGAGAACTCAGAAAAAAGAAACATAATGGCCTCTGCCAGCACTTCTGTCTAGGAAAAAGCTGCCCTGCCAACCCTTAACTTGTTTATAGAAAAAGTACTCCCCTTAAGTGTCTGGTGCCTTTCATGCTATTGCCCTAGTACTGGAGCTCAGAGGGAATAAGCTTTAAGTCTGTGCATGGGTTCTTTAAGAGGAACACCTAGGATCCAGTAGCCCCCATCTCACTCAGCCTCAATCCTCACTGCTTTTTACAGCCAGAACATATTGGGTCTTCTCTTCTTGGCACTGGAACCCTGGGCTGAGGGGTCTGTTGTAGGGCTGGTAGAACCCCTCAGTTCTTAAAAGGAACTTCCTGCCCCTGAGATATCCTTTTCAATTTTTAACCACCACAGATGAGTGTGGAAACAGTCCTTTCCTTGTTTATCCAACAAGTCTCAATGTGGATTCTTCTTCATATCCTCAGTTTCCAGACTTCTTTTTTCTGTTCAGGTGGTTCTGAAAGATGGTTGGCCTGTAGCTTACATGTAGTTTTGATGTGGTTATAGGAGGATTTGAGTACTGTATTTACCTATCCAGCCATCTTGATCAGAATTCCCTCTCCAAGTTTATATATAAAATAATTATTTAATGAGGGTTTGTTTCCTTGCTTGTTTTTCTTTTTGCTCTCCTTTTTCATCTGATTTGATCTCTTTTGCTTTGTTCCTACATGGCCTGTAGGTCACGCAGGGAAAGCCTATGTGAAATCTTAGCTCTTTAGAGGAGAATTATTAGAACAGGAGCTCTTGATGCTGACCACACAAAGGGATCACATGGGGAACTTCTGAGCACAGAGGCCCTGGGCTCCATAGCAGGGTAATTATTGCACCAGCTGGGGTGGTCCCTGGCCTTAGACATTTCAAAGATCCACAGAGATTCAACTGTATAGCCACAGTAGAGAACTATTCTATTAGAGTTTTCAGAAGAGGAGGGAAAAGATCTAGGAAAATAAAAACCCACAAGAATAGTTTAGAGACGTTTACCTTGGAATAGATTCCAAAGCAAGCAAAATGGTATGTTTCTTATAAAATCCACTTTTTTCCTGGTACTCTTTTCCACTTCATTCTATCAATATCCCCAAATAACACCCCAGGAGGTTCTTAAGGTTTTATTTTTAAGAACACTGTTTTGAAGGTACAGGCTTAAGTGCTATTAATTGTTCACAAATTAGGAAAAATCAATTCTATTAGGTAGCATTTACCCCAAAACCTCTCTGAAATAAATAGCTCTGAGAAAACAGAAGTTTCAAAAGGGAGAACAGGAAAGAATGTATGCTTTCATAGGGCAAAGCCTCTAGGGTTAGAAGAGCAGGGTAGTTGTGGCTCTTCTATGATTTAAGAGCTGAGGCCTCAAAGGTGGGACTTGGCTTCTGAGATGATTGTTGGTTAATGACAAACATGAAACTTTTTCTGTTTAAGGTGATATCAAATATTACTTGCCATCTCCAAGACTGGCAAGAAATAAAAACCACCTATATTCTCAGTTGGCAGACAAATAGGGTAGGAGGCATCTGTTACCTTGCTGGAGGTAGCATACATTTGTACATCCTCCTGAAAGACAACATACTAATACCTGCCAATATCCACAAAAAGTCACTCATCGTTTCCTATGAACTTTATTCTGAAGAATTCATTCTAAATCAGTAATAAAGCAACAGCCAAGATTTATGATGAAGAGACTTCATAAAATCATCCTATCTAATAAAAGAGTAATATGTAAATTAACCATCACTCCACTACACCCACACACCATGCCCTACCAGCCAATCAGGAGTGAGCATGCAAATTAATCCCAAACAAGATGGCTGCTGCCACAGAGTGAGCAAGAAGGAGGCTTGGGTTTTTCTGGCGATGGAGAAAGCCAAGTTTTCTGCACAGCCTGGCCTGCCTAGGCCTCTGCTTAAGGCTACAAAGTTTCAATTATAAAAGAGAAATAAATCCCAACAGAAATGGCTGCTGCCACTGAGTGTACAGGAGGCTTGGTTCCACTCCAGGCTACAAAATTTCAATTGTGGAAGATAAATAGATCCCAGATACCAGGGCCTTCTACTTGGGTATCTGGGGGGTGTGGCTGGCCTTCTAACCACCACAGGCCCCTCGCCCAGGCCACTCCACACCCCAAAAGAACCCTCACCCTGATCCGGAACACACTTCAGGACAAACCAGCTAGCCCCCACCTGTGCACCAGGCCTCTATCTATATAACAAAAGAGTAATATGCAAATTGATCATCATTCCAACACATAAGATGGCTGCCCCCATGTGGTCAAAGATCCTTCTCCCATGTGGATACAAGATGGCCGCCACCAGATGGCCAGCAGGGGAGGGCAGTTGGGAGGGACCAGGTCTGCAAGGGAGGGCAGTTGGGGGCAATCAAGCCTACAGGGGAGGACAGTTTTAGTGACCAGGCTGGCAGAGGAGGGAAGTTGGCAGTGCCTGGGTCTGCATGGAAGTGGAGATGGAGGGGATCCAAGCCTTCAGGGGAAGGCTGTTAGGGGTGATCAGGCCTGCAGGGGAGGGCAGTTATGGACAAACAGATTGGCAGGAGAGTAGTTAGGAATCAATCAGGCTGGCAGGGAAGTGCTAAGATTGTGATCAGACTGGCAGGCAGAAGCTGTTAGAGGCAATCAGGAAGGCAGGCAGGTGAGCAGTTGGGAGCCAGCAATCCTGGATTGTGAGAGGGATGTCAGACTGCCTGTTGCAGTAGGACATCCCTTGAGGGGTTCCAGATTGAAGAGAGTGCAGGCTGGGTTGAGGGACCCCCCCCCCCATGCACGAATTTCATGCACCGGGCCTCTAGTTATTTATAATAGCAAAATTTCACAACTACCAATATTTCCAATATAATAGATTAGTTAAATCAAGTGTGTTATATTTAATGCTATGGCATATAGTGTAGTCATTAACATTATAATGTCCAAGAATGCTAGTGATATGCTGACATGTGAAAACCACAGGCTAAAGATCATAGGCAGTATGTTACAGGTTTTGTTAAAAATCACTGCAAAGAGAACTACTGGAATGACATTGAATGATAGAATCACAGATTATTCTTATTTTTTCTTATACTAACTACTAGAATTTTCAGTTTCTGAAAATAAAATGTACAACATTCATAACTGATTTTTAAAGCTAACAAACTGTTTAAACTGAGATAAGGATAGGAAACAAATGTTTCATTTCTTTCCACTTCCTGTTCTTATTGAGTAAAGCAGAAGCTCCCATGTCCTGAGTTTGCCCACGGCATTTGTAGAAAAGTCCTCACAGACAGGACAAGTAAACTGCTCTGTGCTCACTCAGGAACCAAATCAAGACTAAAAAAACTGCAGTTTTCATGGTTGCAACTGAACTTGCAAAAGATCCAGTTATTAAAAAAAAAAGCTAACAATACACACTACCTGTACTGAATATCTACAGTGTGTCAGGCACTTTAAATATACAATTCCCAATTTTCACAAGAGTCTTGGAGACCAATTTTATTGTCCTCAGGTTAGAGAAGCTAAAATAGAAAGTCAGAAGCTAACCAAGGTCCTATGCCTAATTGGGGGTGGATTCAAAATTCTGAGGGAGGTATCAGGCACCCAGGCCAAGCTCCATCATCTCTCCACACTTCCACAACCAGCCCTGCCCTGCTCTAGAATCCCCTCCAGGTGCAATGACCTGGACAAGGTTCCATTTTCTGCTGTTGAATTAATTCATTATTTCCTCCTCTGCACACAGATGCTTAGAATGGCATTGTTCATAACACTTCCAAAGTGTAAACAACTCAAATGTCCATCAACTGGTGAATGGATATACAAATGTGGTGCCTCCATACAATGGATATCATTCAGCCATAAAAATGTACTCACACATGCTACAACATAGATGAACCCTGAAAATATTTTTGAGATAAAATTCACATACCATGCAGTTCATTATTTTAAAGGTACAATGCAATGATTTTAAATATAGTCATTGAATTAGGCAACCATCACAATGATTAATTTTAAAACATTTTATAACCCCCCAAAGAAATGTTGTAATATGTAGCTATCTACCTCCACCTCCAGTGCTAGTCAATCTATTATCTGTCCCCATGGATTTGGCTATTCTCTGGATGTTTCCTTTAAATGAAACCATGTATTGTTTTTTTTGTTGTTGTTGTTGTTTTTTTTGTTTGTGTGTTTGTTTGTTTTGGTGTCTGGCTCCTTTTGTTTAGCATAATGTTTTCAGGATTCATCCCCAGCACCCAAAATGCCACCAGGCATTACTAAAAGTCCCCTAAGTGGGGATGAAGTAATGGTGAGAGGAATTAGAAGCAGGAATAGGCAGTCAGGGTAGGGAGTGGAAGAAGGAGGAAGCATGGATGTAACAGTTGGAGTTGAAATCACAAAATGTTGTGCAGTAAAGCAGGATGTCAGAAAACAGGATGTTTTGAGACAAGGATATTTTTCTTGCAAGTGCAAAATAAAATACTGCAAAGGGCCAGGAACCAATCAGGGACAGAAAAAGAGCAGATATAAAGGGAAGAGCAGAATGCTCTAAGGGCAATCCATTTAGGTCTGCTTCCTGAGAGGGGAGCCTATGTTTGCCTGCAATAAACTGCTAACTTTCTTGAACTCTTCTGGTCCGCAGCTTCATTCTTTGATTCTCTGAGACACAACCCTGGGAAGAATTCCTGCTTGTTGGTCCTGGTATCAATGGGAGGTTGGGATGGGTGGAAATGGAGAACTTCACTTGGTTTAGAACCAATGGATTAAAAGAATAAACTTAAGGTGGCAGGTCCTTGGCACTTGTGCTACCCTCCCTGTCCCCATCTCTCTCTGTCACTTTTCAGCCAAATCCCTAACAGTTCAGTATCTCTCTTTATGGTTTTAAAAAGAATGTGGACAGAAGTAGCTGTCCAAAGACCTCTAAGCATCAATCCTTACAGGACATGTGGACACACAAAGCTGCAGCCCAGGACAAGGCAGAACCCCTGAGGACTCTATTTTCAACCCCAGGAATAAATTGAGACAACTTTCTTTGATGCATTTATTCACCCATTACCTCTGGCTCAAGGTGCTGCCACTTGTAATTGTTAGCAATTTAGACAAATTTCTTAATCTCTCTATACCTGCTTTCTCATCTGTAACAGAGCAACAGAATTGCTTGGCTTGACATGAAAGTGTCTAGTCTTTATCTTCCATAGAAAACACAATGCAGCTATTTTTTCCATATCCTCTCATAACTACCTTTATTTCATAGTTCAAAGATATTTTCAATTTTTGAGAGAACTATGTGGGGTTATATAAATAACTGAGTAAGGTAGTTTTAAAATGTCAATTACATTATTTAAGAACATTTCACAGTTATTGGTACCATTATGCTACAATCTAGATCATGGATCTCGTGTTTCTTGAAAACCATTTGTCTATGATTATAAAATTCTATTAACCCTTTCCTACATATATTAAATTTAAGTCACACATTTCTTTATTTTCTTTTTTTTAAACATATTTTTATTGATTTTTTACAGAGAGGAAGGGAGAGGGATAGAGAGTTAGAAACATCGATGAGAGAGAGACATTGATCAGCTGCCTCCTGCACACCCTCCACTGGGGATGTGCCCACAACCAGGATACATGCCCTTGACCAGAATCGAACCTGGGACACTTCAGTCCGCAGGCCGACGCTCTATTCACTGAGCCAAACCGGTTTCGGCTAAGTCACACATTGTTTTAATTCTATCTCTGACTTTTATTCTATCCCTTACCAGTGCAGCTGTGATTTTTTGTGATGAGCTCCCGCTTTCTAGTCTCTGACCTCTTTCTGCTTCAGGGCAACTTGTTAGATTGAACTAACAAGCAGCTATTGTCAATTTCACAGCACAAAGTCCCTCCAGTCAGTCATGGAGCCCAGAGAAGGAAACTCACACGGCTTATTTTGACAATCCATACCTTCTGAAATTAAGTTTCTACCTGTACTTTCAATCTTATTTTCAATATTCTTGCATAAATTCACTACTCTAGTGATGCTAGTGTATTCAATATTCTCTGTTTGAATGCACTTAATCGATTGCTGCTTCCATGCACAGCCTTATGTGGCCATCCCAGCTCTCAACTATCCAGTTCCTCTTCCTGTCCTCCAGTGCCTAGCTTTTGTCCTAGTGCTTCCTTTCCCAAACAGAACCAGGAAGCATAAACACACACACACACACACACACACACATCTTTTTACTTTCTGTGGTTGTCACCTTGCATAGCAAAGGGCACACAAAAAGTGCTGAAAGACGGAATGTGTAAGTTAATAAACTATTCAATGAATGAAGCAGATTTCCCCTAACCAAACCAGCAGGTAGTGATTTCTCCTTCAAAATTCGTATAGCAGTTGCTGTTCGATCTGATACTATACTCAATTCATATTATGTGCTGCCTTACACTGTTCATTAATAGTTCAGCTCTGTAAGTTTTATTTCCCACGGCAATTGCAGATTCCTGGGGGTCAGAGTCCCATCTAGGGTTTGGTGTTTGACCCCAGCATCCATAGGCACACTGTGCCTCCCCACATGCTCAGCGATTGCCTGAGCATCACCCCAGCTGAGTTCCGCTGCCCAGTGTCTGAGGCAGAGCCCTCTGGAGCATGGGCCATAACTCACAGATAAAGCTTCCCTAGCTGCATAAGCCGGGCTGCTCACCTGTCACGGTAACCTGAACCCTCAAAACCCTGAGTCAGCATAGGAGGGCTAAACAGCTGGGCTGCCAGAGTCAGACAGGAAAGAAGAATGCCTGTGTTGGTGGTGAAGGCAACATGAATGCTCAGCTCAAAGGTCTATGTGACAAAAATGTTGCTCAACT
This sequence comes from Lasiurus cinereus, assembly GCA_011751065.1. Taxonomy (NCBI): domain Eukaryota; kingdom Metazoa; phylum Chordata; class Mammalia; order Chiroptera; family Vespertilionidae; genus Lasiurus; species Lasiurus cinereus. Next base: position 3,000,623 of record JAAGEH010000049.1, read on the forward strand.
CAGAGACATAATTCCCGTCACTTTCATGACAGAACCCTAATGCCATACCCTTGAACAAAATGAGGCTGCATCCTTTATGTGCCCGCCCTTGTCTCTGTCCCAGGTGTTCTCAACCATCTGTGGGATCTAACCCTTCTACATCTCCTCCCATTTTTCTCCATTTGGAGAGCATCTGACTGTTCTTCTCTGGCCAAATTCTGTTCATTTTTGAAAACCAAGTTGTGTCTTTCTCAACACTAGGAATCCTTCCCTTTCTCACCCTTCCTGGAGCCTCTCCTCTGAACTCCCACTCACACATGTGAGCTCCTGGAGGACACACCTTCATCCTTAGGTTTGATTACAGCACCAGCACAACATAGACATGGCAACAGCCTACTGAATTAAATGGAGACAAAGTGAATTATATGAGAAAATCATGAAAGTAGGAACTATGGAAGATCACAGGAGGTGATAGCAGATTTGACTATTCAATTATTCTGCTGTACTAATAAAAAAATTGATAATTCTGTTGTTCTTTTCCGTAAGTGATGAAGAACAAAGAGTAAGTTAAAAAAAAAAAGAAAAAACAAACAAACAAACGAAAAAAACAAAACAAAAACAAAAACGCTGCCGAAACTGTTTTGGTTCAGTGGATAGAGCATTGGTCTGTGGACTGAAAGGTCCCAGGTTTAATTCTGGTCAAGGGCATGTATCTTGGTTGTGGGCACATCCCCCATAGGGGGCGTGCAGGAAGTGGCTGATCAATGTCTCTCTTTCATCGATGTTTCTAACTCTCTATCCCTTTTTTTCCCTTCCTCTCTGTAAAAATCAATAAAATATATTTAAAAAACACACACACTTGTATTGAGGTCATTACTCAGACTAGGAAAAGCTAAAGATGCTGAAGACAGCAATACTTTGGTAAACCTTCCCAGGCTTTGTTTGATATCTTGAAGCTGGACAGCTTGTGGTAACAGCCATAGCCTACTGGATACCAGTTGTTTTACCCTTGCTAATGGGATTTTCTGGCTAACACTATTTTAGCTAAATCACGGATACATTCCTGAAAAATGAATTGAAGCAGAGGATGAAGTTCACAAAATTATCATTGCTTACTTGATGTGCAGATGGTGATTAGATACAAATGGCTTATATGAAAAAGAGCAATATTTGAGGGGCAGCACTATTGACTGCTGCGTCTGACTTGTTCTTTCTCTAGCTGAAGAGGTGATGAAACTCTAATAAAATAACCTTAATCAGCAGCTATATAAGATATCTATTTGATATTTGATCCCCAAATATTCATTCTTACTATTCAAGGAACTAGAGCAATACTGAAGCAGGGCTTCAAACTAAAACCATCTGGCCACTAGTATTAATCAGGGTGTGTACTTCTATTCTTCATGATGCAGCTCTCCCAGCTCTGGGAGCTCTGCTAGCCTTTATCTAATTAATGTTCCTCTCACTGTAGCTCATTCCTGGGTTTGACACAATCTTAAGCATATAATTGCTGTAGCATGAATGTTTGTTAAAGATTAATTCCCCTTTTCACTGTTACACATTTTTCTTTTAGAAATGTTTTGGAGGTCAGTTCTATTAGTATATTCCTTCAGACAGTTGCTCACACATGTGGTAAATAGTTAATGAAGACCTGTAAGGTGCTCCACTAGGCCTTGGGAAAACAGTGGTTAGCAACCCAGGCAGAGGTCCTCTCTTCATGGACCTGTGAAACCTGGTGGTGAGAGGAGCATTGGGCAACCAACCATCTATAAACATATGATTAATACCCATTGTTATGGGCTGAATTTCGCCCCTCCCTGACTGTACATGCTGACATCTTAACCCCCAATGCCAAAGAATATGCCTGTGTTTGGAATCAGGACCTTTAAGAGGTAATTAAAGTAAAATGAGTTTATATGAGTGGACTCATATTCAATATGCTCAGTGTTCTTGCAAGAAGAGGATATTAAGAAACAAATGGGTACAGAGGGAAGACCACGTGAAGGCACAAGAAGATGACCACTGATAAGCCAAGAGAGAGCCCTGAGGAGAAATCAATCCTAATGACATCTTGATCTTGAAATCCTACACTCAAGAACTGGGGGACAATAAATTTCTAAGACACCTAATCTGCAATATTTTGTATGGCAGTCCTGGCAAACTAATGCAAACAAATATACACAATATATACAAATATATTGGTTCAATGCTACAAAGAAAAATATCCAGAAGACTGAATAGCAGGACATCTGGCTTGCTTTTTTAAGGCTTCATAAAAGAATAACAGTTGAGCCGAAACCAGTTTGGCTCAGTGGATAGAGCGTCAGTCTGCAGACTGAAAGGTCCCAGGTTCGATTCCAGTCAAGGGCATGTACCTTGGTTGCGGGCACATCCCCAGTAGGGGGTGTGCAGGAGGCAGCTGGTCAATGTTTCTCTCTCATAGATGTTTCTAACTATCTCTCTTCTTTCCTCTCTGTAAAAAAAATCAACAAAATATATTTTTAAAAAAAGAATAACAGTTGATATATATTCTAAAGGATAAGTGGGATCCTGTTGACCATAGCTGTAGAATGACTTATTTATTTAAACACAAGAATCACCAAATAGATATCTTATGTAGCTGCTGATTAAGGTTATTTTATTAGAACTCCATCACCTCTTTAGTTAGAGAAAGAACAAGTCAGACACAGCAGACTACTAAGTATAGAAAATTAACTACTGATTAGAATGAATTGCTTTATTGTTATTTTTGGAAAGCCTTTTCATTCTTACTATTCAAGGAACTATAGCAATACTGAGAAATTATAATGTGGTTGAGGAAATATGATGAACATCATTGCTTATTCCTACTAGGAATTAAGTGGACTGAGCTAAGATGGCCTTTTCAATAAGCCACTTACTTGCCTCAACTGAAAATCTCTCCATGGCAACTGGTTGATCTCTGGATCTTTGCTACTTGTGCTTCCTTTTGCACAGGAATTCTGTGCCTGGTGATGGGCCTCACTTTCCCTATAATCATTAGTGGAGTCAGCTGCTGAGCAGAGCAGAGGTCTTATACAGAGGCTTCCTCTCCCACCTCTAGGTGGCATTACATGGTGCCAAGAATCATCCCCAAATGCTGAGAATTACACTCTGTGGTGGAAGCCCTAGTAACATGAGAACAACATGCAGTGAAGCTATATTGCTCTGATGGAACACTCTCTAATTAAAAACCAAGAGTGATTTCTCTGCCATTTGATCTTATCACACTTGTTCTGAATCCTGCAGTGACATAAACACATAAGAACTCTCATCTGTGAGAAAGCATGTCCCGCGTTCAAAGACCATTATTATGTCTCTGTCTTATTTTCTCTCCACATGAAACAATTTGAGTACCTCTGTTAATATAATTTGAATGCCTTACATTTTCTGATAACTCCTCACCAACACTCTGCCCTGAATCTCCAAAGAAACAAACTAGGTGGTCTCCTTTGCCTTTATAAAATTTCCTGAGTTTCAGTAATTCAGGTTGGTTTGGATAATACCAGACTCCATTCTAAGCATTGTCTTAAGAATTTTTAAAATGACAGCTATTCCCTGCATTATGAAATAGAACATACCTCTTGTTCAATGAACAGGTGTGGACTTGAGAGACATAGTGTGCCCCAGCACATGGTACGTCAGAAAAAGCACTAAAGACTGAGATTTAAAATGCTTATAGTAGAAAAACCAGATGTTGATGCATTAATTGGAGATTTGTGTGAATGGCTACTCTGAGTGCTGAAGGGGGGAATGGCAAGCCTTGCCATATGGGGGACTCCTAGCATGTATACCCCCTACTCCTGTGCAGCCCCAGGATTCCATGTGGGATTAGGGTGCAGGGGTGACCAGACTGGGATAGGCCTTGCAATAGAGGCCAAAGGCTTTGGAAGCAGACATCCTTCTCCTACTGGCTATGTCACCTAGTTCTCTTTAGTGCTTAGGTGATACTCTTTCTATAGAATCAACATTGAGTCTTTAAAAAGCTCTTTAGAAAGTATGGGGTGTGGGAGTGTGTGTGTGTACAGGTGTGTGTTGGCATGTAGATATGTATGAATGATTTACTTTATAGCAGTACACAGCGGCCTGAGCTAAATGAGACCACAAGTCTGCCAGATGACGTGTTCTCCCTCTGTGTCAATCCTCCTTCAAGGAAGTATCTGGAAATGAGAGTACCACCAAGTTATAGAACTGTCTTGGGAAAATTCGACTTTTGAAATAGCTTATTCTTCTAAATAGCTTATTGTACATTTGTCTCTAAGTCTTTCCTCTAAAGTAGAACCTTTTTCACATTTGAATTATTTAAGCAATTGACAGTATAAAAACATCAATATGAATGGCCGCAAGATGTAGTGTAATGACAATGAACCTGGGAATCCAGAGGGAAGGCCTTAGGGGGAACCCATTTTGGCCCCTCTAACTTAATTCTGATTTTCAGTTTGCTCCTGTGCATATTGGTAAGCTGATTTCTGCTTCCTAGTGTTAGGAGTGGGTTTTTTTTTCATTAGCTGGCAGGTGCTAGCTCAAAGTCTGGCCTCAGGAGATCCATGGCATTGTCGATTATACTCTCACGTCACCTCTGGTGACATGGTATCCTTGGATTCTTTCTCCTCCTGTGCACATATGTAAGGCTCTCAAGAAAGATCACAAAAACAGAAAATAAAGGAAAAACAAGGGAGACATTGCAATATCTGGAACATCATTCTCAGAGCAACAACACTTAGTTCCCTTCTATTTCAAGGATGCATTCAGCTTGCACTCCTTTCCCTCACACCATGCAGAAAGCCCCAAGTAACCCTGGAGCCCACGCCCGTGGCACAGAGCTCTGGAGCAGGTGTGGCTGAGCCAGGTGCCAGGTTCTGCCTGTCCCCCGATCACCTGCTCATTGTGACAGAGGCAATGAGAGCATCAGGACCCTCTTGACACAAACCTGGAGAAGCTGGTCCCTGCCCAATTGATAGAGTGTGGTGCTATTTTCCATTTCCTATGATGCACCTTGTGTCAAGTGTAGCCCATGGTCCCACATATATATATATATATATATATATATATATTGGGGTAATGATCATTACTTTCCATTTTTGTATGGGATTTTCTTGTCTTTCATAAAGGCAATATTATCTCAAGTGCCTGGGATATAAGTCTCCTCAAACATGTAAGGTAGAAGAAAGCTGTTTTTCTTTGTTTGTGTTTTTGTTTTTTATCCCTTATGTAGAAAAATGCCAGCAGACACAAAACCTCAATCCATTTTGAAGAAAAATTAAAGAAGCTCAATTATTCCAAAACGGAGAGAAGAATCAAGCTTCTGAGACACACCTGAGGAACTAAGCACATTATAAACCCCACTTTTACTTATTTAAGAGAGCTCTGAAATAACTGATTATCTGCCTTTCTGTGCCAGGTGCCTAGCAGCTTGGATTAGCCACTCACTCACTCAGAAACACGCTTTCATGGCTGACGTATGCTTAATAACACCAGCCACACCTGAATGCTTCTGAGCAAGGGGTTGCTAGAGCTTGTGTTATATTAAAACTGCATTTTTGACCTGAGGCTGACATATCTCTGCACTCAAACATCTCACCAACTGGATAGAAATTGCTCAGTGCCAGTTTATGTTTTTCTACTTCAATAAGGATAATTGAGGTTTAACTTTTATAACTGTGCACATAAAAAATATTATGTTTCTGGGTTAATTCATCACCATTACAGTGAATCTTATAAATTTCATGAAAGTTTGGTGACTGACACATTCACATAGCTTTTATGACTCTGTAGAGTGAGGCTTTTTCTAGCTATAGGTCTTAAGTCAATGTGGGAAGGAAAAACATTGCACAATAGCTTCCTGGCACTGTGCTCTGGATTCTAGACATCACAGGCTTGTGTTGTAGGAATTTGGTTTATCTTCAATTTCAAGTAGACTCTCAGAGGGTCTCCACTGGCCCCTGGCTTCTGCCCACTTCTGCATATCTTCTTGGCTTAGGAAAGGACTAGGCTTACTGACTTGGCTCTAATGAACAGAACCCGGCAAAGTGGTGGGAGGCCACTTCCAGGACTGGGTTCCATGGAGACCAGGCTCTGTCCCGGGTGCCCCTCCCTCTGCCTGAGGCTCCCTCCCTCTGGGTAAGAATGCTGTCAGCATGAAGCAGCCTCTGCAGAGGCCAAGCAGATGGATGAGTGTGCACATGACCTTCTGAGCCTGACCATGGTGCAAGGGTAAGCATGGAAGCCAACCCACCCTCAGTTAAACCTTGAGATGACTGTGCCTTTCAGCCAGGCTCACCCAGCCAAGGAACCCTGGAGACCTGACTCTTAGACACAGAGGCACAATTCTTACAACCACTGAATCTTCCTGTAAGTTTTCATGCAGCTATAATTAATCAATACACTATCACTTATGTGTAAGACATTAAGAAGTTTACTGAGTGCTGAAGAATAGTAAGGGGAAGAGGTGCCTTTTTTTTTTTCCTCATCTGAGGATATTTTTTTCCCCAGTAATTCCAGTAATTTTCAGAGTGGAAAGCAGGAAGGGAGAGAGAGAGAAACATCAACATGACAGATACACATTCATTGGTTGTCTCTCTATCAAACCTGCAGCCAAGGTATATTCCCTTGACAGGATCAAACCTGCAATGCTCTAATCACCGAGCCAAACCTGCCAGGGCGAGAAATACCTTTTGAACCTGTCTGATTCCAAGACTCAGGCAGTGCTGTGATCCCCAGGGGTTGGAGGGCTCTTTTTGTTCTGAGGCTCTCCCATATTCTGACCTAATCTTAATTATTAAGTAATATCCTTTACAATTTAACTTAAATTTCTCTAACTTATTTGGATAACAAAACTCACAGCCTAGTGTGGAAGGGAAGTCATTTAAATTAAATAAAAATGCAATGTCGTGTAATATCCTGGGTGAACATTGGCCCAAGGTATGAAGGGGAGGAGATCTGAATCACATTGTATAACCAGGGGGGCTGATAAAGGGATGCTGACCCGGCAGCATGCCTCAGCACTAACCTGAGGCCAGGCAAGTGGTCTGACGTCCGTAAGTACTGGCCAACTAAGTTGGCAACACTTGTGGCAAGTCAGAGGTGCCAGTGAAGCAACAGATGGAGAAGGCCTTTTGTTGAAGAAATGGCATGTTCTCAGATGGGCTCCATATTGCTATACTTAAAATCGGTACCATGTTGCTGCAGACAGTGAGTGCTCACAGACGCCAACTATTTGAGGACAATTTTAAGTCTTGTCATCATAGCCAGATGGCATCTGCAGCAGCACTTCCTTAATAACTTTATATATATTTGGAAATATATATATATTTAAAACTCACTAACTTTTACTTGAAATAGAAAGAAATGGCCGAAAACGTCTATGGTGGTGGGGCATATAGGGAAGCTACAGAATGAGGTCCCAGATTCAAGATGAAACTGGTGCCTCGCTGGTCGCAATGTGAGCTGGGAAATTGCTTAGCCTTGAGTCTCCGGAATCCTTTGTTCCTGTCTCTATAAAGTGAAAGCAATGGCTTTCCTAAGAGAGCATTGTGACGATTCCATGGCACAGACCCTGTCACCCTGTCTGTGGAGACAGCAAAGTGCTGTGTGAACTGTCTTCATCTGCTCAATGGTGCCAGACGGGACTCTCGTTCCCGCTTCCCCATCAAAGCGCTGAGGGATGGAGAAGCATAGGGGCGTACCCAGCTATAGCTGCTGCCCTTCAGGCTGAGAGCCACTGTGAACACTGGTCAGCCTCCCACCCTGGAGCTGGAGTCTGACGCTTTGGTCAGAACCTTAACACATTTGTTGATTTGGCTGAATCAGAAACCGACTAAGAGGTATTGAGCAGATGGTACCTGTGAGGATTTCCGCTGCCCGTCCTGTCGTTTTCTGAATCAGGAGCCTCAGGGTCCCGGCCTCCAGGCTTAGCATTAGGGCCCCGGAGCCCTCAGATAGCTCTGTGGACAGAAGCAGCCCATCCTTGTTCCATGTTCGAAACTGGAAACCCACTGAGAGCCCATCGATGTTGGGGATGCCAGGCAGCAGCAGGTAACTGCTGCTGGAGTGGACAAATGTGATGGGTACAATTTGTGGTTCAGAGCAGGAAAAAGTGACATTGCCCTGGAAAACAATACAAATCAAACATATAAAAACCATTATTTTTATTCTCCAACCTGACAGCTGATACAAACCACCACCTGGACCTGACCTTCATTCCAGGATTAGTCCACATTCAGCCACAAGATTTTAAAGGAAGACTGTGTCAGCTTTGTTCATATACACCTGCAAGATTGTTGGCATTACTGTGGCAAGGTTCATGGTGCTACCTGCAAAGGGGGCCACCCTGGACCTGGGAGGGATGGGGGATGGCAAGCATCACTGTTTTTTAGAGAACTGGATGTAAAAATAATTATATCCACTCACTGAACAGATGTATATTGTAAGTCAACTATGTGCCAAGCACAAGGATCACTTTTAAAGAGATGCTCTTGAAAAAACAGATACAATATGGAATGTGCTCCAAGAGAGAGATAGCTCCTGGGGACTGTTAGAAGAAATCAGGGCACAAGTGAAGTTTTCACTAGAGAAGTGATGGAGGAAGCAGGCAGGAGGGCGGGGGTGAGCCCTCCAGCCTTTTCAGCAAAATGCACATGGGTGTGCAAAGCTTTAGAGAAATTGCAAAATGGCATTCTAGGGAACTATAGTGAACTTGACATTTCTAAACATTACGTGGGGCAGAGAGGGTCAGGCACATGAGGTAGTATTTAAAAGCCCTTTTGTGCTTATTAATGTTATCAAATTTAGAAGCAGCTAAGGGCCTTTGGCCAGATTTTTAACTCATTAGGAATGTTTTTGGAGAGATGGGTAGCGGAGGGTGGAATGTTAAATGTGCATCCACTGGAACCAGAAAGAAGAGGAAGATGATTGTCATCTGCATAAGTGAGAACTGGTCCACAGCTCTCTGGAATGACTACAGTAAGCTTCTGCAATGGTAAGTTACAGGGAAAAGGGACATGCCCACCTGAACCATGTGCAGGACTCACTTCTAGATGAATGAGGAGGAAGCAGGGGTGCCTTATAAATTGTGAAGAGGTGTTACGTTATGAAAACCATTTGACATTTTTATCTCAAACTCCATAGCCACCATATGCTGTTTTCCATCCCTATCAGTCATCATTTTAGACACAAATGAATCCCTACAACAATGCAGCAAACATATCTAGATATGTGTAATACAAACATGTCAAACTTGCAGCCCACAGGCCACATGCCTTATTTATGTGGCCTGTGTTAGCCTTTTAGTTTGACATGCCTTGTGTAATGCAATATTTTCATCTAAATAGTTGTAGACGCATCAAGTTCCAGGTAAATCCTTCCTCCCAAGGCATGATGGTCAGTGCCACTTATGCAAGAGTCTGGGATTTCCACAAGCAGAGCACCTGGCATGGCCAGCTGCTGAGTTCAATTTCCATGCAGGTGTCAGGTAATGGGCTTATATACTAATGCACGTCTGAGTTCCAAAGCAGATGAACAGTTCAGCGCCAAACACCTCAGAATCGGGAAAAGCCTCCCTCCATCCTAAGCATGATCATGATTGTCTTGTATTTCTGAAACCACGCAGCAGTCTCAACACAAACTTCTACCAAGTCTGTTTCTGGGGGTTCACTCCACAAGCAGGCTGCCATGAGCACGTCCTTGCATTAATTATTGGCTCTCGTTGCTTAGATATTTTCTTCTCGGGAGGTTTGGTCCCCAGAAGGTAATTAATGAGTCAAAGGGTAAAGCTCCTGCTATCTATCAAACAACCCTGCTGTGCCTGTAGGAGGCTGAGCACTTCTGCAATCACCTTAGGTGGTTTTAAAGAATACACAAACTGGGCTTCCAAAAGGCAAGCAATTGCACAAAAGCCCCCTCAGCAGATGTGACCTGAGGTGGCAGCTTTAGCTTCCACCTCTGACACTTCTCTCTTTCGTGCTGGGTCCCACCATTTAAAAATCTACTCACTTCCTCATGGCATTTCATTGTTGTTTCAGTGTGCTTTCATTTGATTTCTGGTGGGTTTCTGTTCAAGAATGAAACTATCCCCACTGCTGGCAGATTTGTGGAGGCTGGTTCTCTTCCAGAAGAATCAAAATCACAAATGCTGCTCTGGAGGTAAGGCCCCTTTTCCTTCTTGAGGTCAGTTTCACCTACTCTGGTGACATACTCGCCAGAGCAAAGCTGCACCCCCAGATTGAGGCAGTGCAGAGGGAATGGTTGGCTAGCAGTGATAGACTGTAGGCAGAAGTGTGGGAGGTTGTAGCGATGCCCCTCCTCCCTTCTCCTTGTGGAGCCAGGGTCTTTTCTCTTACCACATTAGTTCTCCTGCCTGGCTCATCCAATAATGCAAATGGCATAAAGCAGACTAAAAGCAACCCTGGCCAGGTAGCTTGGTTGGTTGGATGTCGACCCATGCACCAAAAGGTTGTAGGTCTGATTCCTTGTCAGGGCACATACCTAGGTTGTGGATTGGATGCCAGTAGAGGTGCATCTGAGAGGCAACCAATTGATGTTCCTCTCTCTCTCTAAAAGTCAATAAAACCATATCCTTGGGTGAGGATTATAAAACACATACACAAAAACATTTAAATTCTAATAGGAGAAAATCAAATTTATAGTACATGTGCATGAGGGGATTCACGTCAACATGAAAATTCTAAAACCAGTGATACCAAATATGACATAAATATCATTTTGGACAGAGGAGAAAGCGGGAAATGGGTTTGGACTTTAAAGGGAAAGTAAGCAATTCATAGGTAACTGAGAAAGTGGCAGACACATTCTTTTTTTTAAAATATATTTTATTGATTTTTTACAGAGAGGAAAGGAATGGGATAGAGAGTTAGAAACATCAATGAGAGAGAAACATAGATCAGCCGCCTCCTGCACACCCCCTACTGGGGATGTGCCTGCAACCAAGATACATGCCCTTGACCGGAATCAAACCTGGGACCTTTCAGTCCGAAGGCTGATGCTCTATCCACTGAGCCAAACCAGTCTCGGTGACACATTCTAGCTAGACCAGTCAGAAACAGTGGGACAGAGGGAAACCTGGAGGAGAGACTGGCCTGGACACACTGCCCACCACACTCAATCCACATGCACTCAAGTGTATAAGCTGAGGTGAGTACAATTCCCACTCACTCCATGCAGGTCTTTCTTATCAGAGTGCCTTTAAGAAGTAAGTGGGGCAGGAAACAAACCAAACAAACACTCTTCCTGAGTTCTTGGGGCTTCACTCAATTTCAGCTTGAAATATCCCGGGTGACAAGGTGGCACATTCAGGGGACACTCATTTGGGACCCTGCATCGTATGGGTGTAATATTTAGTGTTTAGCTCAATCCTAGCCATTTTCTGAGTGTCCTATGGGTCATCAGCCATGGAAGAGGGCTCTCTAGACACTCGGGGTCCAGAGGTTTATGGGTCGACATCCCTTACTTGATCAACTTCTTCACATCTGACAAGAGGTGTGGGAGCTCCTTGTCTCAGACACGTTCTGTCCCAGTGAATGTCTAAGGGATACCAAACTCTTGTTCAATAAGCAAGGGTACTCAACATTTCATGAGAGACATGCATATGATACTCAAGTGTCCCTGGCTAGATTCTGGTGGCAAGGACTCCAGAGTCCAAGTTCTTTTCCCTGGTGAAGGGGAGACAGGTGATGACCAACACCTGCTCTTCGGGCGCGGGACAATCTGAAAAGGCATTGGGGTGTGTACTCAGTGCTTAGATGGCTTCCCTTCAGATTGTGTCCTGTTGTCCCTGCCCTCATGCCTAAAATGCCCAAAACTCTGTTTTTAGAACATCCCCCCCCTTCTACTGTGTTCTTCAATGCAGCATCCTAGGGCGAGTAGAGAAGGAGAAGTGGAGTGGATGGGAAAAGCCTTCTGACCAACCTGACTCTGCTCTCCCAGGGATGTGCGCAATCCCAGCTCAGCTTCCCCAGAGTCACTTCTAGAGACTTGGTTTTCTGTTTGCAACCTGAAGCTGTTGAACGGTGATTCTAAGGTTCCCACTCATTCCCTCATTCTTTGGGTATCTGATACTGAACATTTATATCTTTATCACCTGTGTTTTCTCTGGGAGGTGAATAGGCATCTCTGAACCATTCCTATTGTCATGAGAATTGTAACCAGCATCTACATTTTAAAAGACCTTGTTTTATAATAGTTGAGAGCATAAGGAAGGAAACTATGCCTTTCCCTATCAATATCCTTTATACTAGTAACTGCAGGGACTAGAGAAAGAGGTTCTATAAATAATGATATAAAAGTAGTAAGTAAACAGAAGATAATCCTATTCTATATTTTTTTAAAAACAAAGCCTAATTTTTAAAATCAGGGTACAACAAGCAATCCATTTAATATTACTCCTTCTCTCCCCCTTTCAGAAAAAGTGTAAAAAAATACTTTACAGTGAGAATGCCAGGTCAGTGCTGAACATTATCAGGGATGGAAGTTGCTAAAACTTTCTTGGAGAGGATAAAATGAAAGACGTTATATATAAGGTCCTTAACTGGGAGCTGGTCCAAGGGCTGTGCCACGGGAATTGTGAGGAAGCAATGGGTGAAGGCAGGTTTTGATAAGCACCTTCCTTCAAACACATCCACAACAGGTTTCCACCAAACCCAAAGTTTGTCAAATGCTGACAGAAATCTAATAAAATCCAATCCATGGTGGAGGGGGCTCCTCCAAAGGGAGATGGTGCAGTTAGATGGGCAAGGGGAACTCCACATAGATTAAGTCTTAGCCATGAATCACATGAGCTGTTAGAAACAGAGCTTATCTGGTATAGAGAGGTCAACTCCAGAGATGCTGTTCTGCCTATGGATACAGTGCGGGAAACACCTTCATGATCTGAATGTGAGTGCATGATGGAAGGAACAGACTGAAATGTACTAAACAGTGAGCTAAATGGTCTACGTGTTTGTCAAACATTCCTAAGCATGGACTTGCTCATGGGGTGTGTTAGCCAGGTCTTAGCATAGAAGAAAATGCAGTCATTAACTAGACTGGATCTAGGAACCTGCAGAAGTGAGAATGACATTATTCATGCCCCACGATTGAACACAAGATCAGTTGAAGTTGTGAATGTACATGGCAGGCTTCAGACCTTAGCAGCAAAAGTTAACTGTTCCGGATTTCTTGCCGTATCTCTTTGTTAGAGATCCACTGCCTTTTTAGATTTCTACTTACTTGCTGGTCTCCTGTGGGCTGTACCTACCATAGGCTATGGCTAACAAGGCCGACACTGATGATTTGCTCATAGGTATTTTCATTTGTGAGCACTTTCTCCCAGTCAAGCTTTGGGCAGTGATGATGGCCACCATATTTCTCTAGTCATCTTGGTTTGGCGAATGTATTCCTTTGCATTCATCTCACTACCCAAATACACTTACTGCCTGTGATAGCAATAAAACCACTTCACTATTTTGTGAAAGGCATCATAAAGTTATTCTCGGATCTGCTTTAAATGATAATCTGAAAATAGAAAAGCCACAGACAAAAGGCCTATGAGAAGAATGCAAGGTCAATGGCTCTGGATGTGCAGTGGAACTTACCTGATTGGGCTATGCAGTCTCAGACATGGGACTGGGTCCCAGGAGCTGTATCAGTCCTGGGGCTCTGCAGCCTCAGCCTCACTACAGTCACATACGTGGTTTGCTCACCTGCTGTTCTGGTCATTGTTCCCCTGTATGCCCATCAGACAAAAGCCCTCCACGTGCTTCTGATGTGTGTGTGAAAGGTGGTAGGGTTTAGCGTCAGGTGGAAGGGAACTTACTGGTAGTCAGAAATCCATCTGACCAGTCTGGGGCCCAAGAGTCTCACTGCTAGATATGCCCTAATAGAAAAAGAGGAAGGCATTTGAAGAGTGAACCACTCTGCGGTAAAAGGACCTGAGGACATAGTTAGTGAGGAAAGAGTAAAAAAGTAAAATGAATTCACTATAATCAAGATGGTAAATTACTAAAATCAAGTAGATTGAGGCTGAGGAGACAATTTTAGTTGTCTTTTAACTAACTTGAGAAGTTAAGCTTTTGAATTTTTCAGTCCTGATTCAATGGCTGAATATATATGAAACCTCCAGATAACACCTTAATTACCACCTGAAAGACTTAACAAAAATATTTGCATGTACCATCTACTTGCCATGTATTCTCAAGACCATCTGACATCCACAATCCAGACCACAGGTCATCTGGAGGATCACCATCTTAGACCAATCCAGAAGCTAAGAAGCTTCTGATTCTTCTCAAAAATATATTATTCATCCTAAGAACCCTCACTATTTCCTTATTCTTTGGAAAACTCTGGGTATTACCTGCTGGTGTTTTCAATTTCCAAACCCTAAGACCTTTGAATAAATCCTTACATTGATTTCTAGAAAAGCATCCACTCTTTTTGAGTTTGTTCAACATTAACAACAAACAGGTTGAGAATAGACCTTGACCAAAGGTAGAATTAATTTGATTGAAATCAGGTTCATAACAGTAGTTAGAAGAAGGGACTGCATTGGTGGTCAAGCGTGGTAGAAGATGGCCACTTAGCCTACTCCCACTGGGACTCCTCAGTGCTCTATAGCCAAATCCTGGTATAACCCTTTCTTTGGTTGTGCGTGAAGATGATATGTCAGATATGGTGGAGTAGAAAACAAACTTTCAGGCCTCCAGAGAATACAGCAGACCCAGTTGAAGTTCTGCTTGCCTTGACTGACTTTAGAGTATCCTAAATGTGACATTTCCAAGGCTTATATCACTGTGCTGAGCTGTTATTTATAAAGCACTTCAATTGCGGGTGTTTGTTTTAAAACACCCTGGAGCATGGGAAAAAAGCAGTGTAAATCTGAGGTTCAATTATAAGGCACCAAAACAAAGCCAATCGAGCATTTATAAGATGTAGGGAAATGCTCTTGATTTAATCTATTTATGGGGAAAGATTTGAAAACAAGTTCTTGATTTTCCAAATAAGTACAACCATTTCTAATTTGATCTGTATTCAAACTATCAGGATTGATTAGCATCTATCAGCAAATGTAAGAGAAAGGCTACACTGTGAACTGAAGCTGTCTTCCCAATTCACAAACTCAGGGAGAGGAGGGGACCAAAATACATCTCTTTTATATATTTGTGGAGAGATAGGCTCCTTCATTCTTGAGTTGATTTATTCAACAGACACGTATTAAGTCGTTCACATGAGCCAGGCTAAGTCCTGCTGGAAAGGATGGGAAGAACACAGCCCAGAAGACAGGCAGGCTCAGCCCTTGTTCTCCTGGAGCTTGCATTGCTTCTGGATGTAGAGCATGGACCATGCCATCATACTGTCATTACATGCATGAGAGAAGTCTATTGCTAGAATAGTATTTACTAGGAGTGAGCAAAGTGCCTTTTTGATCTATGCTTGGGATGTTAAGTAAGAAGGAGTAGGGTTGGGAACAGGGATAGATTAAAGGGTGAGAAGATAAAAAGTGCATTTTTAAAATTTAAGGTAGACTAGATGTTTGTCATTAATCTCCACAATGCAACATTTTGTTTCTGGGGAAAAAAAAGACTTCAAGGATAGAAATAATTTTTCTTGAGTTTTCATTTGTGGAACACTCAGGAGAGAAGCCTTTTTAGATTGGAGAGAACACCCTATTTACTGCCAAAATGCAGGCAGGCTTGCACAGGTGTTTTCTCACACAGCACTCTCCTCTGACCCTCTATGAGCTGGTTGCCTACACTGGGGTCCAATGATAGCCACAGACCACATTTGACCTTAGAGACTCTCTCCTGCCTTTGCCTCTCCTGAGTCTACTTCCTGTTCCTCCTGCCTATGTGTGTCTCCATTTCTGACTCTATTTTGTGCTTATTCCCTTTACATCAAAGATGAACACTCCCATCTGAGTTTTTGGTTTTTGCAAAGGACAGTTCTTTTTACCTAGAAATAAAATTCAAACTTCGGGAATTGGGGAATGGAAAGTCATGAAAAGTAGACCCATGATAAGTGATAATCCCTTAGTTTTAAGGCACAGGATAAAGCTATAACTCTATTCTAAACATTATTTAATTTTTGTACTAAAGATTGTGCAAAGCTATATAAAATATAAATTAAGAAGGTCAAAATATTAATAATCTTTTTTGGTACTTAACTTTCACTTCTAGAAATCTATTTTCAGGAAATAATTTGACATTGGCCTAAGATTTATACAATGAGCACCATTATTTATAATAATGAAAATTTGTGCCTAAAATTGAAGAAATGCTTAGATACATTGTGGTATTTACACCTGACATACTCTTTTGCCATAACTTATAGCAATGTTTATGCTAAACATAAAATTGTTTATAATATAATACCAAATAAAGGAAACAGAATACAAATTTGCCCATATAAATCAGATAAAATAGACCTGTATAAATAGGTAGGTATAGAATAAGGGTAATTTGTAAAATACTGGTTGTCCCTGGGTAGTGGAATTATGTCTATTTTTATATACATAATTAATTTTTTTCACAATTTTTAATTTATTACAATGAAGATAATTGGTGGAATAGTTTTCCAAGAATTTTATTTGAAAGCTTTCATTGCAATATTCAGGATTAGTAACTATTATCAAGGGCATTAGTGTGGATTATTGAGAAAAAATAGTAGTTAATCTAAGTAGGGATAGAAGCAGCTGGATATGAAACCCTCATTTGACTACTATATTTCAAATGGTTTCCACTTCTGAATAATTTCAGAATTGTATGTTTTCTCTACTGCAATTTTTAATTGTGTGTCTATTCTACTCAAGGCCAAGGTAACAAATCTTACAGTAGGATAAGGTCAAAGGAAGACTGTATTTGTGTGTATGTGTGTGTGTGTGTGTGTGTATGTGTGTGTGTGTGTGTGTTAACTTTTTCCTTTGAAGTAAACTTGCTTTTCCAAACTACTTTTCTTGTCCCACACACAAAGCAACGGTTCACTCTATAAGCACATATTGGTGCTACTATGATTAAATCCACATTAGTGAGGAACAAAAGTTCTGAGATCTCAAAACACAGTGTGTGCTTCTTGATTCTTAGGAAGAGATTGAAAAAGGAGCAAGTAAGTGTGAAGGGCAACTTTCACCAATTGGCCTAGAAAACTAAGCGAATTTGCAGCTTAATAACAAGTATCTTATAGAAGTCAGCATTTCAATTATCTATACGATAGGGAGAATTATATGTAATTATGATTATTGCTATTATCACTATACATAAACATTAAAAAGTTTTCCTAATAAAAGCAATTTGAAATGATAGAACATGCACTACAATATGTAAAATTGGGGTAATAGATAGTCTACATCAAACCAAAGAACTTACATGCATACCTGCATAACCCACTGACACAGACAATAGCTCAATGAAGGCCTGAGGAAGGGGCAGAAGTGGGATGGAAGGGGTCAATGCAGGGCAAAGGAGAACATCTGTAATATTTTCAACAATAAAGACATTTAAAAAATCTGTTTAATAAAAATATAATGAAAGCCACATATGTAATTTAAAACTTTTTGGTGGTTATGAAAAATAATTTTACATAGATCTTGCCTTGACTGACAAGATCTTAAGTAGACTTATGATCATTTCACTATGTATACAAATAACGAATCATTATGTTATACACCTGAAAATAATGGTATAAATTATTAAATAAGTAATTTCAAAAAGTAAAATATTAACTTTAGTTTAAATATTGTTTTTTAGCTCAATATATACAGATATTATTTAAACATGCAATCTGTTTTAAAATTATTGAGATTATTTTCACCCTTATAACACATCTCAATTTGACCTAGACACATTTTGATGCTCAATAGTCACATATGGCTTTGGCTACCATATAGGACAGAAAACTCGAGAGCCTTGCTATAATGGTGATGTTAAAATTGGGCTTTCCTACTGTGACACTGAAATAGAAATTCTTTCATTTCTTGTATGAGAACTGCCATATACTGACCTCAGTATTCAAAGAGATTTTGACAGAAACACCTAGTCAATACTCAAAGTCACATCTCCTTGCCTTTTTGGGTAGAGGAAGTCCAATTTATGCTCAGCTGGGTGAGCACATTTCCTCACTGCCCCTGCAGTCATTTGTGGCCAAGTGACTGAGTCTTGCCTGTGAGGTACAGCAGGGCACAAACATTGTGTGAGGCTTTCTGGGAGGCTCCCTGAGAGGCACTCTCATTAGAATCCCATCTCCTTTTGCTCTTCTGCAGCTGTGCATGTGGATGGAAGGCCTATGGTTCTGGAATCCTGTGGTACCTAACCTTAGGGTGGAGCAACAGGGTAAAAATAGCCAAGCAGAAGGATCCAAGCATCAGAGTCCCTAACAACTTCAGGGTCAAGCCTATGCTTTTGTTTTGTTTGGAGGAGGGAGGTTTACAAATGAATGTGTCTTATGCTTTATTGAGAAATTATGTTTCTAAAAAGTATTAAATATATTTGCCCATTCAAGAACATATATTTCTAGAGGTTATGAAATATATTTATATTTATACCAGTCTAAAGAGAGCTAATTTCTTACTTTTTAGTTATTTTACTAAGCATTAAGTTTTCTAATAATTAAAAATTCTAATTAAGATTAAATGAGCCGAGACTGGTTTGGCTCAGTGGGTAGAGCGTCGGCTTGCAGACTAAAAGGTCCCAGATTCGATTCCGGTTGGGGGCATGTACCTTCCTTGCGGGCACATCTCCACTGTGGGGTGTGCAGGAGGCGGCTGATCGATGTCTTTCTCTCATCGATGTTTCTGACTTTCTATCTCTCTCCCTTCCTCTCTGTAAAAAATCAATAAAAAATATATTTAAAAAAAAGATTAAATGAAATTAATGTATATTTTGGGTAAAAGAGGGTATACATTATGAAAACGCAACTTTTGAGGGAATTACAATAAAAGTTGTAGGAAGCTTATGAAATGGAATCTTGAGAAAGAAAATTTCATGGGTGATAGGTAAATAAGATTGGAATGAATGTAATTAAGTGAATTTAAATATCAAAAGTAAGGTCATGAAAAATTAGTTTGGTTTTCTCTTTCCTTATTAAAAGGACAGTTTTTTTGTACTGATTAGTTTGCTCATAATAAGATTATATAAAGTTTTCTGCTTAGAAAGCAAAGATTCTGTGCTTTACCAAAATAATTTTCTGTGCTTTATATTGTCTTAATCAGGTCCTTGACTACTTAGGAAAACAAAATTACCTCAATAGTAAGAACTAAAGTTTTGATAACACATGATGTAACCTTCTGTATTTGTCTTTGACATATTTTATTGTTATTTTAGTTAAGTAATAATTAAATATTGTTTCATAATGATCTGTGATCTTGTTAGTCTAATGTCCAAACCTTTTAATGTGTTTGACAAATTTCTCAAAATTCAAATGTTAGATGAAGTCTTTCCTTGACCTGGAATACCTCAAAAGGTTAGTTTTTTTTTGTTGTTGTTGTTCTTATAAAAGAGAAATCTTAAACTACTTAGGTGTATTTGGTTTATTAAATTGCATAGGAAGCATTGTAAAATAACACACGGGGCCTCTAGCATTATTACATGGGCAAATAGTATCAGTATATGTTGCAAAAAATCATATGAAATTTCTAAATTTCTGATATGTCCTGATAAAATATTTGCAATTTCAATTGCAGTTATCTCAGAATGTTGTGTGTTATAAAGGAAAGCAATTTTATTTTTTCAATTTCATTGTATTTATATCTTTAACCATGTCATTCTAAGGTGTTTTTGTCATTTAAAGAAAGTTCTTGTTTTGCGTTGGTGTTTTTGCAAATTGTTTAATCTTTAGAAAGATCCACTGAGGGGACTCTGACTTATTCTAAAATATAGATTTCTGATAAACTTTCAGATCAGTCAGACCTTTAAACTGGATGAGGCCATCACAGTGGGCCTTGCAAGCCAATGTCACTGGTGTCCAGATAAGAAGAGGAAATTTGGACATACCAGTGGTACCTCGAGATACGAATGCCCTAACATACGAGATTTTTGAGATATGAGCCATCAAGCGAGCGATTTTTGCTTTGAAATATGAGCAACATTTGAGATAAGAGTAATCGCGAGGATCTGCGGGCTGCACGTGACCCACCAGTTTACCAGGAATCTAGCGTCTCATAGTTTCCCACGCCTCAAGGTTACGGAATGAATTAAACTCGTATCTCGAGGTACCACTACAATATTTAAAGACTATTCTTTTAAAAAATGAAGACTAGAAAATATACATTTTTATAATATTGTGGAAGGCTTTGTTGAGAACACGGGTACTTTTTTTCTTCCTACTTTTTTGTGTTTACCAAAATTTCCTGTAATTTATTAATATCAGTTTTTAATGGAAAATGGGAATTTTATAGTATTTTCAAAATACTTCTTGATTTGTCCAGAGGTTGCTTAGTTATATGGGTGAGAGGGCTGAGGTTCCTGTGCTTTCCCAGAGCAGCCTCTGACCTAATCACCTCCTGGCTCTCCGAAACACAGGGCCACCACTTCCTACTTAGGATGTGAGGGCTTCGGGACATCTGTACTTATCCCCTGAATTCAGATACACGCAGTACAGAAGTCCAATCGCTCGTTATCAATACTTACACTTATGGGTAAAAACATGAAGAAAAGATCCTTAGATTGTCCTTCTTCTTTTCGGTGGTCATCACACTGAATTAAAAGTCTGATAAATTCACATGCTTCCCAGTTTACTAAAAGCATGTGGAATGGGTTTTACTGTGTTTCCAGTGTGAAGAATCGTATTTGTCCATGTATGTGAAATGAAGAACATGAATCAAAGGCTGCCTAGAAAACTAAGGGCATCTTCTGGTGCTGCCGGAGCCCCACTTGCCTCTGGAAGCTGGCACTGAGTGATCCTTTCTCAGGTACGATCATCAGCTGTGGGTGCTGCAGCATTCTTCACAAAGCTCTGCTTGCAGGCCTTCACTCTATCCACTGAGCCAAACCGGTCTCGACTACTGCCACTATTTTTAACTAAGCAAATTTGTAGTGATGAGTTAAATAATTTGTATTTTATACCTGTGTGATACATGCTATTATCATCTAAGGCTGTGGCAGGCAACACTAAATCATGAACATGGGTGTGCCTCCCTTTGTGTTCTCAACTCTTCCTATAGATGTCCAGATTATCTAATTTTTAATCTAAATTTTCAAAGAAAATAAGGTTTCTGAGTCTCAGCTCCAAAGCCACCATCTTTGTCCTGATGTTGCTATTGGAGTTGGACCATATAAACATTTCTCTTTTGTGCTCTGGCCAAAAGTTAGACTTTGCAGTAAAGGGCAGAGAGGGCACTGCAGGGGTAGGGATAGTCTTTGGAAATACTTCCCTTCCACCCAGGTTCCTTTCCTCTATTATTGTTTGTCAGTGGGAACCCAGTGACTCCATGGAGTTGACCTCCACGTGTGCGCACTCAGCCCACACGCCCTGTTGGTGAGCTTCCACAGGCAGCTGAGACCTATGCTTTCTGATAAGCATCTTCGGTATTGCAGGCTGCAGGATTCCCCTGGTAATCAGGACTCCCTGGATCATAGCCTGGGAGGTGGACAGGGGGAGCTTGCTTAGGCCTTAGTTTCTCTCTTCATCTAGAGGAAGTACCTGACTTCTTATATTTGATATTTCTAAACTCCTCACAATCCTCTTTTACAACATTTTAATAGCTAAGCATCTGCTACTAGCTAACAATATTTATATTAACAATTTTCATTTCAAATAAGTTGGACCATGGCAGATAAAGATGTCCTCTAAATCTTGTGAAAGAAGGTGAGAGTTTCTGAGAAGCTAGCCCATAGCCCAGCTAGCCAACATGGAACTGATGCGAGGTTAGGACGCTGTTTAATCAGGGTCCTGGTGACCAGACAAGAAACACTTACATAAGATGATTAGGATTTTGTAAAAATGGAGAAAAGATTTAATTTTATCTATTGTTCTCCTAATTTAGAGTTTAACCTGAATCTCTTGACTGTGGTTCATTGAGGCCTCAGCACATCTCTGTGCCCCTAAAATGTTATTCAAAATAAAATGTGTCCTTAGTTTTCATTATATTATTTTTTTATAGGGATGGGTGTCGCTTAACATCTTAGTAATCACTGATCTGAAGTCTTTGGCATTGTACTTGTAAAAGGCCATTTACAGAAGAGGAGATACACGATCACAGAATTATTTCTTTGTGGGGAACATACAATAAGAAATAATGAGCAAAATGGAGCAATAAATATAATTGTGACACTGTTATTAACTGTTAGTGATTCAATCTCTATAGTATCTCAGGAGTAACTGTTATATCCAGATTCTATAGTTATTATGTAATAGTTATGAGGTTTAACTTTACTGGCTTAAAAGCTCATACCCTTACTGGCCAGTGTTGCTCAATGGTTGAACTTTGACCTATGAACCAGGAGGTACTGGTCTGATTCCTGGTTAAGGCACATGCTTGGATTGTTGGCTGGATCCCCAGTAGGAGGCAGTGGAACAATGACTCTTTCTAATCATCAGTGTTTCTCTCTCTCTCTCTCTCTCTCTCTCTCTCTCTCTCTCTCTCAAGTCAATGAAAATACATTTAGGAAAAATTTAAAAATAAAGATCCTATTCTTCCTCAACACATAACACCTTCATCTATAATTACTGTCACATATTCAACACTGTGAGAGACACATAAAGCTAAGTTTATTTTGTGAAACTTACAAAACACTTAGGATGATAGGAAAAACACTGTTGCAAATAACTAGACTGAAATAAAACATATTGTTCCTTAGAAGTACTTGAGCTTTTGCATAGACAAGTGGTTGGTAAACTGCAGTTTGCTGCTCTGTTGACTGAGTTTGCGGACCACTGCATAAGGCATTAATTACCCTTACACGGAAGTTTTGAGTTCAGGTTAAAGACATTAGTACATTATTAAAATTTTTTAAGTGTTTTTTTCTAAGGCAGTGGTTGGCAAACTTATTAGTCAACAGAGCAGCAAATTGCAGTGACAGCAAGGGAATCATAATGGACCCAAGAGCTTGAGAGAGATTCTGAGAAGGCGTGTCTGAAAGGCGTTTGTCGCAGTTTGCTGACCACTGGCATAAACTATTCTGCTGCATGGACTGCCTTCTTATCACCTTGAGATTATTTAAGTGATATCATTCTTCAACGTTCATGTCAAGTTCCCACACTTTCATTAAGTATTTCATGGCTAACAGCCCTGTGACCACTCCTTCTAAACTTGTGTAGGCTGTCTTTGAGTTTTGCCAATAGTGAACAGTGGCTGGTGTGTGGTATTTGGAAGCACTGTCAGCCTCTCAGGATGGAGGGCATGAGGTATAGTCAGAGCAAGGAAGCAGAAAGCTGTGGAAAAACCAGGGGTATATATTAAGAGTAATAAAGGTGGTGAAACAAAAAGTGTGTGTCAAACCATACAGGCAAGTGTGGCAAGAAGGAGAGGGTTAGCCAGCAAAACAGTTGGAGGGCAGGAGAGCAGAAAGCACATGTGAGGAGATGGCCAACATCAGAGCATCAGCTTTGAATTTTGAATTCTGAAATGGTGTGTGGATGTTAGAGCAGAGAGAAGTTTAACCAGTTAACAGCCACGATATTTTGAATTTAAAAAGGTCCAGCACTTGCTTCTATAGATGCTTATGGTGTACAAATGGTTAAATTTTCTCACCCATTAGAGGCAAGGATCATTAACCATGAACACAGTAAGTACTCAAACATTTTATTTTGATGATGAATCAAGTGCTAAGTTGCATCATTTCATGTAAATGTGTGGATGACATCAAGGAAATCATAATTGACCCAAGAGCTTGAGAGAGGTTCTGAGGAGAAAGCGTGTCTGAAAGGCGTTAAGCATGGCCAGTGACAGCACATTCTATGCCACTATTTTTCTAAACCAATGGATTCTGTTAATGGACCATAGAACCTACTTTTATCCAGTCTGTACCTGGCCCCAGGACTTCCTAGCACAGATAATCAACTGGAGAGGACTCGTTCAGGGTGGACACACTAGTACACCCTAACTGTGGTTCCATTTTTATAATTTTAACACTTCCTAATTGTTTGTCTCAAAGCTCCTGAAACCTGACTTCCAGTTACCCATAGCCTCTCCACAGGCAAAACTCGAAGTTCCATGGTTGACACAGCTTTGGGGGCTCCACAACTCTGTTCTGCCTCTGAGAATCATATAAATATTTTGAGTATCCCTATGGTTCAGGGTTGTGGATACTTGGAAAAAGATTGCTAGTTTGGAGCTGGGACTTGAAAGAAAGATGAAAAAAGGCATCTTAGATGGTGTTAGAGAGCAGAATGATAGGCTTAGAGGAGGTAATTCACAGTGAGTTCCAGGAGGAGTGGATAGACTGCCTGGCTGGGAAAGAAGAAGCCCTGGTCAGAAACTATATGAAATAAACTTTTATATATTGGATAATGAAGGATTCAAAACTCAAGCTCAAACTATTCTTCTATTCACCTTGTAGAAATACAAGGGCCATTGCTAACAAAGGGCTGAGTTTCTGAGGAAGCACTTACGAAAGGTTCTCATCCATCTCTTTCATCCTTGGAGAAAGAGCCTGGAAGCCAAATGCCAGATACTAGACACACTGAGAGCTACGGGACTAGTTGGAAGCTCATGTCAGGGTTACATCTTAGGTTTCCCCCAGACACTCCATCCTCAGCTGCCACTTTTCTGCCCCTAAGTTTTTACATGCAAGAGGCACCCAAGAGCAAATTATTTGACAGTTAACAAATTACATAGTGGCCATATCTGAAACATCTCATTGGTCTTCAATTCCCAGGTCAGTGGCACTATTCATGAATCTGTCCATCTTTGCATTTCTTTCTTCACTTTGACATGAAAGTCATTCAGGGCCCTAGGAAAAACAGATGCATAATGAAAAATAATAAAAGTTGATAGTGTGATAGTGTAGTATTTTCCAGAAGAAGAGAAAGACTGTGAATGACTCAGTCGTTGACTATATATCATTGACTTTGCCTAGTCCTGAGCAAAAGTTTCTTTAATATAAAGAGTAGATTATAATATCTGCCTCTATCTGCCTCTCACAGATGTTTCAGGGACAAAAGAACTAATACAAAGGCAGGTCCATCTGTCATTCCTCTCACTGTCTTCTGGAATTAACATTAACATTGTCTATAAGACAAATGAAGGGACTATCGGTATTATTATTGGAGTGGGGGAGATAAACATGCTTTGCTCATTAGTTGAACGTTTGAATAGAAGAAACATAGTTCATTCCAACTTTAATTTAGCCCCATTTAAAAATAATTTGAATATTCAAATGGCTGGGAAGCATAGGTGAAACTGGTAGGAGAATCATGTTCCTCTGTACACTGTGTGTGTGGGTAGGGAAGTTGGTAAGACTTTAAACAATATGGGTTGAGTCAAAAAAATCTATTTTTGTAATTGTTTTTGGCAGCAAAAATTCAAGCCTAAATTTAACATGATAGAATCTTACATAAACTATGATGAATTTATTTAGTATTTAAATGATGTGTTGATGCTTATAAATATATTAAATAATTTTAATAAAAATTTAAAGATAGAAAATATTTAATAAAATTTTAACCATAAAAAGCAAGATATAAAGCTATCAATAAAATATGGTCTATGATATATAAAATATGTATTTAAAAATGAAAATTATATATATATATATACATACACACACACACACATACACACACACACACATACCCATGAGAACAGTGTTTTTCTCTCTGGCTGTTTGTGTGTTCTGTATATTCAAATGTTTTTCAGAAAAAAAATATGTATATATTTGGGACCCCTCGGAGGATGTCCTACTGTCCCTACTGTCTGCTTAGGCCCCTCCTATAAGGATAGGGCCTAAACTGGCAGTCAGATATCCCTCTTGCAATCCAGGACTTCTGGCTCCTAACTGATTGCCTGCCTGATCACCCCCTAACCAGTCCCTCTCTTTCAAGCCTGGTCTTCCCCTAACTTCCCCCTGCTGGCCTGGTCACCCACTAACTGCTCCCTTGTTGACCTGGTTATCCCCTAACTGCTCCTCTGCCGGCCTTGTCACCCCTTAACAGCCCTCCCCCCCACACACACACATAACAGCCTTGCCACCCCTTAACTTCCCCCTGCCAGCCTGGCTGCCCCCTAACTGACCCCATGCTGGCCTGACCACACCCTAACTTCTCCCCTGCCAGCATGATTGCCCCTACCTACCAGCCTGATGGCTCCTAACCACTCTACCTGCCTGATCACCCCTAACTGCCTCTGCTTGGTGACCTGATCGCCCCCTAATTGCCCTTTTGCCTAGCTGGTCATCTCCTAAATGCTCCTCTGCCAGCCTGGCTGCCCCCTGACTGTTCACTTGCCAGCCAGGCTACTCCATAACTGCTCACCTGCTGGCCTGGCCACCCCCTAACTGCTCCCCTGCCTGCCTGATCACCCCTAAATGCCTCTGCGTTGGCCCCTTTCACTGTAGTTTTATCCAGAAGGAAGTCAGATGTCTGGTTGACCGATCTAATTAGCATGTTACCCTTTTTTTAGTATAGGTATGTATGTTTTAGCATTCTAAAGTAGTTTGTAATAACTTCAAGTATGATTTCCTTATATGAATTCATGAAACAGGTTACCTTCAAAGTTATAACACTGATTTAAAGTAGAATAATTTTCAGAGAGGATGACCATTTTCTTGTTATTTTATTTTTTTTAAATTTAACTCACATTATTTCTCATATGACCTTGAAATTATTTCAGTTTTTTTCAAAGAAAGATAGGAAGTAACTCCTCTGGATTCTAATAACTTGGAAATACTTTTTCCAGGGAATGAGAAGCATATGATGTAGAAGCAGCTTATGTGAATATCAGGTTGGTCGATGGCAATGGAAGACAGCAGGAGTGCTCCAAGAGAAGACATGGTAAGTCAATGTTTTTTCAAATGGCATCTTCCATCAAGGCAAAGTATAATTTGTCACAGAGCAGGCTCTAGAGATGAAACATGATCCCAGGGACAAACTGAAGAGATTATAGGCTTCACTAGACACTAGGGAGTTTTCGCTGAGCAATTTTCATGAGCTTCTGGGTCATAAGAAGGTAAGACAAAGTTTGTGTGTGTGTGTGTGACTTCAGATGTGAATGTGTGTCTGTTGTCATCTGTACACTTATAGTTATCTCTGAGTGCATTTCTTTGGCTTCAGCACTACAAGAAATAAACAATTATGCTCAAATGAGGTAAATGACTGAGAAGGGACACAGAAAGTAATAAACTTCCCCCACCCCCACTATTACTTAGTATGCTTGTTATTCCAAGTTCACTGGGTAATGTCTTTTCTAAAAGCTGTATTTTATGGAGCAAATCATTTAAGCAAATCTGATCTAGAATTGGTCATTAAATTCCCTCAAATCAATGAGATGAATAAGTTTTGTAACATCTTTAACCCAAAACTCACTTCATAATTTATACAGTTTTTGAGTAAACTAATCTTCAAATTCAGGTGATAGAACATGAGCTCTCTCCAAACTACTTTTATTATTGGTTGGGATCATAGAATGTAAACTGTGTGTGATTCATCCATTTTCTACCCAAGATGACAAATAAATACTCATTTGCATGTCTACTTCAGTCAAATGGAGTAGTAGGAATTTTTCTTAATAATAGGTCTAACTTTTTGAGTACTTACTGTGGACCTTGTATTGTACAAAATACAGAGTCAATCTTCACAATAACATTTGGAATTTGATTCTACAACTTTCCCTATTTGATATCATTTGAGATATTTATGAGAGAGCATGGATTGGGGACTAGGAACCTAAGTAGTTTATCTCCCATTACGTTCCTCTGGTGCTGCCAGGAGCAGTGAGCTGAGAAGATTGCTACTTCCCTCAAGATTGTTCAGTAATATTAGCTGTAATTATAAACACTTTGAATTGGCCATCACCCACCCAGTGTCTGATTTCCATTATTTGGATACAAAGGCACAGAAGTGAATTGACATGGTCAGTTAGCTCCAAAGACAATCATACTACTTCCTTTGCTTCTGGGAGAGGTGATGTAACAATCAGAAAGCATCATTTATTATGAAGTGGAAGGTATGAAATTAATCATTCTCAGGAAACTAGGAGGGCAATATTTTCTTATTTATATAGTAACACCCATTACAGGTACTATACACACATTTCAATGAGCCATTCACTTCCTGAGAGTTTATTATATTGTGGTACATTAGCATAGGATGAAAGATTTGAGGAAGAAAAGGGAGGTGTTTTTTATGTCTATATTTTACTGCATTTCTGGATGTGGAAGATCATTTTTTAGTCATATAAAGCTATAAAGACTAAATCCAATTATTTCCATGGAGCAGCTGCTCAATTTCTAGGGAGTGGGCAAGTTCCACAAGGAGGGAATGACAGATTACATGGGAGATGCTGCTACTGCAGCTGCTGGAGGGGCTAGAGCTGGACACAGCCCAGCCTGTGCTCCCTGAGCCTTGCATCACATTTTGTAATATGTGGGCATTACCATACATGCATAGCATTGTGTTGGCTCCTGAGTCTTCCACTAACTCTGAAATCACCAGGCCTGGGAGAGCATCTGTGAGCACTGGAAAAGGACCAAAACATCATCCCTTTAAAGGTCCTCACTTAGCACAGAGGTGATTCAGGGACTTGGAGTGAAGCTGACTTTGTAGCTGATATTGTGTCTTGGGGAAACTTTAAGACCGACTAAGGAAATAAAAGATGCTGTACTTGTAATTAAGACTGCAAACTATTTCTTCCCACATGGAATTTTAAGTGTGTGTGTGTGTGTGTGTGTGTGTGTGTGTGTAGTGATCTAAAGTATCACTTAACCAAGGTGATAAAAGTATTTTGGAAGAAAAATATGTTTTTTTTCCACTTAAATTATGAAGGTTAAAAATAAAGGATGTCTACCTCTAAAGTAAAACAGTTTTCTTGGGATTATTTTGCAAGTACATTGTACATACTAAATGGAGTCTTTGTGCTTCCTAATAATAATACCACCAATTAGGCTCTGAGGAATAAAGTATGCTAGCAGAGTTTTAGGAAACTTGGCAAGTGGTAAGATAGTTTGAACTCAGAAAACATTTATTACATTTTTAGTTAATGGTTGTCACAAAAAAAGAGGTAAGTTTGCCAATACTTAGAAATGCATGGATTTTTTTCCTCATCCTTCCTTATTTCTCCTTTTTTTGCACCACAGACTCAGTGAATTATCTAATTATATCTGATTAAAACATCTATAATGCATACTATCTATGGAGACTTTCCTTGGGAATGTTGCCACAGGGACCCCTTTGATAGCTGAACTCACGCTTTGCGGGAGGAGGAGCCCAGGTGCTGGGCAGTGACAATGAGAAATGTTTGCTCAGCTCCTTGTTTTCCAAATTGCCTTGTCAGCTCCTAGCACTGCAGAGGGCACTGCAGCAGTCCAGTCCCTGCATCAGGCAGAGCTTCCCTGCTTTCCCAAGTGAGGTTTCAGGACAAGCACCTAAGCTGCACTTCAAGCATGTGTGATCCACTGCATTGGCAGTGGAGCTTATAAAATGTATCCTGGGCATAAAATTAGGGATGGATGGGCATAGTATGCATAACATGGCTCCAGACTAGACTCAGGGGAAGAGTCATTAGCAAGACTCTTAAGTAAAAGCGCTTAGCTTCATGAGGAGTGGGGAGCCTAAGCACATGTTGTGGAAGAATTGTCCAAAGGCAAGGGCTGGACCAGTATTTCCTAGAACCAGTGGCAGGGAACTAAACCCCTTCGCATCATCAATACTATTCAGAATAACAGTCAGATATTTGGCATAAACTTTTTAAGATGTTGACAACTTTAACTCAAGTGTGATTTCCCCCAAATAACCTTGCCTTGCACCCTGGAATCCAATGGGCATATTAACAAACATGCTAACTTATGGTTCCCCAAAATAGAAATTTCAATTAGAGTCTATACTTATCAAAGGAAAACAAAACACTTAAAGTTCTTGTAAATCTCAGCTTGACCAGATAGCCCAGTGACCATTTTGCAAAGAGAATCTGTTTTTCCTGTCAATGTCAGGATGTCCCACGCCTGTCCTGGGTTTTAAATGCATGTCTATTAAGGAACTTCTGCTTCTGGGAAGAGGAAATAGTATGATTTTCCTTATTTCTACCACAAAGTACAACTAAAAATCTCTACACATTACATGTCAGAGAAAATTAAGAATATGAGGAGTGGAGAGAAGAAAGCCAGGATATGTAAGTGTTTTGAAGCCCAAAGAACAAGAAGGTGAGGAGGGTGAGTTCCCTAGGTGTTTTTTTTTTTTTACCTTATGTATCCAAACTTGTTGCTGAAGAAGCTAGCAACCCAGAGACCAGCTGGTATAGAACAAAATTTACATTAGACGTCTGTTGTCTATAATCAAAGGAACAGGAAAAGGAAGCATGGCACTTAGAAACCTTCACACAATAGCTGCTTGATGCCAGCCAAGCACCAAGAACATCCCACCACCACCACCAGGCTACCCAATGGCACCCAGAACTCCCAGCCAGGTGTCAGGGAGGACTAAGTAGGGAGCCTGGACTTCCACCCTTGTAGACATAGGAAGCCTCTCCTGTGGGACCAGTGGAGACCACATGTCAAGTACAGGACTCAGCAGTAAGAAAGGACTTCAACCAGTCCCTGCAGGGGTGGTATCAGAGAAGGCTCAGTGGCAGAGCAGGATTTTTACTGCAGCCCAGTGATAACAAAGAGAAATAGTTATACACAGAAAAGAACATTATGTATTGATAAAATGGCTAATCCATAAGGAAGAGACAATCTTTACTGTTCTCACCGAACCACAGAGCTATAAAACATAGGACCTCAAACTGACAGACCTGGAAAGAGAAATCGACAAATCTGCAAGTATAGCTGGAAATAGCATTAGTGATCACCAACCATGTGCAAGGCACCTGCTAGGCATTGTAAATGTTCCAGTGACAAAGAAAAAGACAGCCCTGTTCTTCAGGAAACTCACCATCTATTGGAGGGGAGAAATAGTTAGTAATTAAAATTTATTTCACTTGCTGAATGGGAATCTCAAAACATCAAAAGTTTAGCCTCTTGTTCAAAATACTTTAAGTATCAACAATAAAAATTAATTAGACTCTCTGGTTTTGTTGTTTCATTTCCCACAAGTAATAAAGACCATCATGTTGGCCCAATGTAGACTGCAAAACTTATCCCAGCTGCCACAGAAATCATAGCTGAGTACATGAAATTCTCCAGACACCTCTAATGCCTTGGTTTCTCCCAATAAACCAATCCACACTGATAGTCCCTGCATTTCCTTCCCTCTCCATGGAGGTGAATGGAGCCTCCAAAAGGATTATAAACATATGATGAAGATGTGACAAGGGTGAGATGTGTAAAGGGTTAGAAAACATCAAGCCAAAAAAATGCCAACTTACCACAGTGTAAATCTGATGCTTCCGCCTTTTAGCTAGATCAATTATGTTGATTCCATTGTAGTAGAGATTTTCCATGCATCCCTGGAAGTTTTTCTTTAAAAAGGTCCCAGGTTTGCTTGGTACTGGAATTCCTCCAAAACTAAGCTTTATAAGGAGAAAAAAAGAAAAACAAAACAAAACAAAACAAAACAAAACAGAAACATAGAACACCTTAGTTACAGTCTCTGAAGGAACAGGAAAGAAAAGTGGGTGAATTTCTATAGATTCAGCTGTAGGCATGAGCCAGTGGTTTAAGTAATTATAACTGCCACTTGATTAACCATTTAAAGAGCACTGATTAGCCCACTTAAAAATATCTATAATTGATTGTTTTTAAATAACTATGAAACTATTCACTTCCTTTCAGAACTTTTTTAACACTAAATAAAACAACAATTTATAGAAAGGAAAAAATAAAAGATTAACATTTTTTAAAATATTTATCTCTGATGCAAATCTCAGAGAGGATGTGGCCAAACTGAAGCCAAGGGACCAACAACATATTCCTCTAGTCAGGTACAGAGAGATACTTACTATAAAACCTGCATTTACACCAGAAAGTCTTGTGCACAGTTGTTCACAGTATGTTTGGTAAAAATGAAAAATAGGAAACTTCAAATAGCCCATAAAGCACCCCCCCAAAAAAAACTTTTTAAAGAAAACCATCAAGAATCAATGGGATGAATTCTCACATGTAGTTGTCAATAGTGGTATTAAACATTTGTGATACAATAGAAAATGAGAAGAATATTTATTTTAAAAATGCAAGAGTTATAATTGGATGTAAAGTATGAGGTCAACAATAAAAAATGGTGCTTACCATATGAGTTGGAGGGAACACACCAAAACTGTTAAAGTAGTTATATCTGGAAAGAATATGGAATACTAGTGTTCTTTGCCACTTTCCTTTCTAATAAAAATTACTACAAATTACTTTTGTAATGAAAATATTATTTAAAAACAAATTTGACCTTTTATGAATAATCTGCCTATTATATAAGAGAATCAAATTAATTTCTGGAATCATATTTCTCCCAACACCATTTGGGGAGAAGCTTTATTTTCCCCCAATGGTGTGACAAGTTGTCTTCCTCATGCATATAGACGATATTGATATCTGTGGGTGTTTTGGGAGAATGTATGCTCACAATCAGAATGTCTCCTTAGATGAATAGCTAAGTGATATAACCAAGGCTACTGTTAAATGTCTATTTTTCCCCATTAGTTCAATACTATTTAAAAAAATGGTTCTTTATACATGTAATATACAATAAAGGTTATTTATCCTATTGACCACTTTTACTTAATATTGCTTTACTCTGTTAAGAGAATTATTTGATATATTTACTCATTTTATTTTAAAATTTCATTTCAGAATAATTGTATTTAAAATAGCTTGTTGAAATTTTTATTAAGAATTTATTATATTCATTAACATATTGACTTGGAGAAGAATGGATATTTTTGAAATATTTTATATTCCTGTCCCAAAACCCAGTGCCTTTTTTATTTTTAAAATATTTTGGTAAGGCCCTGTACTTAAGGTTGATATTATCTTTTCCTAGTTCACATATTCATCATTAATTAAGTCCTATGAACTTTATTTTTTAGAAAATTTTCATTATAAATTATTTTAATGAATTATACATTTTATTATATGTTATCAATTTTATTGTTTTCTTTATCCAGATACTTTATATTCTATCTAATGAAAGAGTAATATGCAAATTGACTGTTACTCCAAGACACAAGATGGCTGCCCTATGTGGACACAAGATGGCCACTCCCACATGGACACAAGATGGTCACCACAAGATGGCCTGCAGGGGAAGGCAGTTGTGGATAGTTAGGGGTGAAAAGACCAGCAGAGGAGGGCAGTTGAGGGGGACCCAGGACTCCAGTGGAGGGCAGTTGGGGGGAGATCAGGCCTTAAGGAGAGGGCAGTTGGGGGGGCAGGCCTTCAGGAGAGGGTAGTTGGGGGGGACCAGGTCTGCAAGGGAGGGCAGTTAGGGGTGATCAGGCTGGGAGGGGAGGGCAGTAAGGGGCAATTGGGCCATCTGGGGAGCAGTTAGGCATTGATCAGGCTGTCAGGGGAGTGGTTAGGGGTGATCAGGCTGGCAAACAGAAGTGGTTAGAGGCAATCAAGCAGAGGAAGGTGAGTGGTTGGAAACCAGCAGTCCTAGATTGTGAGAGGGATGTGCAACTGTCATTTGGGCCCAATCCCAATGGGCAGTTGGTCATCCCTCAAGGGGTCCCAGGTTGGAGAGGGTACAGGCTGGGCTTAGGGACAACCCTCCTCCCCCATGCATGAATTTTGTGCACCAGGCCTCTAGTTAAATACAGTGGTACCTTGAGATATTAGTTTAATTCATTCCATAACCTTGAGGCATGGGAAACTATGAGACTCTCCAGTCGTGGTAAACTGGTGGGTCATGTGCAACTGGGCGATCCCTGCGATTACTTGTATCTCAAATGTTGCTCGTATTTCAAAGCAAAAATAGCTCGCTCAACAACTCATATCTCAAAAATCTCGTATGTTAGGGCACTCATATCTCGAGGTACCATTGTAATATAATTATCATTGAATTTTTGAGGTAATTATATGATATATTTAAAATACTTTAGTCTTGCTAGTGATGACATTTCAACAAAATAACCACCTATAATTTAACAAAGAAGTCCCTACTCAACAGGAATGCACACCTGAGACCTGCACACTGGCACAACTAAGGTAGGCTCCTTGGGGTAAGCAAGAGATGAGAAGAGAGAGAAGCCAAACATGGATACAGCACAGCAGTGTGTCTGCAGCATAACTGGGAACTTGCAGGAGCAGTTAAGGGCACTTTCCTCAGCTGGTTGGAATGAACAGAGAACTAACCTAGTAGGTGGCTGGCTGCACTGGAGTGGCAGTATTGTGTGGTCATGCACATAGTGAGAGTGTTTAAACCTTGGGGGTACATTGGGAATGGGATCTGAATTGCATGAGTGATCTGAGAGTCAGCAGATACCCTCCCTACAGAGTTGCTTCCTGCAGCTGGGCCTGGCTGCAGGCTTTCATGCAAAGAAAATAAATAGCAGAGCACTTTCACTGATTAGACTCCTACATTTCACTTCTCATTGCCCTTAGAGTTGGCTCCAGCTGTGTATCATCTGTAAGCCAAGAGTTCTTGCAGTAGAAACACAGTATCCCTCTGTGACTGAACCCCAGCAGGGGTGCTTGGGCTAGACTGTTGGAGGTCAAGGGTTGCCATTATTGTGAGAGAAAAACAAACCTCACCTCCAAGTAGCAGAAGTAGCACAGCCCTACAGAAGTCACATAGGCTCAAAACTGTGAGGCGTCAGAGGATAAAAATCTTGCAATTTAGCACCATCAATGGGAACAGAGTAGAAAGACCTCCTCAGAGATAAATGGGAAAACAAAGGAGAACAGAGAATGCCATGAACAACCACCACAACAATGATCACCAGAAAGAAAACGAAAAATCCTCAGAAAACAATCTGGAACACATGGAACAATGTAGTTGAATGACAAAGATTTCAAGATTGAGGTTCTGAAAATACTTAATGAGATGAGAAAAAACACTAACAGGCAGTTAAACACACTCAGAAAACAAATAAATGAACAAAATGAGTATTTATCAAAAAAGTTGAAATTTGAAAAAAAGAATATGGCAGAAATCCTGGAAATGAACCAGGCAATTAAAGAAATTAAGAGTGAGCTGATGAGTATAGAAAACAGAATCAACCAGTTAGGGCAGTGGTTGGCAAACTCATTAGTCAACAGAGCCAAATGTCAACAGTACAATGATTGAAATTACTTCTGAGAGCCAAATTTTTAAAACTAAAACTTATACTAATGCCACTTCTTCAAAATAGACTGTCCTAGGCCATGGCATTTTGTGGAAGAGCCGAGCTCAAGGAGCCAAAGAGCCATATGTGGCTCACGAACCATGGTTTGCTGACCACTGAGTTAGGAGAAAGAACGAGTGATATTGAAGATAGGAATCAATAAATGATACAGAAGGAAGAAGAGATAAATTTGATAATAAAGAAATATGTAATAGCCCTATAAGCCCTCATTGATTTCATAAAAAATAAAATAAAATAAGTAACATCAGAATCATAGGCATAGTGGAGGAAGAAGAGAAAGAGTATGGAATAGTCTATTGAAACAAACAAACAAAAAATTTTCTGGAGGATATCAAGGGAGAGCAATATAATCATACTAGGGGACTTTAATACTCCACTATCATCATTGGACAAATCCTCTAAACAGAAAGTTAGCAAAGAAGCACAATCCTAAATGACTCACTAGATCAGATGAAATTAATTGAGATCTTCAGAACATTTCATCTTATAGCCACAGAACATACATTGTTCTCAAGTGCACATGGATCTTTTTCAAAGATAGGCTATATATTGGGTCACAGGCAATGTCTCCTCAAATTCAACAATATAGAAATCATATAAAGAATCTTCTCAGATCACAATGACATAAAACTGAAAATAAACTACAATAAAAACAATCCAATAAAAATCAAACACCTGGAGACTAAATACCATGCTATTAAACACTGACTGGTTTACCAGAAAGATCAAAGAGGAAATAAAAAACATCATGGCAACAACAATGAAAACATATCAATCCAAAAATCTATGGGACACAGCAAAACCAGTCTTGAGAGGGAAGTTCATAGCTTTACAAGCCTACTTCAAAAACAAGAAACAATGGTAATAAATTGCTAACCCTAGAACTCAAAGAGTTAGAAAGAGAGCAATAAGAAAAGCCCAGTGTAAGCAGAAGGAAGGAAATAATAAAGATTACATGAGAGGTAAATGCTATAGAGACCAAAAAACAGTACAAAAGATCAACAAAACCAAGAGCCAGTTCTTTGAAAGGATAAACAAGATTGATGAACCTTATACAACTTAATAAAAGGAAGATGAAGGATCCAATAAAAAAATGGGCAACGGACCTAAATAGAACCTTTTCAAAAGACGACAGAAGGAAGGCCAAGAGACACATGAAAACATGTTCAAAGTCATTAATCATCTGAGAGATGCAAATCAAAATGACAATGCAATACCATCTTACACCTGTCAGAATGGCAATCATCAACAAATCAACAAACGACAAGTGTTGGCGAGGATGCGGAGAAAAAGGAACCCTTGTGCACTGTTGGTGGGAATGCAGACTGGTGCAGCCACTGTGGAGAACAGTATGGAGT